>JARBWK010000002.1:169467373-169945924 GCA_030556195.1 Anolis apletophallus
ATAAGAGGTAATTTATATCTAACATTACTCCTATTGGCTTGGCGGATTACGATCCTTTTAGCTTTTAGCATATACATATCTGGACCCCCAGTCTAGATGTGTATATGCAGCAGCATACTGCACAGATGTATGCCTGAATGTGATAACTACCAGATCAAACAAAACAAGTGACCCATTCATTCAACGATGAAACTTGCTGAAAACTCAGAGGGGCACATGCTCAGTTCTGTTAGCAACAACGGTTGTTCTGAAGGGCCCATTTTTGTGAAGCTGACATTAGAAATGGGTAAACTGGGATTCCTGGTATGTTTCCAGTTGCATAGCTTCCAGCCCAGGAGGAGATCCGCGTATTAAGTATTTTAAAATATATTAATGGCAAATTATGAAATCTGCTCTGGAGTGAGATTCATCCAAGGCATCTTTGGGAAAATCCCTTGAAGTGTGGAGAGGAACACTTAAATTTTTTTCCACCTAAAGATAAATGTCAGATTTAAACAAATGTTTTGAATGAAAATGTTTTTAAGATAGCACAAAATGCCAGGAACTACTTTCATATGTATATACTATATACAGCAGGGGTGCTCACACCTTTTCAGCATGTGATCTACTTATAAAACAACCAAGTCAAAATGATCTACCTACCCACTCAGGGCCGTAGCCAGGATTTTGTTCGGGGGGGGGGCTGAGACTGGGTGGAAGAGGGTCTACCCTAGCAAACCTTTTGTATTGTTATCCCAATAACCCCATGAATGTGGGATATAATGCTACCAGGACACCCGACGCCAGGGCTGCCCAGGAAGTCGATCCCAGCCGGATCACTTCTCAGAGGGGGCAGAGCCAGGCCCCGCCCCTCCCCCGGCTTTGGCACTCTCAGCAACTGCTCCAGGTTTGAGGAGGGCAGGGCCAAGCCAGCCTTGTGCTAGCTATGCCACCACTGGCTTGGCATTGCCATCCTCAAGCCTGGAGAAGCTGCTGGGAGCTCCAAAGCCAGAGGGGAAGGGGCGGAGCTTGACATGGCCTGGCCCCGCTCCTCCCCTCTCCAGCATTGAGGAGGTAGGTAGATCTTTCTGACTTGGTTTTAATATAAGTAGCTCGCATGCTGAAAAAGTATGGGCACCCCTGCCCTACGCGATCCACCTAATGAGCACCCCTGATACAGTCTACATAAGTAGAGAATGATAATACATTTTAGGTATAGGGTCATTCCATGTCAAGTCATCTAAAAATTTAAAAAGTTCCCACCATAATGATCTCTATCCCCCCCTGAATTTTAGCTGAAGCATGTCAGGTGTTAAAACTACAGTAAGTTTCCCAAAATTGAGGTTTCTAACTTCAATAATGGCTGATCTAAACCCGCTTATCTGAAGGGTATTCAATTAGCATGTGCACATTTAAGAAAACGCCATTTTGGGGGGGGGGTCTAATAAAATTGAAACTAAATGTATAAGAATGGATAGAAAATTGAAATCTATTCACTCAGGTCAAAGAATGTTATATTTTGTGCATTTAGGCATTATACTTTATACATTCTGGTGGTCCTGCTAGTTACTGCATGGCTATCGGGCATCGCCCCTATGGTGACGGGGATGCTGGTTTCAGTGTGATATATTACATGCTTTGATCTGAGTAAATTGATACTTAATGGTTGCACTGCAAAACAAAAACATATCAGCCTTGTAGAGCAAATGTTTCTCTTTCAGATGATACTATTCACAAGCATATTCAGGTTGATTCTTTTAATATTTGGCTTTGAATTTTGGTAGATTTTACCATTTGCACCAAAAGGGACAAATTTAAAGAGATCCTGCAAGCCGGCTATAGATGCTGGGTAGTTGCAAATCTGACAGTATTATGTTCAGGACAAGCATAATACTTGGTCAAAATTTCAAGTCCATATCTTTATTAGCATGGAAATTGTTTTAGTCTGAATATTGGTCAAAATTTGTCACGACATATTTTGAGTCAACTTGTTTGACTGGATTTTGCATCCACAATGTTAAAATTAATTTCATTGGAATCAGCAGAAAAAACCTGAACAGGATTTCAATTTACTATCCTTTCTTATACATTTAGTTTCAATTTTATTAGACCCCAAAAATCAGCATTTTCTTAAATTTTGTGCACAAACTGACTGACTACCCTTCAAATATGGGAGTTTAGATCAGCAACTATTGCAGCCAGAGACCTCAAATTTTAGGAAATTTAGTTTGACCCCTGACTGGTGCTACACTTAAAATTTAAACAAAATTGGAGAACATGATGGTGAGAAGTTTAGACCACTTGGCATGAAATGACCTTATATGCAACACTAAAACCAATATGTGTTCTCCATTGGCGACTCCTTGTCGCGGGGGAGAGGCTTGTGTACCCTAATGAAGTTGTGAGCAATGCTGGCGGTGGCATAGCCACCGGTAGGGCCTCCCATGCCAGACAAGGTCACAACCGAAGGGTCTGACAAAGAGCGTCAATGGGCAGGATGGCTCTCTAGCCTTTTGGCAACCATCCTAGGAGAAGGAAAACTCTAATTTCAAACCCAGGCAGATGGTGCTCGTCTAACCCTGTAAGGTCAACCATCTAGAGAAGGAAACTCAAATCAAACCTACGACCCGAGGATCTCGCTGCCACTGTCCTAAGCTTGCTAGGCCCCGGTAGATGAACCTTTGGTTTAAAGGGCAATGCCAGTTCTGTGCACACTGCGCTCCACCAGAAAGGTCCATTGCACAGGCTCAAAAGACACATCCAACCTCCTTAGTCATCAACACGTTTGTAGAAAGCATGGGATGAGTCCTTCCTAAGAATCTTCGTTTGCAAAGTAATGCCAGAGAGAGAAAGGTAAAGCTTTCCTCTGCCATGAAGTCTAGTTGGGTCCAACTCTGGGTGTGTGTGTGCTCATCTCCATTTTAAGCTGAAGAGCCGGTGTTGTCCATAGACTCCTCCTAGGTCATGTGGCCAACATGACTGCATGGAGTGCCGTAACCTTCCCACAAGAGTGGTACCTATTGATCAACTCATATATATATATATTCAAACTGCTAGGTTGGCAGAAGCTGAGGCTAACAGCAGGAGCTTCCCCCGCTGCCCAGTTTTGAACCACAGACCTTTTGGTCAGCAATTTCAGCAGCTCAGCAGTTTACCGGGCTGTGCCACCAAGGGTTCCATTTAGTGGGTGCTATGGCTTAAATGTTTTGTCTAATTAAAGTAGATAATTTTGAGATATTCTCTTGAAATCTAGAATTTCTTATGCCACAGAACTGCCTCAAATATTTCAGTGCGTAAACGAGTGATTTTTTAAAATTACTATTTTTATTCTTTTGCTTTCTAGACAAATCAAGGGGCCTTGGTGTGAAAGTGTTCAAGGGAAAGTGTATTCCAAAGGATTCTCTCTTTTTGCTGCCCACAACAGCTCATCTAATGGGAAGGTTCAGACATTTGGAGAAACCCCGAATTCCAGCTACTGGACACTACACTTTTCCACATGCCACAACATCAGACCTCATTCAAGTTCAAAGACCGAGAATTGTGAATGTCTTTACACTCTGGGGCCATTCGCCAGAAAAGAAAACTTGAGTACAATGCCTGCACTGCAGTGGCCAAGTTTTTGTGGATACCTTCTTAGCCTATAGTGGAATTACAATGAACATTACTCCTGAAAAATAATCAATTTATTAGTAATGCAAGACTTTACTGCAGTAGTAGAGAATAAAAACAATTACTGAAAAGTAATTTACATGCAGTTTCAGAAAAGGAAAAGCTGAGATGTTATTTCATATTTCACACTATCTTTTAACACTGAAGTTTTGACAGTTTTTGACTGCAATCGTACGTGCAGTTATTCGGGGGAAATATTACATTGAGTCAGTGGCTTACACCTTATTGCTAGTCCCAGCTAGAGCAAACTCAATGGAGTGCTGATATAATATTCAGCACTTGATTCAATGAGACTAATCTATCCGGGAGTATCAACTGGATTTAAGACTGTATGTCCTATTCCCATGTCCAAACCAGATTCTACGTTAGTACAAAATGTTCTTTCGATGCTCAAACCACAGTTGACACAGGAGAAAACATAGTAAGACTTTCAATGTCAATCTCATTTCTACTAAGCCTGACAAAAAAGGCCAATGTAGGATTATGATCAAACCAGTCATATACTCTTTTAAATTGTGTTTTAATATTAGAAGGGGTGGCTATTACAAAATTGTGTGGGCACGTCAGATTTGTTAAACTTCGTCCAATCAGATTGTGATAACTTTCCTTATTAACACAGATATAAAGATTTATGACACTATCTGGGCAAAGGTAAGCACTTCTAAGTTTGACCAATTTTAATAGGTGAGAAGAATACTATTAAACTGTGAAAAGAAATGGATTTAAATGAGCCAAATAATGCATTATGTTCCAGATGACAATATCAACCTTTACCAAATTCGGAGGCTATATTTCAAAGGTTCACATAAGGTATGTCTTTTGTGCCTTCTTGTAGAAGCATTGGACTCAATCTGGAAACAAAGCTGGCTCATCACCATGAAGATATACAGTACTTTCACATTCATCTTAATGTTCATGGAAAGAACAGGATGCTTACATGTAACAAGCCCCCTCCCTCACTTACTCTGAATCACTCTGCATATCATGGGGTGCCTCTACACTGCAAAATGAATGCAGTTTGACACCACTTGAACTGGAATGGCTCCATTGCAGTGTGGTGAGGCACCAGCACTCTTTGGCAGGGAAGGCTCAAGACCTTGTGAAACTACAAGATTCCATAGCATTCAGCCATTGCAGTTAAAGTGGGGTCAGACTGCATTCATGCCACATTCATTCATTCCATGTTGCCGCACCCGAAGAGAATGGGCAGGATAGGAGAAGTGTGTATATCCACAACATTAGGTGTGATATAACAAATATGTCAAGACCTCTGGTGGATTTCAGCCTGGTGTGGGTCTGCCTGCAGAATTACTGCACTATATGTGTCATACAAATGAATCAATACCTCAACCTACATGGTAGGTACCACATTACAATATACAGGCAGTATCCAAGTTGCATACAAGATAGGTTCTGTAGGTTTGTTCTTCAGTTGAATTTGAATGCAAGTCCGAACAGGTAAATTTTTCAAGTTTTTATCTATCTATCTATCTATCGGTAGCATAGGAAAGGATTAACACCCCTGTGGAGTTTGTTCTGCTGTCCGTGCCCTCTTCAGAAGATTTCGCCTCACTTTCTGTTCTGGTGAAAAATGGATTCTGAAAGATTTGGCTTGTTGTGGAAACAAGGATTGATGATAAAGCTTTAGTGGAGACACCTTTTCCCCAGGATAATAATTCTTCCGGGAGTGAATTTCTCTTCCTAGATGTAGATTAAAGTGCAATAGATCTTTCACTTGCACTTGATCAACTGAAGGTGGGAAGCCACAAGAGAAAAGAGACTGCGCCATGTTTAGAAGTGACTTCTAATGTTTAGAAGTAACTTCTTTGTGTTTGTGATATTTCAGCTTTTCATTGTGAGACCCAAAATAGACCAAAATAGTATGAAATATCACAGCAACAGTATATTAGAGAAGTTGCAAGGTTGAATGTAACTGAGAGAAAATTCTTGAGAAAATCCATTTGACGGTCAAAGCATTCAATTTTCACTAGTATTTCAGAATATCGGGTGTAAAATCTAGTGTTGGCACTCGGATGGATGCTTCTTTGACTTGGTTCGAGATATCAATTCCAAGAGGTGCTCTAAGAAAAACAATGGATTAATTTTAATATAAAGCCATTCATAGTTATATTATAAATAATAAGGTGAACAAATCAATTAGCTGGCATTATCAATACATATATGTTGGGTTTTGTAGGATCTCATAAGCTACACTGCTATATTTTTGTATTCTTATACTGTATCCGCAAATTTCAAGAGTATTTTGATTCCATAATAATTATACTATATAAGAAAAAGGTTAATAAAAAAGCATGTGAAATAATGTAGATTAGGAACATCATATCATAGACCAGGCCCCCCTCAGTGTGAAGTTACTAAAAAATGGAAAATCTGAAAATGTGATTCCTTCCTGCCATCCAGAAGTGATTCCATGTTTGCAGAGAAACTCTGCCATATTGTAATGATGCCCTAGAAAACGAAGGTTCAGGATTCTGTCAAATGAAATCACTGCCCAGTGGCGCAATGGGTTAAACCCTTGTGCCAACAGGTAAGTGGTTCAAAATCAGGGAATTTCGAACAGCTCCATGAGAGAAGCCTCTCACAAAGATAGTAAACATCAAACATCCTGCCGTCCCCTGGGCACCGTCCTTGCAGACGGCCAATTGTCGCACATCAGAAGCGACTTGCAGTTTCTCAAGTCGGTCCTGACAAGAAAAAAAGTTGTACCAAAATGTTTTAATTGAGAATGAGAAGTTCTGTTAGCCCTCCTTAACTTTGAATCAGAGTCTGCAAACATTGTCCCAGCAAGGTTCTGGAATTATTTATCTGGGAGTTAAACAACTTACTTTGGTTCATATCTTATGCCTTCTGTATTATGAAAAATACCCAATCCTGCAGAAAGCCTTTCAATACCATTCCTAAAGAGAGAAAAAATACTTGTGTAAAATATCTGTAACCAACCAGTTCATTTCTTTCTCACATAATAATGTACCTTGGAGATAATTTTTAGTCAAGCTCTGATGGGTTTTGTGTTTCTCTAAAATATCCTTCTTTCAATCTTATAATCATTTGACTGGAGACCATGCCAGGAAATACATATTTTCCTATAAGGAAACAATGTTCTACTGACTGTGCTATGATTTTACAATTCTGTTTGGTAAAAAAAAAAAGGCTACGGGCTCCCATTTCGAGAAGGAAGAACAGGGAGAAAATTTTAAAAGGCACAGAGGGGAGAAAGCTTTGTTCTCAATCTGTTAAGGCAATTTAAAAAGCATAGAAATATATGAGCAAAGGAACTTGAAATAACTTTTCATAAGACATTCCTTCTTGTGTCTAGTACAGAAGCAGTTAGGAAAAAAGATAAGATTTTTATTACATCCATCCATCCATACATGAGTAATTGTATGCTAATTTGTTATTTGTATTTTTTTTCCTGATGAATAAGTATAGTGGGGTTATTCTATAATGACGTAAAGTAGTTTTTCACAGCCAATCAACAGAGTTTAAATAAACAAGTTTATAAATTGCTGTTCAAGTTGCTGTAGAAAAAAACCTGTATCTTAGGAAACTATGTTCAAGGAGTCCTCCCTCTCCATTTTGCAGAGTGCTCAAATTACAGGTTGATTGATTCCCTATATTTGGAGGGGGGGGGGGGTTAATCCTAAAATTTGCTGGAACACTACTACAAAAATGGTGTCTCCAGCTTATCCATGTAGCTCAATCACTATGCTGCTCATTCAGAAAGAAATATTCTCACCATGCAATCATGATCCCATTGTCGGTGCAGAGCCTTGGTGGGGGACATGTCACATTGGTGTCAGTGGCATTTCCTACGATCTGCAGAGCTTTGCGAATATACTGGTTACTTGCAACACCTCCTGAAACTACCTGAAAAGAGTGTTGAAAGTCAAAGGAACTGTTAATAACCTCAGCTAAAGAACTGCTTCCGACCACTCACAATAATAATAATAATAATAGTTATTATTATTTCGTACCCGGCTCTCCTTGTGGCTCGAGGCAGTTTACAGAATAATTAAAACACATAAACACAAATACACGTATTAAAATATATTTCTACAAAATACGTATTAAACTACACAAAACAGATTAAACAAAGGACACACATTTAATATTCATGTTTAAAACTGTCTGGGTAGGCCTGCTGAACGAGATAGGCCTTTAGATGCCTTTCAATTTCCGACAGCTCATTTAGCTGTCGAAGCTCTTCCGGCAGGTCTTTCTACAGTCTTGGGGCAGCCAATGAAAAGGTCCTCTAGGTGATAGTCGCCAGTCGAGTTCTGGCAGGCCAGAGTAACTGCCCCCCAGAGGACCTCAGTGTTCGGGGGGGATTGTATGGGAGAAGGCGATCCTTTAAGTATCCTGGACCCAAACCATGTAGGACTTTAAAGGTCAAAACCAACACTTTGTACTAATTGACTGCCAGTGGAGTAACTTTAATTTGGTTGTAATATGTTCACTCCTGGATGTTCCTGCAACCAATCTGGCTGCTGTATTTTGAACCAACTGAAGTTTCCGAACTTGGCACAAATGTAGCCCAATGTAAAGACTCAAGTCTTGCCAGGCCTTGTAAACTCCACTGGAGCTGCCATCTACTCACAAGTAGTCCTGAAAACCGCAAAGCTGGATGGAATGTTTCAGGCCTCTTGTAGAATAGTAAGAGTAGTAGTAGCAGCAGCAACAACAGACTCCAATAAAGGTGTGGCATAAGAAAAGAGGTGAGAACAATGCAGGGCCCATGAGGACAGTCAGTGGCAAGGATGCTGGCAGCTGCAGCCTTACAGCTAGAGCAGGCATGGGCAATCTTCATCCCTCCAGGTATTTTGGACTTCCATAATTCCTAACAGTCAGTAAAATGGCTGGGATTTCTGGGAGTTGAAGTCCAAAAACCCTGTAGGCCTGAAGTTTGCCCATCCCTGGTCGAGAGAGAGAGGCATTTTGCCCAATATTAGACAAGGATAATTTAAGAATAAGATGAATTTAAATGGTGGGTTGTTTTTTTTAAAAAGATAATGCTAAAACCCTGTTGGCTGCATACACTGGTATCTCTACTGGATACCTTTCAGTGTTGCAGAAGAGGTATCTTGAAACTCCTTACTCAATGCTTCTTGCTCCACAGAGCTGATTTGTTGCAAATCTGGAAGGAAGCAGAGAAGTAGGAGTACCTTTCACCGCTGGGCAACAGGAAATATATGTTTACAGAGACTTTAAAACGTCATCACATGGGAAAAATCACCCATCCAACGACACTTTCCCCTTCGTTCAGGGACGGAGCTTGTCGGATCCCATCAGATGACGTAGATCTACTTCCTACGGGGTTCCGTTCCTGAACTGAGGGAAAAGTTTTGTGAGAGGGAGCAAGGAGAACACGGGAAGCTTCCTGCATTCTCATTGAGAAGAACGGGGGGAAATGGCAATGCTTCCCTAATGGGATAGAAAAAGGGCAATGCAGTTGACACAGATTGTGGGGCAACAGGTTCCGCATGCTGCTCGCTGAATTCGCCACAATGCATGGCAAATCTCCCCACTATTGCCTGTAATTTTGACCTCAATGTGATGAGGTCCTAATGCTCTGTCCATGGGGTTTAAAGAATCTCAGCCTAAATTATTTATATGCAATGATTTTTTTTTGTGAAATATATATATTAGGTTTTGTCGTAAACAGTAAAAGTGGGGGAACAATTTCAGGTAAAGAACAGTAGGAACAGGGGAGAGAGAGAGAGAGGACTGGGAGTTGGGCTCGGGGTGACGGGGTGGGAGGGGTGGAGGGGAGAGGAGTTGGAGGGGGGGAAGTCCGGGTGGGGGTGATGGGGAGGGGAGAGGGGGGTACGCCATGTAGGCTTCCGGCACTACCATATAATCCCATTTGCTCAGTCCTCGTGGGGGAAGGGGGTGGGAATGAAGAATTAAACATCCTTGTCAGTAAGTGGGGGGGGCGCTATGTGCCTTTGGGGGGTTCCGTCTGGTTGGCCTTTGATGTTCTCCTTCCCCTTAGTCAAGTGTCTCTGATACAGTGGCCCAATACCTCTGGTTCCGAGGGGTGAGTGGAACTCTTTGGAAATTTCATGGTTTTGAGGGTGCTGGGGCCGTAGGGTCCTCCCGGGCCTTCATATAGGCCAGAAACGGTGACCAGTCCGTCCTTTTTATCGCTCTGCCTCCAGCCTCACTTAGGTAATAGGAGAGCTTGTCCATACTCATGATGTCCCATACTTTGGTTTCCCAGTCCTCGAGTCGTGGTGAATTTGTAGCCTTCCAGCTCCTCGCATAGACCATCCTAGCTGCCGTGGTCAAGTATACAAACAGGCGTTCCGAAGTCTTGTCCGGCATTTCTTCTTCCGACAGCAGGCCCAGCAGGTAGCTTTCCGGCCTCCTTTCTAGCGTGGTGCGAAGAACTTTCTGGATACCACTGTGGATGCCTTTCCAATAAGCTGTGGCCTCTGGGCATGACCACCACATGTGGAAAAAAGTTCCAGGTTGTGTCCCACACTTCCAGCAGTTCGATTGGGCGTCCTTGTACATCGCCCCCAGCTTCTGTGGTGTCATGTACCACCGGAAGAACAGCTTATACCAATTTTCTGTGAGATCTGTGGCATAAGTGATCTTCAGCTGTTTCCTCCAGATCTTTTCCCATTCGTACAGGCTGATGGGACGTCCTATATTCTGCGCCCATTTGACCATGCAGGTTTTTACCACCTCGGTCTCCGTGGCCCTATATGCAATGATTTTAATGGTGCTGAAAACAAGGTGTTTATAAGTTTACTAATTGAAGGTTACTCCTCTATCCTATGAAACACAGGCATTTGGGATATCTCTTCAATTGTTTGTATTATAGGTGTTTGTGGAGACAGTTTATAGAAAATTGACAACAGAATCTTTCCCACTTTGGACTACAAGGTGTGCTGTATTATCTACATTACATGTTTAAATCCACCTTAGTCATTTTAAAACCAAGAAACCTAATTTACATACAGTATATTTGATTTTACAGGTGTGGACATCAACAGGCTACATCTGGAGAATCCTAGTTTGTACTGAATGTGCTGCATATGATGATACATGCAATCCAGTCACTCCCAATTTGGTCCTAATACAGCCAGGATAGATTTGTTAGGCAGGTTGTCCAAATCAGAGACTGCCTTGATGCTCTTTAACTAATCAAAATCTGTGAAAATCTAAGAAATCCTAGTTTGCAATCATGGTTTGTAAAAGAAGCCACAATTAGAAGCTCCAGTACGGATGGCACACTACTTTAATCATTTTTTGTTTGTATGTTCAATCCGTTGCACCAAAGGGAGAAACGAAGGTTAGTAAATGGGATTCTCTAGATCGCAGCTGCCACTGTGTCCAGGTTGTGAAAATAAAGTTGACTCAGAGAGGACAAGAATGCCGTTTCCTACATTTTGATATTCTTCAAATGCATGTTCAGATTTTGGTTATCATATTTAGTGTATTTTGTTTTTTTCATAAGAGTTAGCAAAGTCTGGTACTATTGTTGAGGCTCCATGTTCAAGTATCTCTACTTTTCCAATCAGAAACTAGAAATGAGGAGATTAAAATACAATAGTTTAATCTGCAGAAAACACTAAGGGGTGGTTGCCAGAAAAAGCAGAGCGCCACGTTTGATTATTCTGTACCATGAGTTTTATAGTGGACCATAATAATTAAGTTGCACACATTCAATCAAATCTCCTTTCCCTCTTTCCTTTCCCTTCTCCCTCCTACTCTACCCTTCTCTTTCTCGCTGTTACTTTTTGTTCCAAAAGAATCCTGTTTTTTCAAAACAATATTTCTGCGCAATTTCCCCCCTCCCATCTTTTTCACTTCGTACTGATGTAGTTAAGACAGGTTTATAACATCACAAGTATTCAATTATATGCCAGCCTAAATGTTTGATACATGCACATGCATATTAGGAAAAGACATGTTTACCAAAGTTGCATTCTTTTGTGGGAGGATACACTTCCTTCTGCAGAAGAGGATGGCCCGGCGCGTTCGCTCAGCAATGTGAGCAGTGACAGCATACTGGACTGCAGCAGCAAGGTCTGAGACACAGGACAGTAGCTGACCTTCCTGAAGGCCTGCAGAAATTATGGTCAAAAGGGTTTTCCAAGCATATGTACCACATTCACAATTTCAACTAGAACGATTCAGGAAAATACCTTCTGTCCTTTCTTTCTGTTCAATTATTCGGGTAACCTGACTTTGAAGACCAGCAAAGGAGAAGTTGCAGTCAGCATGTTGCTCCATAGGGATTTTGAATTTATGATACAGTCCAGTTCCCTGTTGGGCCAGTTTTTCTATTGCTTTCCCACCACACAAACCAGAGCAATTTGGGTGCTTCTGTAAAGAAAGTCTTCTAGATACCTTTTAAAAATAAAATAAAATAAAACCAGAAACAGTAAAACTCCTTGTTAAGTTTTATAAGACAATGGGATTAATTAGCAGAGTGACACCCTAAATTCTTAATAAGGCAAAATATAAAGAAATCTTAAATAACTTGTGGATATTTTTTTGTCTTTGCTAGTTTGGCTTCATGGCTTGAGCCCTGGACTACAAATCTAGAGTCCAGGAATTAAACCCCTGACCAGTCATGGAAACCAACTGAGTAACCTTGGGCAAATCGTTTCCTCTCAGTCACAAAGGAAGGCAAAAAGCAAATCCTCCTCTGATTAAATCCTGCCAAGAAAACCCTGTTGATAAGGCTGCATTGAGATCACTGTAAGTTGGAAAGAACTTGAAGTGACAGGGCAACAAATGATATGGATACATGTGTGATGTGGCGTGCAATCTTCTCTGCTACTGTTGAAAATAAAAACAAAAAAACTTATTTGGCAGACCTAGTTGTTAACAGTACATGGATTGTTCTGGCTGGTAGCCAATGATGAGGTATAATGGGAGTGGTTATTCATGAGCATGTGGAGGGACAAAGGTTCTCCATTTCTTATTTATATGTGTGATTCAAGATATACATGTTGAGGGAACACAGGTCATTATTAGTACAAGAATCACGAGAACAAGAGTCTAGCTGTCTCCATTGAGTTTCAACTTATCATCCAAGCTGCTAGCTGGAGGTGATAAAAGCTTGAGGCCGCCTGGGGAAGAACAACTGTTCCCACATTTTGCTAGATCAACAGAACCACCAGCAATAATCTTTGAGAATTCTTGGAGAAGTCCCAGCAGACTGGAGGAGGGCAAATCTTGCCCCTATCTTCAAGAATGAAAAAAGGACCCAAACAATTGCGATCCAGTCAGCCTGCAACCAATACCAGGAAAAACCCTGGAGCAGATAATTGAGGAGGAAGTCTGCAATCACTTAGAAAGGAATGCTGTACAGCATATAGGTGGTATATGACACCAAAAATTTGGGGAAATGTTACAATAACATGAGTACAAAGTGTTGGACGTGCGGGAAGGTAGAAGGGTCATACTATCATATATGGTGGTTGTGCAAAAAGACAAAGGCAAATTGGAAAAATATGCAAGACAAAATACAAGAAATACTAAAGATTTATATCACTTTGAAACCAGTGACATTCGTATTAGGTAGAACAGACAAAAAGCTTGACAAAAATACTGATAAACTACTTTTCCTTTTGAATACGGTGGCAAGAATTTGTTACGCCAAAATGTGGAAAAATGAAGAAATACCTGATGAAGAAAGATGGCTAGAGAAAGTCACAGATAAAAGAAACATGGATATATTGACATATCGAATAACTAAAAGTAAAGGGACTCCGATAAAAGAGACAGACTGGACAATGGTAACAGAATACATGAAACATAGAAATATAAATCTATGGATATGAAAAGATGATAAGAAGAACAGTAAGAGGAGAAATAGTGAAATGAAACAGATGATGATATAATATGGGAAAAGGAAGATTCCACAAAACGGGACTCAGGAAGTCAATAAATCTCTTTTTTCCTTGTTTTTTAAATGATATATGTACACCTTTCTCTCTCTTTTTATCTTTTCTCTCTATCTTTTATTGTGTGTGATGTCTCTTTTATAATATCTTTTAAAATACAATATTCTCAATAAAGATTAATATAAAAAGAAAGGAATGCTGTGATTACTAAAAGTCAACATGGATTTCTCAAAAAAAAAAGTCATGCCAGACTAATCTTCTCTTTTTCAATAGTCACAAGCTTAGTAAATGCAGGGAATGCCGTGAATGTAGCATATTTTGATTTCAGTAAGGCCTTTGACAAAGTTCCCTATGTCCTTCTTGCAAACAAACTAGTCAAATGTGGGCAAGGCTACTGTTAGGTGGATCTGTAATTGGTTAAGGGTGCTCACCAATGATTCATCTTCATCCTGGAAATAAGTGAGTAGTGGAGTGCCACAGGGTTCGGTCCTGGGCCCAGTACTGCTCAACATCTTGATTAATGACTTAGATGAAGGTTTGGAGGGCATACGTATCAACTTTGCAGATGACACCAAATTAGGAGGGATAGATAAGACAGGATCAGAATTCAAAATGACCTTAACAGATTAGAGAGCTGGATCAAAACTAATAAAGTAAAAGGACAAATGTTAAGATACTACAGTTAGGAAGAAAAAAATGACATGCACAGATACAGTCCATGTGAAAAAGATCTTGAAGTCTTCATAGACAACAAGTTGAACATGAGCCAAGAGTGTGTTGCAGCAGCTAAAAAAGCCAATGGTGTCTAGATCGAGAGAAGTCATGGTGCCTCTCTATTCTGCTTTGGTTAGACCTCACCTGAAAAACTGTGTCCAATTCTGGGCACCACAGTTCAAAAGAGATATTGACAAGCTGGAAGGTGTCCAAAGGAGGGCAATTAAAATGATCAAAGATCTGGAGACCAAGCCCTATGAGGAGCGTCTTAAAGAACTGGGTGTGTTTAGCCTGCAGAAGAGAAATACTGTATGTGAAAGGATGCCATAAGCAAGAGGGAACAGGCTTGTTTTCTGCTGCCCTGGAAACTAGAGCAACGAGTTCAAATTACAGGAAAGGAGATTCCACCTGAACATTAAGAAGAACTTAATGACTGTAAGAGCTATTCAGCAGTGGAACCCTCTGCCTCGGAGTGTTGTGGAAACTCCTTTCTTGAGGGCTTTTAAATAGAGGCTGGGTGACCATCTGTCGGGGGTGCTTTGATTGTGCCTTTCCTGCATGGCAGGAGGTTGGACTAGATGGCCCACGTGGTCTCTTCCAACTCGATGATTCTATGAACAGCCATAGTAAGTTGAGTTCTTGATGACTGGAGTTTTGTATCACAAAAGCCACTGTGGAGTATGGAATAATTAGAATCAATCCATAATTATGGCTCAGTATGTAGAAGCAGCAGATAGAATAGAGGAAAGGGATCCTTCTTTCACTTAATTTTTAATCCTAGGTATCAGGAACTTTGTGAGAGAAGGTCCGTGGCTTCTCAAGTCTCCGATATGGCAGTTATAATATTCATCCCTTATTGAATAAACTTGCAAAAACCACCATGTAGCTCAAAAAAATCTTATGGAAGAAACATTTCCACAAGCATTTCATGAGAAAGCAAAGTCTCTCAATATAGTTGTATGCTTTTATGAAAAGGAAAATTTAAGTTAAAATTAAACAGCAAGACTGGCCCATTCTAACTGAATTACCTTATCCAGCATGTCCCCTGGTGCAATGTCCAAAGTCTGTCCAAGGAGAAGGAAATCCGCTACTCCTTGTGCTACTGCCAATATACAATGACCCCCAGACAGCAAAAGGACCAGGAATGGAAACTCTACAGAGTCGGTCAGTCTAACAGTCAGTGCATGTGCCTCCATATGATGGATGGGGATGAAGGGCTTCTTGTATTTCTGTACCAGTTCTAGACTGTAGTCCAGCCCGACTCCAAGGCTCAGAGCAAGCCCTGGTTTCACAGTTGTTGCAATAGCAGAGAGATCATCCACACAAACGCCACTGAGAGAAAGTGCTTGTTGTACTATCCTCTCAATGTTTTCTTGATGAAGCTGTTGTGCTACTGGAGGAATAATTCCACCTGTCCTAATTAAAAGTAAGCATAGACATAACAATCAGTTGGCTCCACTTTAAAACTCAAATGTAGATGTTAATATCCTGGCTTGTTATTCCCCGCCCCCAAACTTCTCTTACTCAGTTGTTTGTATAGTCTACTCACTGTAAGTCAGTAAGGCCTCCCTCTCTCTGTCTCTGTCTGGGCTTCCAAACCAGTTACAGCATTGAGATAACAATCAGTTATGCTCCTTTAGATGGATAGCTAGGAGAATTGGTGTATTTCCTTGTACTTTTTTAGTCTGCTATCAGATATTGATGCTACACTGTGAACTCTACTCTTACAAACCTGAACTCTGCTTGCTCCAATCAAGGATGTCTCAGGCCCCCTCTACACTGCCCTATATCCCAGGATTATCTGCTTTAAAGTGGATTATATGAGTCTCCACTGCCAGATAATCTGGAATAAGAAGATAATCTGGGATCAGATCCTGGGATATAAGGACAGTGTAGAAGGGGCCTGAGTTTTGCCTGGAAATGGATTCTCAACCAATGGAATATATGGTTCCCTATAGCCTGTGTCAGTCAGCAATCTGGCTGCATCATTTCTGACCTGTTGTTTTGAAACCTTTAATGAAGAATGCATTATAGTAATTCAAATGTGATGTAATCAAGGAAGCCAGTTCAGATGTCTCAATAAATGGGTGCAGCTAGAACATCAATATTAATGTCCATAGCCAATTACAGCTCGGATTTTGACCCATGAATCTAGAAAGAGTCTGGGTCTTGCATACATCAATCAAAGAGAAAGTGTACAATGTGGCCCATTTATTCATAAAAATCAGAGGCCTTGTGTAGTAAAGGATGTCATAATATATATTACTGAATTTTTTCTCGATGAAGGAAATCCGGAGTTGAGCTGAACAAATGTCTAGATGATACAGTCTAAGCAGGCATGTAGCCAGGGGGCTAAGGGGGCACCCCCCGAAATTCAGGGTGATCCGCGAGAAGGCCTTACTGGTACATTATTTAAACTGTTATGTGCACTTATATCATGATCTGATCACCATGCTCATTATATCCCACATTAATGGGGTCATTGGGATAACAATACAAAAGATTTGCTAGGGTAGACCCTCTTCCACCCAGTCTCAGCCCCCCCGAACCAAACTCAGCCCCCCCGAATCAAAATCCTGGCTACGGCCCTGAGTCTAAGAAAGGCATTTTGTGTTGTTCTTTCTGTATTTGCCAAGAAGAGTATAAATTGAGAGGTTAATTATGAGATGTTAATTCCAACAGACCACTCAACCTCGGAGGATGCCTGCCAGAGATGCAGGCGAAATGTCAGGAGAGAATGCTTCTAGAACATAGTCACACAGGCTGAAAAACCTACAACAACCCAGTGATTCTGGCCATGAAAGCCTTTGACAATACATTAATTATGAAATGTTTCTCCACTGGATCCTCCTGCTGTTATAGAGTATTTTCTACTGAAGGATTTTTCCAAAAATGTTTCATATAGTTCATCTATTATCCCCAAGGATGCTAGATATTCTAATTTTTAAAAGACATTGATTTATTGCCAGCACATCTGTTTTTAAAACTCTGATGCAGATAATAGAACAACACAGCAAACACTGTAACAAAATTTGGAAAAAAATGTTCCTGGTTTTGAAAGAGTTGTTCCCTGTTTAATTGTGCAGTACTTAATTTGAAAGTAGTTGTTCTACTCCAGAAACTTTGTTTTTGTGGCTGCCACAAACTATGTTGAGTTGGTTGAGACTCTATGAGATATTCATTGAAAAACTATAGCAAAATGTGCTTCAGGATGTCTTGCAAAAACTTTTTCCATGTTTTCATGATGAAACCAATTAGGAAATGACATTTATGACGCATTTATGTAATTGTTTACATAGTGTAATCATTTCACCGAGATAGCACTGAAAAAACATATTTTCCAATAGTAAAACTTACTTACTTTAAATGAACTTCATTTTGAGAATGTAGTGCTTCTCCTAAAATGTTGCCAGTTTCATCCACCACAGCCGCTGCTGTATCATCACAGCTAGTTTCTATCCCAAGAACTATTTTAGTAGAAGAGCATTTCCCACAGTGAAAAGAGATCCTTCTCAAATGATCTATCCAGCAATATTTTGGGTACTTAGACATTATTCCTCCAAAATTGCTCACTGTTAAAGATTTCCATAGATGAGTATGCCTAGAAAGGAACTGTACCAAAAAAAAGTTTAGACTTCCTAGTGGTTACTAAAATGCCCAGGCTCTCTGCTTCATACAAAACAAGAACATTGTTCTGACAGAACCGATCTCCTGGTTACAAGAGAAATGGTGATGCCTGGAATGGTATGTGGAGCTGCTACCCAATGTGGAAGTATTTATGGAGTATAAAGTGCACAGCTATACTGGAAACATTTACATGAAAGCAGGCATCAACCACATGGACAAGCACACACAGGAATGCATGTGGTACATTCCCTCTACCTCTCAGAAGCCATTTTTTACAGACATGTGTCCATGCGAATTCCTGTTATGGACACTCATGTCAATGTGGTTGCAACCAACATATGAGACATGTAACTTGGTAGAACTAACATTCCCTGACAGAAAAGCAGATAGGGAACGGAGACTAAAAGACCATGATTTTTTTTTAAATCACCATGTTCTACACATCTTACATTCGTTTCCCTACAGAAGTGGTTCTTAAGCTTTCTTATGTGTGTGTGTGTGTGGGGGGGGGGGGGCAGCTAAGTTTTCCCTTTATACACCAGAGACCCAGCACCATATTTGTGTCCACCGGCTATAGCTGTTTCTTTCTATCTTTCCTAGAAACATACTAAGAACTGGCAGAGAATAGCTCATGGACCAGCACTGAACCACAATTTTAGTAGTGCTCCTCTTAATCTCACATTTCCAATAACATAATGCAAAAACCTATTAAACATATTGGGCAGTAGCCAGGATCATGAGAGCATACTGTGCCTGTGAAAGAGGAATTTCATTCCTTCTCCTCTCCCCAACCTTTCCCAAGAAATATGCTCTAAAAAGTCATCATTGAGATGCACCCATTATTTGGACATATTATTTAACATATCTAGGCTTTAAAAAATGTTTTATACACATTAAGCAACATATCTTTAATTTTCCAAAGATCAGCTATTTGTTTGCTGCATCTGCCATCAGATTTTGAAACAAATCCAATGCTGAGGTTTGAATTTTTTTTCTTCCAGAACCAAAGCCAGGATTCCAAGTGAAAAAGGAATCATTATATTTTAATTTAATTTAATTTAAGACACATCCAACAGCTAGTTCCAACCAGAATAGACCCAGTAAATCAATTGGATTTATTCAAATGTTAATTTATCATTTTATTTGACTCAATGGGTCTATTCTATTTCAGCTTATCAATTGGACGTAGGCCAATATCTTTGGGGTCTTTAAAAGAATAATCATCATCTTTATTATTCACTTGCTGAGCAGGAGTCAGATGTCCTTTCTCAAAGTAACTGGAATATTATAGTTTTCTTGCATCTAAGGAAATCCATGGGAGCAATATCTTCAGCTGAGACCAAATTTGCAGTGCTTTCTCCTTGCTTTCATGTATACCCCTAGGTGTAAGATTGTATAAATGCCATAGCCTCTTATTGGATAGTACTGTATAACCAGTACTTGTTGTTGTAGTATGCCAAAACTAATGGCTGCTAATAATGATGGCAGTTTGTTTTTGTGCAGCTGTGGGGGTATTTTGCTAAATAATAATATTTTGAAAATTGTTCTGGAACTGTTTTATGACAGCAAAGAATGAAAAATGTAACCAATTGATACAAAATAAACATGCCCATGTGATACAAAATAAACATACCCAATTTGTAAACAATGTTACAATGTTTGTGTTCAATGTGGAATGTTAATAACCCAGTTAGCTGAATGCTTCCTTCTGTACCCAGGATCAGTGGTAGGATGTGATCTATACACAACAAATAAACTCCATCACACCACCTGGAAAACACTTTAGACTATTCCAGAAGGGTAATTTGCTGTGATTCAAGAACTGAAAGGAAAATATATCATCTCCTAATTCAATTATGGCAAGTCATACTTTGAGATAGACCAAGCATCTGAAAGCAAAAGAAAGCTGCCCTACATGTATGGAAGACAAAGGCAGTTTTTACCTGTGCAAGAAGAAACATGATGCAAGATTGGTGTTTTCTTTTAAAGATTTCCAATGCAAGTTTTACATTTCACAGCCATGGACCGAGGAAGAAATAGCTTGATAAAGATCTGGAATAATGCAAAGAGCAATACAAATGTAATACCATAAACTGTGTACAGGGTAAATATCCACCAGCCCAGCCCAGGGAAAGCCAGTGGTGGTCATGGGACTCCATGTGGTCCTCAAGGCTCTTCTGTGCCTCTGGCCTTCCCATGTCCCCAGAAGAGGGTTAAAAGCTCTTCCAGACATTACTTTACTGCACAGGATACTATAAGGGGGCCTATAGGCATCAATAAAGGTTTCTGCTGCCTTCTTTCTAACAGATCGGGAATAAAGCTTAGAGTTGATTCTCACTGTCTACAATTCTCACAGTTCCTAGTAGTTTTATCCCAAGGCACCTAAACAACACCATAATATTGCCATAGAAGTATGGCTACTAAAGAATGAATCTAGAGAAGATATTACTGCATGAATTACACAGCTATTTTTGAATGTATTCACAGAATATAATTAAGAGGAACCAGAAAAGTAACGCTTTTGATTGCTCTTCTAATCTACCTTTTTCAAGAGAATTCATACTTGTATCTCAAAAAGTAACTTTTTGTCGATCATACTGTGTTTATTAGAGACAGCCACTGTGGTGTAGTTGACTGGATACTGGACTATAAAAAAACTCTGGAGACCAGGATGTGAATTCTCACTCAGATTGGGCATCGAATTGTGCCTTTTGTTAGGCCGCTCTGAGTCCCCCCTCGGGGGTTGAAAAGAGCGGGTAGAAATGTTGGAAATAAATAAATAAAATAAATAAATAAGTCACCCTCTTTCAGCTTCAAAGGAAGGCAAAGATAAACACCTTTGCCAAGAAATCCCCATGATAGATTCACTGAAGGGTTTCCATAAGTTAGAAACAACGTGAAGGCACACAGCTGCAGGACATGTTTAATACTATGTGAAATACCTTTTTACTCTGAGCTAAGCAGGTAGTACCCCAATGTGGATCAGGGCCACTGTATGCAAGTGAGAAAGATTTAAATCTCACTCCTTATGTGTACACGGAAGCCCCTTTCCTCAGGGCTAAAAACATTCTTCCCTAATGAAAATGGAGACTGTCTACTTGAAAGAAAGAAAGACAGAAAGAAATAACAACTCCTACAGTGAATGGAGATTTCAGGGGGAAAGGCAGCTTGGAAAAAAGCCAACCTAAAATGTATGTTGTATATTTAACACAACTCAAATAGCAGGATAGTCAACAAAGGGAGGTAGACTCTGTTTCCCATGATTTATCTCTTCCACATCTTAAATGATGAAAGAAAACATAACATCAGGTTTCTTTGCTTGCTGCATTAATGCTGAGCATGTAAACTCTGATGGCAATTTGTTGTGTTAGTTTTCTTTATTAACCCCAAAGGCATGGTATTAATCTCAAAGCACACACAGTGAAGAGCACAAAGCAGTGCTTTCTCCATCCTGTAATGCCATATGCACAGTCCAAAAATACCATGGTTTTGAGGTTCCAGTGAGTTTTGGTTGCGCTCAAGCTGAGATGTTGTCACATGTCCAAGAAGTGCATGCCCACACAAGGGAAACTGAGCAACACATCTTTGGCAGCGTCTAAAGGAATGATGCTATCTACAACTATGTTTTGCTTAGCTATGCATTATTTGACATCACATAAATCACAATCCTAGACATGTCTAGATAAGTCTGTACAGTTTTGAAGCTGAAGAGCATTGAGACAAACCCTGGTATGACAGAAACCAACTGTGTGGGGAAAGGCAACAGGCTAAATACAATAGATATTGGGGTTAAATTAAATGACTGAAAATGCATTCAAGAAAGCAGAGCAAATCAAGTCATCTCCTCTTGTACAAGAGCAGAGGAGACAAGAAAGCTAAAGCACTACCTAACTTTAACATGTAAAATGAACTCTTAAATTTGCTGCCCAAATCATATAAACATGGGCAGATGCTTCCAATCTAATCAAGAGAGGCTGGGACATACAATTTGCTACCGAGCACAATTCAAAGTGCTGGCATTAGCCTATAAAGCCCTAAGCTCTCGCTCCCGCCGACCTCTCAGATGCGGTTGGTGGGGACGAGGGACAGGGCCTTCTCGGTGGTGGCCCCCCGCCTGTGGAATGCGCTCCCTATGGAGGTACGGTCCACCTCATCCCTCCTGGCATTCAGGAAAAAGGTAAAATCCTGGCTCTGGGACCAGGCGTTCCCACACCAGCACTAAGCAGCATATCTGACGGGATTTTAATGGAAGGGAGGAAGAGGGTCAATGCTTTTATGGTTGAATATTGTTTTAAATGGAATGATTGTAGATGTTGCTGAGGGATCGTATTTTAATGTCTTAATTGTATTTTAATGTGTTGTGGGGTTTGGGGTTTTACGCTGTTGATGTGGCATCGAATTGTGCCGTGCTGTAAGCCGCTCTGAGTCCCCCCTCGGGGGTTGAGAAGAGCGGGGTAAAATCCTGAAATAAATAAATAAATAAATAAAAATAATAAATAAATAAGCGATTCTAGCCAAGCTTACCTGTCCGAACATATCTCTTCCTATGAACTATCTAGGAGCATAAGATCGTCTGGGGAGGCCCTGCTCTCGATCCCGCTTGCCTTCTCAGTGGTGACCCCCCAGCTATGGAACTCCCTCCCCAGGGATATTAGATCGGTCCCTCCCTCCTGACTTTCTGAAAATAAGTAAAGACCTGGCTCTTTGAGTAAGTTTTTGAGAATGCAGCGGAATAGATAACATGGATCTATGAATGATGAACATGGAATGGCCAGACTATGTTACTGGATAACGTTATTAACAGGATGACACAGATGATTATATGTTTTAACGGTTTTTATATATACTTTCCTCTCCGTATTATATATTATTACCCCTATCAGTTGGTGCCCCCTTGTCATGGGGGAGAGGCTTGCGTACCCTAATAAAGTTGTGAGTTATGCTGGCGGTGGCATAATAGCCACTGGTAGGGCCTCCCATGCCAGACAGGTCACAATCGAAGGGGCTGACAAAGAGCGTCAAAGGGCAGGATGGGCTCTCTAGCCTTTTGGCAACCATCCTAAGAGAAGGAAAACTCTAAATTCAAACCCGGCAGATGGTGCTCGTTTAACCCTGTAAGGCCAACCATCTAAGAGAAGGAAACTCGAACTAAACCTGCGAACTGAGGACCTCGCTGCCACCGTCCAAGCTTGGTAGGCCCCGGCAGATAAACCTTTGGCTTAAAGGATGATGCCAGTTCTGTGCATGCTGAGCTCCACCAGAAAAATCCATTAAACAGGCTCGAAGGACACATCCAACCTCCGAATCATCAATTCGCTTGTAGAAAGTGTGGGATGAGTCCTTCCTGAATATTTGTTCATGAAGAAAAGCCAAGAGAAGATATATGTTTTATATTGTAATGTTGATTGTTTTAATGGCACTTTTATAAATGCCTGGCATCGAATCGTGCCAATCTGTAACCCGCCTTGAGTCACCATATGGCTGAGAAAGGCGGGCTATAAATATCATAAATAAATAAATAAATAAATAAACACAGCCTGAACGTCCTTTACTAAGAATTCTGAAATTCAAAACATTCCAAAATCCAAAATTTTACACATGGCTTATTGACACCTTTGCTTTCCACTGGTTCAATGTACACACATTTTTTTTCATACACAAAAATAATATAAATACCATATAAATTTACCTTCAACCGATGTTCTACAATATGTGTGCAACATCATCTGAAACATAAATAAATTTAGTCATGAGTCTCATCTCATTATTAAGGGATGTATCGCAAATATGAGTATTCAAAAATCCCTAAAGTCCAAAACACTTCTGGTCGCAATCACTTTGGATAAGGAATACTCAACCTACATAAGGAGCAATCCAAATGTCAAGCCAGTCCAAAAAACCGCGTCACTGCTTGTTCTCAGGCAAAAGCACCCACCCTTTCACAAGCCTGGGGTGAGGTGTTAAAATTCTATCTGCGCCTCAAAGAGATTTTAATTTAGCCTATTTTATCTTGCCCCCTTACTACTGACAAGTAGCGCAGCCCTGCTATATAACAACAGGCCACTTTAGGCACACACACAAGCTTTAGTGGACTAGAATATACTAAATGAAGGTGTGATGAAGTGACATTAAACCCACAAGAGTTTATGCTAATCTTGAAGGCACTGTTATGTTTGATGCAACAAAGAGATGGAAAATCATTTCTCTGAATCAAAATATTTATTGAGGATTAAGACTTTGTTGTACTTGTTTGACCAGCTGTGTCTCTAATACCTTAATATTTGGCCTCACCTTCCCTGTGGCATAAAAGTCATGTAACCAAAGGTACAGCAGACCTTAGGAATGCTACTTTTTTGGACAACTCACCTGTAATATTTAGTTGTCATGAAATTTCCTTGTCAAGGCTGGTTCAAGACACTTTGCCACCAAAAGATAGAATGGCAAATGATATGCAGGTAGTTGTCAAGTTACGAACAAAATAGGTTCTGTAGTTTTGTTCTTAAGTTGAATTTGCAGTCAGTCAGAACAGGGTTTTTTTTAAGTATAACTCCAGCCAAAAAACCCCCAAACATATATTTTAGCTTTGGATAGCATAAGGAAACCTGTGCTGTTGGTTTTGCTGTCTGTTCAGAAAATTTCACCTCACTTTCTGTCCCTGTGACAATTGGATTTTGAAAAAAATGGTTTGTTATGGAAACAAGGATTAGAGATAAAGCTTCAGTGGATACACAATTTCTCCATGATAACTCTTCCAGGAGTGAATTTCCCTTCCGAGGGGTAGATTTTGCTCACCTCTTGTTGTCTCACCTAATTGTAAGTCAGATGTTCGTAATTCGAGGTCTGCCTGTATATACTATTCAAAGCCAGCCAACTTGTTCTGGCACATGAGACAGAAAATTCCCCAATACAACGACAAATTAAATCCAGTTATCAATGAAAATTAAATATAATAGCCTGTAGCTTCAGTAATACACAAAGATCCCCCTGTGCTGCTTGTGCTAGTTCATGCTGTTCATGTTAGTTTGTGCATGTTTAACATCAAAACATTACATTAAGTTTGTTCTGATTTGCATTAATTTGCTTTTAATCACTGTATTTTAATATTACTATCAAGCCAATATAGATTATATGGTATGGTACAGTATGGGATATAACATTATTTAGGGCTATTTTCAACAGTAACTCTCAAGCAACAGGAAACTACATTGTGTTGTTGAACGCTTTCGTGTATTGTCAAAGGCTTTCATGGCCGGAATTACTGGGTTGCTGTGAGTGTTCTGGGCTGTATGGCCATGTTCTAGAAGCACTCTCTCCTGATGTTTCACCTACATCTATGTCAGGCATCCTCAGAGGCTGTGAGGTCTGTTGGAAACAGCAAATGTAGTTTTTGCATTGCTGTGAGTTTTCTGGGCTGAATTGTCATATTCCAGAAGCATTCTCTCCTGACATTTCACCCATATCTATCACAAAGTTCGGCGTCCCACGAACACAAAGCAAAAGGGAGGGGCAGCGGGCACGCTATATAGCTAATAGTCACAATGAATCACACATAGACTAAATCTCTGAAGCATAGGTATATAGTATTAATGAAAGCAAACCATAATTATACATATAAACAGGTAAATACCCTATTACATATCATAACACGCAACAGCGGTGAGACTCACATACAAGTGAGCGGAGACGCGGAAGTAGGCGGATGCAAGCTGATGACGTATAAAACAAAGCACACAGAGCCAGACGCCCCCCCCCCCGAAAGCTTCGGGAAATAAGTCAATAAGTTCAATACAATCAAAGTAAAGTTCACATGTAATACATCAAAATGATTCCCTGGAGGGCGTCCATCGGTCAACGAATTGGTAGAATTCTGCGCGCCTTTGTTTCACCCCGTAGGGGCTTCCTCAGGACCGGGGGCGTGGCCTGGATGGCGAATTCTCGCTAGCGTCTCGGAGCCAAAAATGGCGCTAGGACCGGTATCCACGGATACTGTCAGCTTCTGCGGTGTATCCGCCCATGTCAACCTAGCGCCATTTTTGGCTCCGAGACGCTCGCGAGAATTCGCCATCCAGGCCCTTTGGAAGGGTCCTGAGGCTGTGAGGAATTGTGGGAGTTGAAGTCCAAAACACCTGAAAGGCCCAAGTTTGCCCAGGCCTGGTCTAGACCCAGGATCCATCTGCCTTGGATAGACCACACCTGGAATACTGTGTCCAGTTCTGGGCACCGCAATTGAAGAGAGATATTGACAAGCTGGAATGTGTCCAGAAGAGGGCGACTAAAATGATCAAGGGTCTGGAGAACAACCCCTATGAGGAGCGGCTTAAAGAGCTGGGCATGTTTAGCCTGAAGAAGAGAAGGCCGAGAGCAGACATGATAAGGGCCATGCATAAATATGTGAGAGGAAGTCATAGGGAGGAGGGAGCAAGCTTCTTTTCTGCTGCCCTGGAGACTAGGATGAGGAACAATGGCTTCAAACTACAAGAAAGGAGATTCCATCTGAACATTAGGAAGAACTTCTTGACTGTGAGAGCTGTTCAGCAGTGGAACTCTCTGCCTTGGAGTGTGGTGGAGGCTTTTAAACAGAGGCTGGGTGGCTTCTGAGGTCTCTTCCAACTCTATGATTCTATGAATTCCCTATTATTTGCAGTCAGAATGAGCCAAACTTCTGACTCCTCCTTGCCTAAGGAAACCCCTATCTGTGAAACTGTGTCTGCCTGAGGTGAGTGAGCCTTATTGAGTGTGGTGCCGCTTGGCGCGTGCGCAGAAAGAAGCAGCACGAGACGAGCGCGAGCCTCAGCTCCCGAGAGTTCGAGCTCCCCCCCCCCTCTCCCTTCTGCAACGGGCGCTCCTTTCTCCTCTTCAGAACATCCCTTTTTCCTCTCCTCACGCGCTCACTTCTCATTACCTCTCTCACTCGGTGCCCCGCCCACGAAGCTTCCTCGCGCCGCTTGGGTTCTAAGAGGGTTAAACGAAGGAGAAAGGACGCTCGCGGAGACGCTCCCCCCCTCCCCTCTCCTTTGAAACCACGTGAGCGAGGACGGACCAATAGAACCTCCAGGGGCTCAAGTGACACTTCCTGCAAGTAGGTGGAAGTCAAACCAAAAGAGGGCAGAAGGGTTGCCACATGAATAAGGGACAGGTACCTACAAATAGGGATTTTTTCCCCACAAAAATAAGGGACACTTCATTAAAAACTTGAAAATCATCATTTTTTAATGAAGTGTCCCCTATTTTTGTGAAAAATTCTCTATTTTTAGGCGCCTGTCCCTTATTCTTATATCAAAAAGTGGCAACCTTATATCCACTTTGCTGACCTCCACTTTGACTTCTATGCAATCCTTGCATTGCTCATTTATTTATCTTGTCAGAAGCAAATGGAGAAGACAGATATAATGCATAGGTAAAGGTTTTCTCCTGACATTAAGTCCAGTCGTGTCCGACTCTGGGGTGTGGTGCTCATCTCCATTTCTAAGCCGGCGTTGTCTGTAGACTCCTCCAAGGTCATGTGGCAGGCATGAGTGCATGGAGCGCTGTTATCTTCCCGCTGGAGCAGTACCTATTGCATGTTTTCAAACTCCTAGGTTGGCAGAAGCTGGGGCTGACAGTGGAAGCTCACCCCATGCCCCAGATTCAAACCTGTGACATTTCGGTCAACAAGCTCAACATCTCAGCACTTTAACCGGGAATGTGGCGCAGCTGGCTGGGTGTCAGCTGCATAAGATCTCTACTGACAAGAAGGTCATGAGTTCGAGGCCTGCCCGGGTCGAGGTGGGCTCTCGACCTATTGTGTAGCCTGTTGTCGACCTTTGCAACCCGAAAGACAGTTGCATCTGTCAAGTAGGAAATTAAGGTACCACTTAGTGGGGAGGCTAAATTGAACTAATTTACGAGGCCATTAAAAAAAGATCTCCAGGAAACACGCCGAGGAATGAAGGAGTGCGACAGCTCCCCCTGATGGCCAGATGTTAAATTGCCTCTGTCTGTCTTGTGTGTTTGTGTGTCTAAATGTAATGTGTACATTGTAATCCGCCCTGAATCCCCTGCAGGGTGAGAAGGGCGGAATATAAGCGAAGTAAATAAATAATAACCCACTGTGCAACTGGGGGCAACGATATAATGTATAAAAAAACCACAAAGTAAAAAACTTGGCATTATACTAGATTTCCTTTGACCACATGGAGGGCCTCTGACGTCACATTGTGCATGTGGCGGGGCTCAGAATGCATTATAGTCAGTGGTCTGTGGTTTGCTCTTCTCCACACTCGCATGTTGTGGACTCCACGTTGAAGCCCCATTTCTTAAGATTGGTTCTGCATCTTGTCCCAGAGCACAGTCTGTTCAATGCCTTCTAAGTCGCCCAGTCTTCTTGGAGTCTCTCATCTGGTCTCAGTCATGGATTAATTAATAAGATCATTTATTTAAAAGAATCTAAATTCAGAAGAACGTCCACCCTGGCCTTATCTTACTCAACTATGGAGTACGCCTGCCCTGTTTGGCACACGTCTGCTCACGTGAAGCAGGTGAATGATATAGCACTGAATGAAATGTGTAGAATAATCATAGGCTGTCTTAAACCTACACCTGCTGATAGGCTTTACAATAATTGTGCAATGGGAAGTTGCTGCCAATTGTGAGAGAAATAAGGTTGAACACTCTGAAAGCCATCCACTGCATAGCTATATCAACCTCCTCCCCGTTGACTTAAATCAAGGAAAAGCTTCAAGAGAACCACTACTCCTCTTAATGTTCCCCCAGCAACACCAAGACGCTCCCTGTGGGCAGCTAAACCAGGAAATCCCAATTGGATGCCCCCCATGAGGGTCTTCCTCCAGGATCAAACCAAGAATCTAAGATCATCCGGGGAGGCCCTGCTCTCGCTAAAGGTAAAATCCTGGCTTTGGGACCAGGCGTTTGCACACCAGCACTAGGCAGCATGTTAGATGGGGATTTTAATGGAATGGATGAAGAGGGTCAATGTTTTTATGGATTGAATATTGTTTTAACTTGGAATGACTGTGTATGATGCTGTTGAAACTGTATTTTAATGTATCTTAATGTATTTTAATTGTTGTGGGGTTTTGGGGTTTTATGCTGTTGTGATGTGGGCATCGAATTTTGCCGTACTGCAAGCCGCTCTGAGTCCCCCCTCGGGGGTTGAGAAGAGCGGGGTAAAATCCTGAAATAAATAAATAAATAAGAATGGGCAACTTGGAAGGCCCTGAACAGACTCAGAACAGGAGCCCCCAGTGGTGCAATGGGCTAAACCCTTGTGCTGGCAGGACTGAAGACCAACAGGTCGGAGGTTTGAATCCGGGAAGAGCGTGGATGAGCTCTCTCTATCAGCTTCAGCTCCTCATGAGGGGACATGAGAGACACCTCCCGCAAGGATACCAAAACATCAAAACACCGGGGATGCCCTGAGCAACATCCTTGCAGATGGTCAATTCTCTCATACCAGAAGCGACTTGCAGTTTCTCAAGTCGCTCCTGACGCGCACGCAAAAAACAGACTCAGAATTGGGGCTGGGATATCAAAAGGCAACCTGGCTAAATGGCACTTCCTAGAAGAATCCTCCACCATGTGTGACAGTGGAGCAGAACAGACAACTCCACATCTGTATGCTTGCCCACAATGCTCTGCCTCAGGCACAGAGGAAGAACTGTTTAAAGCTACAGACAATGCAATTGCTGTTGCTTGTTTTTGGTCTAAAATTATTTAGCTGCTTGTGCTCCCTTTATCAGTTTTATACGAATTTATTTATGCAATGCTTTTGACACGAAATAAATAAGCTAGGGATTGAGGTACCGGGTTTTAGCCTGCCACTTTTGGACTCTCGCCTGTTGAGGTGTTCCTGCAAGTATCTCTATAGATCTTAGAAAGCTGTTTCTTGATTTAAGACGTTGACTTGCTGGCTGTATTAAACATTAATATTACCACAATCCAGGTTAAAACCACAAAAACATATGAAATCACATCAAAAAAGAACAGCAGCCATTAATAGTCTTAAAACACCTCCATCTTTAAAAGCTTTCCTGAATAAAACGGTTTTAACCTGCCGCCGGAAGGACAGCAGGGAGGGGGCCATTCTGGCTTCCCTGGGCAAGGAGTACCAGAGTTGAGGGGCTGCCACCAAGAAAGAAGGCCCACTCTCTCTGAGCTTGAGATGGATGTGGGACCGAGAGAAGGGCTTCTCCTGAAGATCTTCGGGTCCAGACAGGTTCGTACAAGGGGATGTGGTCAGCCAAATAGCTTGGACCCTATTGTGGCCTGACAGTCCCTTTTATGTCTTCAGCAAAAGTTATGCATCAGGACAGATTTAATTGCTTTTATTAGGGCTACCTAAAACATCAAGTAGTGACTAGCACAAATAAGAATTGAGAAAAATATAACTCAGCTGATTTTATGAGTTCTTTTCAAATATATATTTCACCTATATGCTCCCAGAATTGGGGTTAAAGGCAGCTAACAGTAACATCAAAAACAGTTCAGATGAAAACCACCAAAATCACAATAGTAAAAGAGCAATTTAAAAGGAAAACTGTAACAGGCACAGTAATGGTCCACGCTCTGGTTACATCCCAAATAGACTACTGCAATGCTCTCTACATGGGGTTGCCTCTGAAGACTGCTCGGAAGCTGCAATTAGTCCAACGTTCAGCAGCCAGGTTACTAACAGGGGCGGGATACAGGGAGCATACAACTCCCTTGCTGCGCCAGCTCCACTGGCTGCCAATTAGCTTCCGGGCACAATTCAAAGTGCTGGTTTTAACCTACAAAACCCTATATGGTTCTGGCTCAGTTTTCCTGTCCGAACGGATTCTCCCCTACGAATCATCAACATTAAGATCCTCCGGAGAGGCGCTGCTCTCGGTTCTGCCGGCTTCGCAAGCGTGGCTGTTGGGGACTAGAGACAGGGCCTTCTCTGTGGTCGCCCCTCAGCTGTGGAACTCTCTACCAAGTGATGCTAGATCTGCCCCCTCTCTGTTGTCCTTTAGGAGGCTGGTGAAGACCTGGATGTGGAACCAAGCCTTCCCAGAATAGGCTGAGATTGGCTATTGTCTGAATGTATGACCACGTTTACAGATTGAGTGGAATTGTTTTAATGGCGATGTGGTTTTATGCTGGGTTTTTAGGTATTTTAATATGTTGTTGTAGTTGTTTTTAAATTGTATAGCATGGAATTTTTAATGTTATGCAGGTCTGAGTCCCTCGATAGAGGTGAGAAGGTCGGGGTACAAAAGTTTTAAATAATTAAATAATCTAGTAAAGGCCTCATTCTGAGCCTTTTGGTAGAAGCTCGCCTGAATAAAACAGAAGGCCTGTCAACAGGAAGACAATGGGAGGCAGATATAGTTTCCTGACAAGTTTTGTTACAAAGCATTTTTTCATTGCAGACCAACATTGCTACCAGCAGTTTTGCCTTTGCTAAAAGCAGAAGGGCCAATTCCTTGCACAGGCCTTGAAGAACAAACCAGAGTTTTCAGCAAGAAGGAAAAAAATAGAAGAGCAGAGAACGTTTGCATTTTTTCTTCAAAAGAACAGGCAACTTTCTTCCCTTTGTCCTTGCATTTACCACATTAGTACAACCATTACCTCATATGTTATGTAACTGTGAGCCTGTTTTGTAAGCAACAGCAGATCAAACCGCAGTCAGAAGCGTATAAATCAAATGTGTTCTGTTGTAAGCCAGCCAAGTATATGTATGCTGCACAATTATCAAATTTGATACAACTTTAACTGCCAAAGTTCTCTGCTGCAATCTAAGAGAGAGAACTAGAACTCGCACAGAGAAAGCTAAATGCTTCATGAAACTATGGGATTCTGAACAATTACAGTTAAAGTGGTACCAAAGTGCTATAACTGTATAATGTAGATATACCCTATAGTTTGTTGCAGGATTCAGGAACCTTTGGATTTTCATAAGTTTTGACCTCACAACAACCGACAGCATGTTCAATGATAATGATTGTGGGAATTTTAGGACCAAAATTTCTGAGCAAAGAGACCTTAGAATAAAATGTTCACACTTTTCCTAGAATATTAGTTATGAATTCCTCTGCTTTCAAATAACGCTATATTGATAAATGTACACCGCACTTGAATTTATGGCGAACCATATGCCCACTATTTTATCCGGGTTAAAATAATAGTGTTCAAAATACATATTTTACCACCTTTGACATTTGTGTTACATATAGTGAAAACATGTTAGCATTTTATTTTTTACATGAGTTATTATAATAACCAGGCTTATTGGTTTGGTTTTGTACATGAGTTGTTATAATAACCAGGCTCAGCTTGTGAAATATGTACCTATCAGTGTAGTAATCTCAGAAAAGGCAGATTTGCACTGGGTTCACCCCCTCAGATTTCAATTTATGAAGTGCATTTCTAGGCAAACAATAACTAGGGTACCACTTCAAGAATGTGAACTATTTGGAAGATTACTCCAAAATAATTTAGCACTTGAGTCTGGAAAAGCACATTGCATTAGAATATATAAATATACTGTAAAGGCTAATTATGAAACATGGCTTAACTGTGCTTACATTATACAGTGTATAGCTCTTAGCTACTCTTTTTAATGCATTAACACAATGGCCATGAGGATATTGGTTAAGAAACAAACCTCCTCCTATACAAACAATGATGAGATCATGATGTTCTTGGTCTTACTCTTACACATAAACAAATGGCTTCTAGGTTATATCAGTTCCCAAAAAAGTTTCCTTGCTTAATGCATAATGAATGTTGGATTTTTCCCCTTTGACTTGGTAATATCTCTTTTCTTGTTCCAATAGATTTCCCATTCTCTACTCAATCTGTTGGAAAGCTTTCTTCTATCACAGGGAGTTTAATAATTATTTAAATTGGGAGTTTCATAATTATTTAAATTGTATCCGCATCCCATAAGGAACTGTATCTAGATGGCTCTATCAGAAGCAGTTAATCCCATTACAAATATTGATATTCACACCAGGTGCTCTTTGATAAATCAATCAATTACCCAAACAAACTGAAATAACACAATGCTTTCACTGGTTAAAAATAAAGCAAAAGCTTTTCTCAGGACAAATAATTTTAATTGGGAAAACCACAAAAATCAGATTGGGGTGGCGGAGGAGGAATGTCAGAATAGACAGAACCACAACAACATCTTCTATTATTGTTGAAAAAGCTACTCATTTACTTCTCCATACATCTCATGTAGTGTTTCAAACACTTACCCTACAACACAATTATTCTATTTACAAAAGCATAATAGTGATTTGTTATGCTTTCAACTTTTTGGTACAGTGAACTGCCCTTACAATGTATTACATTCATACAATCAATCAAAGTCAGCCACTTTATTAATATAAAACATTGTTTAAAAAAACTTTCCACAGAAGAAGAACAAAAAAAAAGATGATTTCTAGAAAGTAACCAGTTATTACTTTGAAGGCTAAATCACTCACTACTGGCTTGGTTTCGAAAGCCTTTTTAGCAGAGAAGCAGGCATGGACCAAAGAGTACAATGAGACAGAATGTGATTATATTAAAAGTCCTCGTCTTCTAGCAAATCACAACAACTCCCAATTGCATAGGTGAAAATACATGCCTCTTCTTGCTGTTACACTCAAACATTATATCCTGAAGAGAGACATGAAATGTCACAATGTCCCTCCACACGCCAATACCAGACATGTTTGTTATACCCCTATATTGAAACTAGGACCTTGAAGTTCTTAAGTTAAGCATTTTATCTCACCAAAGCTCCTAAAATCTGCTAAACACACTTCATCACCTTCTTAAAAGCTTCCAAACTCAGATGTGATGCACAAAGAAAAAGAAACCAAATGAGTCCCTTAACCTTAGATGCAGAAATCTATTAAAACACCACATAAGCATCACTTGCTAGCTGAGTTATGAATCATATGAAGATTCCCAGAAGCATCAATGATGTCATTTATCACTGGAGACATCTCTACTAACAAGCAAGATCACAGCTCTTTTGTATGAGCTATTTAGCTAGAGATTTCACCATCTGCATTGGCTTTTGAGCCTGCAACCTTTCTTTTTTCTTCAGGAGCCCGGCTCTTTGAAGAAAGCAAATACAGAAAGGAGCTCAATGAATCCCCAAAAAGAGAGTGTGGTTTGTAGTTTTCAGGCATTCTGTAGTAACCATTTTTGTCTGAAAAAAAACAGCAAAATGATATTGATCAGTCTAAACTGATACAAACGGAAGGCTTAAAAGCTGATGTAACATTCCCCTGAGTTTTGACATCCAAAACTGGAGAAGTCATCGCAATTAAAGGTCACATGAATAGATAAGGCGTGAACTCCATTACAATCCACTCACGGCAATTTGCATGTTTAATGTTAACCTGGTAACACGGAAAATCCTGACTCTTGAAAGAAAAAGCAAAACCACTCAAGAAGCAAATAACTGGCTACTTTACAGAATCTAAACTACACCAACCTGTTAAATGGAGAACTAAAGCATTTTCTCCTTTCTTTCTACTTATTACAGCTGACTTATTTGTGATACATTATGTTTATTTTTCAAACTAACCATACCCACATTTGCCACTTGTTTGTTAGCTCTAACACAACACAGCCAGGCCTGCCCAGCTCCTGAGGCCTATTCTCTGAAGTAGACCACTAATAACTTTTTGAAAGTCTATTTCTCTCCCACACAGCTTTGAAAGAACAGCATTTACATTTTAGGAGTAGAAAATCTTGTGGTAGATTACTAGAGAAGTGGCGCTACAAACTGTTCTTTCCACCAAGGAAAACCACCAGTTATGCCATGTTTTGGTCAGATTGCTCCCACTTCGTATTTCGCGCTCAGTACTTGTTGATGCCAAAGATTCTGACCCCATGAAGTTGTGGTAGTTTGGGAATAAGCACACTCAGGAGAGAAGCCGTGTTTAGGATGAAGTGTGCTGGGTCATATTTTGTGTAGAAGCTTGCTAGGAAATACCTGCAGAAAAAGAAGAGGCGGCATTAATGAGGAGAAAGTTCAGAATAGGTCAGAAAGGAAAGATGTTTCTTCCAGATGAAAGAAATGCAGTGAGTTATTATTTTCATACCAATTATCAACAAACAAAAATGTCATTATCATAAAATACTCTCAAATGTAAAATCAAAGCAGACATGCAAACTATTAAAGGTTTTGTTGTGCAAGCTGTTAAACGTATTTCACAACACACATAGCATCCATTAAAAGCAATGAAGTTTTATTATCTGAAAAGCATTAATTATTTATTGGCTTTGAAATGGGACTTTGAAAAGAGAGGAACAAACAGCAGATATGTGTGGAATTGATAGAAGATACTTCTGGTGACTCCTTTGAATGTTTGTAATTGCAATTTAGTTGGTTTGTAACCAGTTCAGCTGGAAAAGTCAGAGAGCATGCCACAGACGCCTCTACAGCAGGGAACAAAACATTTCCTACTGTTGCAGTTCCATTCGCTGTGCATAATGGTTTAAAGTTAGAGGATTTCAATGGTGGCAAATCACCTTCCATATAAAGCTGTTTTTTTATTTAAAAAGAGGCAGAGGTGAATGGTTAATTTTACTTTTCCCTTGCATCATGGACATGGGATGAACAAATATTTCTATTGTGTTGTGATTTATCCACCATTTTTGAACTGTGTTGAAAGTTTGTATTTAGGCCAGGTTTCCCTAAGTACAGTAGTCCTAATTTTGCAGAAGCTTTGTTTTTAGTTTCCTCTTGAGCAGCTCCAGATATGTACTCCATCTGCACTATAATTACCACGTTCTACATACCACACCTTTTTTCCCAAAAGAGACTCGGGGCAGTTTACAGCACAAAAACAGGCAAATATTAAATGCCTTACAAAGTAACAAACAACATCAGGGATAATACAAAATAATACACAATAGCAGTAAACTTATAATGAAAGAATTAAGCCTAGCAGGTTTATTATAATCCATGTCCTCAAGTGGAATGTAGAGGCTCTCCATCGTTGGCCTCAAGGACTTCCTTCCTTAAGCCTAAACACTTGAACTTTTGGAAAGATGAGTCATATTTCACTGAAATATTGCTCAGCTACTTATTCAAATCAACAAAACAATTTAATGACTTAATTTTCACTAAAAGCAATGCAACATCCAAATGCTGCAATCAGTGAGAAAGTAATGAAGGGTTATGGTTTTTATGACAGATAAATTACACACTCTTTCCTCAGTGAAAAAGGAATTCATGAAATTTATCCTGGTGCCAAAGAAATTACACCTAGGTTTATAAATACTTATGGCTGCACCAAGTTATTACATGAAGCATTTTTCTCAATGATCAAGGCATACCGAAGGCGTTGTTTCAAATGTCATGACAATGAGCAGTTAGAGCAGTGGGGGAGGCAAAGGCTCAAAGACAACGATTTTCCTACAGCCACCTGATTTTTTTTCCATGTCAGGAGCTACTTGAGAAACTATAAGTTGCTTCTGGTGTGAGAAAATTGGCCCACAGTGGCACAGTGGGTTAAACACTTGTGCCGACAGGTCTGAAGATCGACAGGTTGCAGTTTGAATCAGGGGAGAGTGCAGGTGAGCTCCCTCTGCCAGCTCCGGCTCCCCATGTGGGGACATGAGAGAAGCCTCCCACAAGGATGGTAAAACATCAAAACATCCGGGTGTCCCCTGGGCAACGTCCTTGCAGACAGCCAATTCTCTTAATTCTTTGTTCACATACAAGCCACCTGATAAGCTTGTATGTGAACAAAGAGCTGAATTGGGGATGTCAAGCATATGCTCATAACTACATGGCTTCAAAAGCCACCAATCTAAAATATATGTAGGTATTTCAAGTCCCCCCAATAACTATCTAGAGCACTGACAAGAACCTGCAACATTCCATGTATTTCGGGGCCATGATTTGGATGCTGAGGCAAAACAAATTGTTCTTATTTGGTAACACAAAGCAGTTGTGTTAAAAAGCCCATGGGAAGTCTGAGTCAGGTTTGGGACCCAGCAGTCACTTCATAGTTCACTAGGGGTTATTTAAAAAAATAGATAGGAGATTAAGGAGAAGGAAATTTTAATCTGGAGTCTTTGTGGCTGTAGATGCTTATAACCTGGATAGCACTAGGGGTGTGTGTGTGTGTGTATCTATATATCTATATATATTCTAGAACAAGAAGTGGTTGTTTGCATAAACTAGCAGAGGTGCTCTGAAGCAAATGGAGAGAGGAACGGGGGAGTACAAGTTCCATTGCTCTAGCAATGCAATGTTGAATGTTACCCTAAGACAGAGATGGGGAACTATTTATTATTCGATTTTATATACCGCTCCTCCCTGCAGGCTCGGGGCGGTTCACACAACAGCCAAACCAAACAACCAAATTGAACATACATAAAACAGCAATAGATCCAGATCCAACTATGATGGATCTGTAATCAATTTTCTGTATCAAAATCCTCTAGAGCAGTGGTTCTCAACCTTTGGTCCTCCAGGTGCTTTGGACTTCAGCTCCCACAATTCATAACAGCTGGAAACATGGTTGGGATTTCTGGGAGTTGAAGTCCAAAGCACCTGGAGGAACAAAGGTTGAGAACCACTGCTCTAGAGGTTGCATGAACTGCCTGGAATGTTCCCCAAAAAGGGAGGAGGGGATCTCAAAGTAGTTGAATGTCCTTGTCTGCTTCACAAACAAACACAAGTGCTGCTACCCCAGACGTTTTCAGGAGAGGCAACTGAGTCTTTTTGTTCTGCCCATGAAAATAATTATTCAGGTAGTCTGAATAAGTATAAGGCTGCAAAAACAGATCTCTGTCTCTTTGCACACAGTTTTCAAACCATAATTGCCCCAAGTTCTACTATTTTATAATGAGGTTCATTCCCAGATCCATAGTCTTTGATCCTGTTTCTGTCATTTCAGCTACTATGCTGGAAACATAAATGCTCTATCTGTTACATAGTTAATAAGACTTCACCAATAGAATGGCACAGCAGTCACTGTATAATCTTTTATTCAAGTTGCCAATTGGGTGCAATTCATAGAATCATAGAGTTGGAAGAGACCACACAGATGTCAGTATAACCCAGAGGGATTACAAACCACACCCAAGTCAGTACAACCCAGAGCAAGGTTTGTAACGCTAATAAGCAGGAGTACATTGAGTTAACGATGTACCATCTAAGTCACAAAATAACATTTTAAATGAAAGCGCTACAGAAATTTTAACCAGGCAAAATGGTCTGCTGTATTACGAAGCCAATTAAGAAATATGAAATGTCTGAGAACTTCAGATGAGTTACTCAAAAGGAGTATGCAAAGCTGACAGAAAACCGTTGGCAATACTAAGCCTACTCGAAAACAGTTGTCATGGAGATTCGAGTTCTGCAAAATACTTCCCCTTTTTGCAGAATTACTTGCTTAACCCTTAAAATATTAATTATTCCATTACAAAAATCCTAAGTGAATGAAAAAATATATCCTCCTTTTATAAAAACAAATCAATAATAATAATACACATCCTAAATATTTTTGCACTTGCTGTAGCATCAACTTGTCTTACCCAGTGTTATTGTTTATAACATTTTAGACCACAAATGTTCCCGTAATAAAACTTTCAAACTTACAAAATTATTGGAGAGATTGTGAAGAATTTTCGTGAGGATGTAAACTGCACCCCATAGTCCAGCTGCTCCCAATGTGTCAGTAGCCTTGCTTTTCCTTGGTCAGGTGTTTCAAAAGGTGTTCCTTTTACTGCATGTAAAAATACATACATTCCCTGTGAAGAATAAGAAAGGCAAATTGGGTAATGTACAATCGTATCACAGCTACATAAGAGAATCTCTGTCACCAAGGAATTTGAAACATTAAATACTACTGCTGACTTAAGACAGGAGTTTGCTCTATGATTTATTCACAAGTGCTGCATGATAAAACAGGAATGCTTATATAGAGATAACTGGCATGAAATTAGCCCTTTGTCCTAATTAGCTTTAGGGTTCTTTGCCTTTATTACCAGCTTACACTGAAAACACAGATAATACTTAAAATATAGACTAAACCTTGTACAAAAATTGTAACCTTACAACACATCAGTTTTCAACAATATAGCCCACTTCAGATATTTTTGATTACAATCTTATTATCCCTAGCCATTCTCCCTGCTGCTAAAAACTGATGGAAGTGAAGTTGAACACAAAAACTATACAAGTCGCAATGAATTCACTGGATTTGATTCTAAATTACAGACCTACAGTACTTAGGATGGAATTACAAACCACACAGAAGCCAGTATAACCCAGAGGGATTACAAACCACACACAAGTCAGTACAACCCAGAGGAAGGTTTGTAACCCTAATAAGCAGGTGTACATTGAGTTAAAGATGTTGAGTGTCAATGAAGAAGGGACGCTAAAGCACCACAAAGGACTAAAACCATGGATTTTGGATTAAGCATAAAATTTAGTGCACTTAGGGGTGGAACCATAAGCATTACTCAACATGGATCCCAGTAAGCAATGTGTCAGCAAGGAACTCATAGCTAGACTATTTTGATCTATAAATTACAAGTTAAGACAGACACTCTTACTATGGGACGAATTATACCAACTATACCATGTGGCACAATTTTTGTTCTTGGGTTATTGTCCACTTTCATCTTTAAGTCAAAGAGAGTAAGTAAGAAACAACAACAATAATGCCATACAGTCTGAAAAACTCACAGCAACCCAACAACAATGCTAATGATGTGTTTTTTGGTTCCATCCATATTCGCAGTCATTTCAGTTTTGAAAAACACTATGTAACACAATTTTGTTCCTTCGTTAAAAATGTTATTTCACAATTCATTCTATCATAAAAACATGGAAAAACTTTATTAAACTGCAAAAACTTTGCTTGTGCAGGACATCCTGCAGCACATTTTGCTATAGTTTTGCAAAATGCTATTTTCATTAAGGAAAATTACGAACGACATGCCTAGATTGAAGGAAATACTGTAACAGTAATACCTTAGGCCACAAAACCAAAATTGCTGGAGTATAATAACTACTTTCAAAACAAGTACTGCTGAATTAAACAGGAAATAACAGTTCAAAACCAGGAACAGATTTTTGTTTCAAATTTTGTTACATAGTGCTATGAGAGCAAGGAAGAGCTACACCCCAAGAGATGGAAAATAAATAAATTGTAAGCCTGGAGCAATCATACAGATTTACAATTAGAGTTCATGTAAATCATACCCAGGGCTGCATTGCAATGAAGTAAAGCAAATTACTTGAGGGAGCACTAGCGGGAGCAGTGAAGGGTTTTCTAATGGCAAGTATTTGTTATGTTGTCTTTCAATCTTTACTGTCACATTTTAAACAACTTCAAAGTTTTTTAAATTAATGTTTTAATATGACAGCCTGTTTCCTTGTGTGTAAACGTTTTATCATCAGGTCTTTAGTTTTATCCTGTTTTAACGGTTGTAAGCAGTTTGGGTCCTCTGTCAGAAGTTAATATAAAAGAAATTACATAAGTATTAACTCTAGAGCTTTCCATATATGTTTGCTCCTACACAAGCTATGTAACCATTCAATATTAATGCTGGCCAAGATCATTTCATGAAATATCTGATATAATTGATAGTACAGATCTTTCTTTGATATGCCTTCAAAGGTAACTTACTGCATTAAAAGTTGTAGATTTCAGTGGTTTACAAAAGGTATATCAAATAACCACTTTAGATGGCGGCTTAGATTTAATTAAAGAGATGCCTTCCTCACACAATATTACTCATGTGTTCCCATGTGTCAGCATGACTGTCAGTCTTTTCTTATGGAAATGCAGACTTAGGTTCTGAGACTGCAACTTTTTTTCTATGAATGTGGTAGTCATAGAACTCCTCACTGAAATATTACTTGCATGCTTGCTAGTGATGCCAGGCAATGCTTTAAGACTGGGGTGCTCATTAGGTAGCTCGGGAGCTACTAGTAGATCTTCGGGCCTCACCAGCCGGATGGGGCACCCCTGCCATGCGCGCGCACACCCTGTGCGCACGCGCGCTCCTGCTGCTGGCTTCTGCCCTCGCGGTGCTTCTTTCACCTGCAGGGCATTGCAGGAAGAAGGAAGCATGAGGCGGGGCCTCTGGAGGGAGCGCCCTGCCTCTCTCTTGTCCAGAAGCAGCTGTGCAGCCTCCGCTGCCGGCGAGACAGGCAGGGCGGAGCGCTCCCTCTGGATGCCCCGCCTCGTGCTTTCTCCTTCCTGCAATGCCCTGCAGGCGGAAGAAGCGCTGCGCAGGCGGAAAACAGCAGCAAGAGCACGTGCAGTGGCAAGAGCGCGCGGCGGCGGGGGCAGGTAGATCTTTTGGACTTTGTTGCTTTAAGAGTAGCTCGCATGCTGAAAAAGTGTGAGCACCCCTGCTTTAAGAGTTTGCAGACTTAAGATTGACATCTGCAGCTATACTCAAGAATCCAAAGTTCTGTACATAATCATTTGAGTAATGTATGACTAGTCAAATTTGCAGCAATAGGTTCGATGGCACTTGTTCCTACATTTATACACAATCTTAGAACTCTAAGAATACTAATACTTTGTGGATTTATTTTCATTATTTCCTGTGTATCTAGGGTCTGCCTACTAAAGGGTGTCACATTTGCAGGCTCTGGGTATAGTCAGGTCCCTTCCAGACAGGCCCTTTATCCCAGGATCTGATCCCAGGTTTACTGCTTTAAACTGAATTATATGAGTCAGCACTACCAGATAATCTGGGATAAACAGAAAACCTGGGATCAGATCCTGGGATAAAGGGCCTGTCTGGAAGGGCCCTCAGCCAAAGAGAATGTGGTCCAGGTGGCCTTTGGATTTTTACTGCTCAAAAAGTTAGGAGGTAACCTTTGTGACCGCCTCTCCCCCCACAAACCTGCCCAGTCCCTTCGTTCCTCGTGGGAGACCCTCCTTTCGCCCCCTCCATTATCACATACCCGACTTGTGAGAACGAGGGAGAGAGCCCTCTCCTCTGTGGCCCCCCAACTTTGGAACACATTGCCTAGCGAGATTAGGTTAGCCCCCACCCTGGAAACTTTTAAGAACCTCAAGACGTGGCTTTTCCGTTGCGCTTTAGGAGAATGATCTCACATGTCCCTTGTCATTCTCGCCAAAAATGGGCGTCCTCACATTGCATTGTCTTAGAACCTCCCCTATCAATATATATGTATTAATCTTATCTCATCCTTAGTTTTTTTATCACTGTATTTTGCACATGTGGCCCGCTCCTTTTATTTTATTTGATTGTTTATTTTACTTGAAATGGTGTTTTATGTTTTTTATGTTATTATATTGATATGTATTTCTGGGCTTGGCCTTATGTAAGCCGCCCCGAGTACCTTTCGGGGAGGTGGTGGTGGGGTACAAATAATTATTTATTTAATTAATTATTTGGATTTATACACCGCCACTCCCGAGGGCTCGGAGCAGTTTACAAAGTAAAAATAGAAACAGTAAAACTATCAAACCAAATTAAAAACCAATTTCACAGCTCAAATGCCACATGGAATAACTGCGTTTTGCATGCCCTCCGAAAAGTTTGCAAATCCCGCAAAGCACGAACTTCTGCAGGAAGTGTGTTCCACAATGAGGGGATACCCCTCAAAATACACTGGCCCCGGACCATATAAATATTATTATTAAAGTCACATAGAAGAGGATAGCAATGTTCACGCAGCCATAGGTTGAAGAAACTGATGTTCCAGAGATCTGATAAAATTGCTTTAAAGTGCAGTGAAGATCCTGGTATGAGAGTACTGGATCCTATTCAACATTTCTATTATTTTGTAATCCATCTGGGAGCTCTTGTGGTAGAAAAGAAATCCAAATAAAATCCTTGCATTTTATATCCACCTCCTTGGAATTGTACAGAAAGAAAAAAAATCGCATTAGCAATTACTGTATTTATTCGAATCTAACGCTCACCTTTTTGGATAAATCACCTTGCCAAAATTAGGGTGTGCATTAGATTCTTGTAATATGATAATCTTAGTGCTGAGTCAAAGCAAAAGAGGAAGCTGCTTCAGGATTATCATCTGTAATTTAATTGTCATCACTCAAAGTAATGCAATGCTTGGATTTGTAGTTTGGTGAGGCATCTGCACTCTTTGACAGAAAAGGCTCAAGTCCTTGTCAAACTAGACCCCTCATGATTCCATAGCATTTAACCAAGACAGTTAAAGGAGATTCATTCAATAGCATAGATGCACCCCAAGGTTTTCTTTTCCATTGCTGAATGCTTTGGTGCTCTAACACTTTTGTTTTTAAAGAAGGAATTCTAAGCAGGCAGCAACTGTAATTGACATATTACAAAGCATGTACCTTTTGCTGCAAAGCATTACATTTGTCGGCAAATCCTTTTTTTGGTTTCAGGGTTTTAAAAATGTTTTAAAAAGAATATTAACATTTTTTGTAATTATTGGAGTTTGAGACAAAACATTTGAAAGACTCTTTTCTGAGAAAGCTGCATTCCTCTTTTTTTAAACCTAGAGACATGTCTAACTAACCCCTCTGTCTCAAACTAGGTTACTTACCAAATTGTGAATAACATTCGTTAAGGTCCAGGCAACTGGAACGCTGAAGAAAGGAATGCTGAGCAAGACGATATGAAGCAAGCCGACGCCAAGAGCATATGTGAGCCACATCCCTCTACTATTCATCACCCTTGTATTGGGGTTGACTTCACTGTGGGCAACCCCAACATTCATTTTTTAAAACAGATCTGAAAAATAATATTGCAGAAAGAAAGTGTTACAATAATATACATCAAGAATATTCATTATATTTATATTCTATTATAAGATTATGGGTGATTCTTGAAAGAAACAATTATATAAATATTGCTCAGCATCTTACAGTGAAAAACTTCACAGGATGTTCCAGATTCTTTATTTGCAAGCTTCTTTCTTAACATTTTTATTTGTTTTCAGGACAATGTAAACACTCAGTTCCCTGTCCGGGAATATTCAAAACTGGAGCATAAAATTAGAATACTATCGAAACATAGGAATAGCAATGAAAAAGGCTCAATACAGTTCAATGTAAAATTATTTAAAAGGAGTCAAACAAACTCCCAAAAATCCTAACAGTTAGTAAACTCGCTGGGATTTCTGGGAGTTGCAGGCCAAAACACCTGGGGACCCACAGGTTGAGAACCACTGCTCTAGACCTTGTGGACTGCCACTTCACTTCCCACTAGTTTTATTAATTAGGCATGATGGGAGATGCAGTCTAGCTGCATCTGGAGACCAACATAATGACCACTTATACTATATGACAGAGATTTCCAAACATTTAATGTTGGTGACACACTTTTTGGACTGGCATCATTTCTTGACACAGTAATTTAAGTTTTACCAGCAAAGCAGAGGTTAAACCAACCCCTTAGAAGAGATACAGACACATAGATAATTTATAACCATGAAATGTATGAGGACACAACATATCTCATGAACATCTTTCATTTATATTTTAAAAAATATGATTTGCAAGATAATAACATATTTCCATTATTTTTGTCATTTCTTGTTACATTTGCGTGACCCACCTACACACTGCAGCTGACACACTAACATGTCAAAACACAGAGTTTAGAAAGCTCTGCTATACAGATATTAAAAAGATATGCTAAGGAAAACTACACAGCTGTGGCTCAGAATATAATACTTCCCATTTTGAAGAGACAATAAGAGTGGGAGCGAGAAACAATGGATTTTCCACAAGTGTTTTAACACATTTTACATTAGCAAAGTAGGTTGAGTGTTGATATCAGATGAAAACCTAGCACCAGTCTGGTTCTTGTAATATGTACACATCCATCCACCTTCTGTGTATGTGTCTTCAAGCCACCTCCCAACCAGTGATTTTTTTCCCCCATAAGGTATTTCTGGAGCAAAGAATATTCAGAGGATGTTTTGATCCTAAAGAACATGTTCCCAGTCCAAGAAAGAAAGAAAAAAAAATGACCTACAATTACTATCAAAACAATGGGATCACAACCCAGGAGACAAACGAGTGCAAGCATATGAACCACTGGTGGATGAGCAGGCTTGTAATGTAATGAAAGTTACACTGACTTGAAAGTTAGTTACTACCTTTCCAAACTCACCTGAACCTATCTACAATTAAAGCTGTAATCTCAAATACACTTTCTGGCAAGTTAAAAACTTTTAACAGATAAAAGTGAAATGCTTAGGGTGTTAGGCCCCAATACACTATTAGCAGAGAACTAGTTTAATCACAAAACTACAATTTGTAGATGGGACATGATATATACTGTATTTGAAAATCCAGCTTTCACAGCTTCATTTTTACTGCAAGGCTTCCTTGCTCACAAACATATACAATGGACCAAGAGATCTAATACCTCCCTTGAAGCTGTTGGTAGCACAAGCTTTCAAAGAAGTAAATCTACTTCACTGCACTTGAGGAAAGAGACTTAAATCTACAGAACTTTATGCGACCTCACTCTTGTATCTTGCATCAAGATATAGGCTTATGAAGAAGATTATTAGGAAAGTGGAGCACAAGCGTTTGCAGACTGAGGCCACTTCCAACGGCTGAATAAAATCCCACATTATCTGCTTTGAACTGGAATATATGGCAGTGTGGACTCAGATAATCCAGTTCAAAAGCAGGTATTATGGGATTTTCTGCCTTGATATTCTGGGATATATGGCTGTGTGGAAGGGCCCCGAGTTTGCTTCTTCAGATGCAGAGAACTTAATCTATAAAAGTTCAGGACACCAACTTCCATCTCTCTGTCTCAAAGATGCTACAAAGTTCCTTTAGTTTACTGATACACCAATTATGCCTTTGAATTCTTTCTCTCAGGGCCCTTCCACACAGTCCTATATCCCAGAATATCAAGGCAGAAAACCCCACATTATCTGTGGGCCCTTCCACACAGCCCTATATCCCAGAATATCAAGGTAGAAAACCCCACATTATCTGTGGGTCCTTCCACACAGCCCTATATCCCAGAATATCAAGGCAGAAAACCCCACATTATCTGTGGGTCCTTCCACACAGCCCTATATCCCAGAATATCAAGGCAGAAAACCCCACATCTGTGGGCCCTTCCACACATCCCTATATCCCAGAATATCAAGGCAGAAAATCCCACAATATAAGCTTTGAACTGGGTTATCTGAGCCCACAGTCAGATAATGTGGGAATTTTTGCCTTGATATTCTGGGATTTAGGGCTGTGTGGAAGGGCCTTAAGTGTGGATTTGGATAGCTCAGGGCTATTTCACACAGCCCTATATCTTGGAATATCAAGGCAGAAAATCTCACATTATCTGAGTGTGGACTCAGATTACCTAGTTCAAAGCAGATCTCCAGGCCCCATCTAGGGCCCTTCTACACAGCCACATAACCCAGAATATCAAGGTAGATAATTCACATTATTTGCTTTGAACTGGGTTATCCAAGTCCACATAATCCAGTTCAAAGCAGATAAAGTGGGGTTTTATACAATTCTATGGAATGGGCCATATAAAATCCAGATTATAGTCTTTGAACTGGATTATATGGCAGTGTAAACTCATATAATCCCAAGCAGATTTATTATTATTATTTCCAACATTTCTACCCCGCTCTTCTCTACCCCTGAGGGGGGACTCAGAGCGGCCTAACAAAAGGCACAATTCGATGCCCACACAGTAAAATACAATATAAAAACCAAAAACGTACAGCATTAAAATACATTAAAATACAATTAACATTCTCTGTCACACAACACTAGGACTAGGGGGCACTCCCTAAAGCTCCAAGGTAGGAAAGTTAGGACTAATAAAGGGAAATATTTCTTCACCCAGAGGGTCATTGGGTTATGGAACTCACTTCCAGAGGAGGTTGACAGCTGTCAGCCTGAACAACTTCAAGGCAGGATTAGACAGATTCATGGATACCAAGGGAATCAGTAGCTACTGAAATGGACATCCAAGTGCCACCTCTGTGTTGATGGAGGCAGGCAGGATTTTCCCCGGTACTGGTTGTGGGGGTCGGGAGCAGGTGAGGGTTTTGCCCTCCTTTCTGCTAGAGATCCCTGTGTACAACTAGTGGGCCACTGTGTGACACAGAATGCTGGACTAGATGGGCTGAGGCCCGATTCAGCATGGCTCTTCTTATGTTCTTATGTTCTTATTAATACATCATACACATTCTCTTAAGTATTTCGTCCATAACAGGAGCATTGAGCCATATCCCTCAACTTGCCATTACAAATCCAGTCCAAAGTGGTGCACTGTGCTAATACACAAACGCCTGGTCCCACAGCCAAGATTTCACTTTTTCCTGAATGCTAGGAGGGATGGGGTTGATCGTATGTCACTTGGAAGTGCGTTCCACAGACGGGGAGCCGCCACCGAGAAGGCCCTCTCTCTCGTCCCCACCAACTGCGTTTGAGAAGTAGGCGGCAGCGAGAGCAGGGCCTCCCCGGATGATCTTAATTTACGAGGTGGGACCTAGAGGCTGATGCGTTCGGACAAGTAAGCTGGGCCAGAACCGTATAGAGCTTTATAGGTCAAAACCAGCACTTTGAATTGAGCTCGGAAGTGGACAGGCAGCTGACACAACGGGGGGGTGGCGTGCTCCCTGTATGTAGTTCCCGTTAGTAATCTGGGTGCCGCCCGTTGTGGATTATCATGCGGATTATCCGCTTTGATAATCTGGATTATATGGCAGTGCAGAAGGGGCCTTAGTCGCTAAAGTTACGTTGACTTGAAAGCTGGGGAAGGCAGGGGGGATGGGGGGATATGAATGTTAAAGGCCACTTTAATGTATTTGCTGTATTTTAATTCTGTTTTTATTGCACAGTTATTATTGAATAATAATAATAATGGGAGTTTTACTAAATCCCCGATTTTCCAAATTAGTGTGCATCTAAGCATGGGCAAACTGGGGCCCTCCAGGTGTTTTGGACTCCAACTCCCACAATTCCCTAACAGCCTACCGGCTGTTAGGAATGGTGGGAGTTGGAGTCCAAAACACCTGGCGGGCCCCAGTTTGCCCATGCCTGATTTCCACAGTACAATGAATCCCATGTTGACACCACTTTAGCTGCAATGGAATCCTGGGCGGGGCTTGAGATGAGGCCCAGGGGCCCTTTGGCAGAGAGAGGCGGAAGACCTTGCAAAAACTACAACTCCCATGATGCCACAGCACTTGAGCCACGGCCGTTAACGGCATTCCATCCTGAAAAGATGGCCTTGGTGGGGCGACGATTCCCCTTCAGGCCTGGAACCAAGCCCCAGAGGAAGGGAGAGGAGGAGGAGGAGGAGGCCCTTGTGGCGCTGCGGCATTGTTCCCCGAAGGCAGGAGGAGCAGCAGCAGCAACAACGGGAGAAGGGTACGTACCTCCTCGGCCCTTCCCGAAACGGGGGGGGGAGGCCTGCTTGCCTCGCCTCTTCCTCTGCTTCCTCGCCCGCCGAGCTCGACCCTGCAACTGAGGCCGCTCCGCTATGCAACGTCGCCCCGCGAGAGGGGCCGCGGCGGCGGATTGGTCCGCGGAAGCCCCGCCCCCTCGGCACCGCCCACTCGCCTCACGCGCCGCTCCGGCCGCCAAGTAAGTGCGCGCGCACGCACGCGCGGGCTGGAACGCGCCGTCCCCAGCCCTGATCCAGGCGCGGATAAGGAGAGGAGGGCCTCGCGCCCGCGGAAGGTACGCTGCGTCCGCGTCCTGAGAGTCGCTTTCAGAGGGAGGTAAACAAACAGGCCTCCCTCCCTCCCTCCACCACATGGCATCCTCCTCGTGCCGCTCTGTCTGCCCTTTGGGGGAGCCTGTTCCACCCTACTTGAACTGCCTTGCAGTTTGCTGAGGCCTCAGCGCGCTGGCCAAGAAGGCTAAAGACCTCCTCAAACTACAACTCCCGTGCTTGCAACCGCATTGAGCCATGGCCCTTCCACACAGCCCCAAACCCCAGAATATCAAGGCAGAACCCCCCCCCCCAAACCCCACAATATCTGCTTTGAACCGGGTTATCTGAGTCCACACTGCCATATATTCCGATTCAAAGCAGATAATGTGGGGTTTTATTCAGCTGTGTGGAAGGGGTGAGGCACAAGCACCTCTTCTTTTTCCCCCTCTTTTTGCAGAGACCTTGTGAAACTACAATTCCCAGGACTCCAGAGCATTGAGCCACCTCAAGTGGTGTCAAGCTGCATTAATTTAAACAGCTCCCTTGAGCAAGGAGTCTTTCCAGAGTGCTTGAAAGAGGCGGTGGTAGCTCCATTGCTGAAGAAACCGTCATTGGACCCTGCGGTTCCCTCCAACTACCGCCCAGTGTCGAACCTCTCGTACCTGGGCAAGGTAGTTGAGAGGGCAGTAATGGAGCAACTGCAGTCCTTCCTAGATGATGCAACATGGCTAGACCCCTTCCAGTCCGGCTTCCGTTTGGGGCACGGGACGGAGACGGTTCTGGTCTCCATCACAGACCAACTCCGCTGCCAGCTCAACCAAGGCGGGTCTGCGCTGCTCGTGTTATTGGACCTCACGGCAGCGTTTGACACGGTCGACCACAATCTATTGACCCACCGCCTGGCCATGGCTGGAGTGAGGGGGACAGCCCTTAAATGGCTGACCTCCTTCCTCCACCAGCGGTCTCAGCGTGTGAGGAGGGGCGAGGTGGTCTCTGAGGGCTCCCCACTAGCTTGTGGAGTTCCGCAGGGGGCCATCCTATCCCCTCTGTTATTTAACATCTACATGCAGCCGCTTGCACAGCTGGTGCGGAGTTATGGGCTGGAGTGCCACCAGTACGCTGATGACACCCAGCTCATTCTGAGGATGGAGGGCAGGCCGGGATCCGTCCCTGATAATTTCCAACACTGCCTGGGGCCGGCGTATCTGAGGGACTGTCTCACTCCATATTGCCCATCGAGATCACTAAGGTCTGAAGACGCTAACTTCCTAGAGATACCATCGACAAGGTTGGCACGCTTAACATCTACTCGCCGGAGGGCGTTCTCAGTCATAGCTCCTACGCTGTGGAACGCCCTCCCGGCTGAAACCAGGGCCCTGAGGGACTTGCTCCCGTTTAGGCGAGCCTGCAAAACCCACCTGTTCAAGCAGGCTTTTGGAGAATAGGCCCGTGCATTTCTATGTATGCTATTGCAGAATTGCTTAGCGGTTTTAGTTGTACATTTGTATTGTTGTTTTAATTGCTTTTGCTGTTTTTATCGCTGTTTTATTGTTGCCTTCGGCTCCTGTGAGCCGCCGCGAGCCCCCGGGAGTTGGCGGCATAAAAGCCTGAACAAATAAATAAATAAATAATAAATTTTATTTATTATTATTTTTATAAAGGGGTTCCCGTCATGGAACGACCGTCCCAAACAGAGAAACCTTACAAGGCAGAGACACCAAATCAGCCCACATACACACAAAACCCCACTTGGTATGTTTACCACCCCCCCAAAAAACAAAAAATTAAACAACAGGACCACAAATACAAAAAAACCACTGGACTACAACTCCCATGATCCCTCACACCACACCCTTCTGGCAGTTTAGAATGTGGAATGTGGGAGGGAGGGAGTGAGAAGAGGCAAGGGGAGCAAGGACTGATACAGAAAGGGGAGGAATGGCAGGAAGGAGGGAAAGGGAAGAAGGAAGAGAGGGAAGGAAGGAGGGGAGAAGAAAGGAAAGAAGGATAGAAGGAATAACGGATGGAAGGAAGGAGGGAGAAGAAAGGAAGGAAAAAGGAAGGATAGCAGGAAGGAGGGGAGGAGAAAGGAAGGAAAGGATAGAAGGATGGAGTGAAGGAAGGAAGGAGGGGAGAAGAAAGGAACATAGAAACACACACACACATATATACATGCACAGAAATATACAAATATACACATACACACATACATAAACACACCTGTACTTACACACATCAACACATATACATGCACATACATATACAAACACACATATACGTAAGTACACACATATACACGCATGCACACATACATGACTACACACACAGTCCCCAAGTTTTAAAAAAACCATAGCAACGGGAGGGCGTTCCAAAGGGTAGGCGGTGTAGCAGCAAATTGGGAGTTATGGAACTCCAAGTGGCGAGTTACCTCTTACCAAAACGGCGGCATGGGCGTGCGGGCGCAAGGATGAGAAAACACGCAACAACTTCACTGCTCTTGATGAAGTCAAAGAATTTATTGCTTAACACCAGCTGGTGGGGTTGCCCCCAGAACGTGCTGTAAGGGGCAAACGGCCCCGGTCATCCTTAACACAAAGCTTTTATATCCTTCATGGCGGCATCCACAAAGCCCGCCCTTCTTCATAAACATTTTACAAACATCATTGGCTGGTGTCACAGAACATTTCATTAATCCAATAAAGCAAATCACAGCAGTGGCTAGAAGCACCAATCATAGTGTAACATTCACGGAGCCAGTGCCTGCTTGATTCTTGGCACAGAAACCCTCTTTTCTAAGCTCTACACGTGTGCAGCATCACTCTCTGACTGTACTTCTGTTGGAAAAGTACCAAAACCGCTTTAGCGGTACTACAGAAAAAGTACGCTGCCGGGTCGATGACAAGCGGCAGATCTAAGTGATGGAAGCTCTAGTAGGTTTTGATCCATGGACTGTAGTGGTCTCTGGGGAACATGCAGGAAAGGCAGTCCTTCAGGTACACTGGCCCCAGACCATGCAAGGCCTTAAAGGTTAGCACCAGCACTTTGAAGGCAATCCGGTACTGAATGGGGAGCCAGTGCAACTGCTGTAGGACTGGTGTGATGTGGCACAATAGTGTCACTCCAGCCAGCAGTCGAGCCACAGCGTTTTGCACCAGCTTCTGTTTCCGGATTACCGACAAAGGAAGGCCAATGAAGGAAGATAGATGCTTTTGAACTGTGGTGTTGGAAGAAACTTCGGAGAGTGCCCTGGACCGCAAGAAAATCCAACCAGTCCATACTCCAGGAAATAAAGCCCGACTGCTCATTGGAGGGAAGGATAGTAGAGGCAAAGATGAAGTACTTTGGCCACATCATGAGAAGACAGGAAAGCTTAGAGAAGATAACGATGCTGGGGGAAATGGAAGGAAAAAGGAAGAGGGGCCGACCAAGGGCAAGATGGATGGATGGTATCCTTGAAGTGACTGGCTTGACCCTGAAGGAGATGGGAGGGGTGACGGCCGACAGGGAGCTCTGGCATGGGATGGTCCATGAAGTCACAAAGAGTCGGAAGTGACTGAACAAATAAACAACAACTGGATTATCTGAGTCCACACTGTGGTAATGCGGGATTTTCTGCCTTGATATTCTGGGATATAGGGCTGTGTGGAACGGTCCTAAGCAATGATGGTCAGACCATGACAATGGAAGAATGTTTGGCTCTTCCACTCTGACTATTCCACCGTCCACAATGAAGAATCGGTCGAGTGTGTGACCGGCCTGATGCGTGGGGCCAGATATTACTTGATTCAGCTCCATGGTCGTCATGCCAACCATGAAATCTAGAGCCGCATCTGTTAATATGGTCTTTGTGTGAACATTGAAGACTCCCAGAACTGCAAGTTGCTGGGAGACTAAGGCCAGATTGGAGACCACTTCTGCTAGCTCAGGCAGGGAAACTGCTGTGGATGGTACACCAGCAGAATCCCCAAGCTGTTTCGGGTTCCCACCTTCAGGTAGAAACACTCAAACCCACAGGATTGCAGAACGGTGCATCTGACCAGGGCGATGGACTGCCGAAAGATCACCGCAACCCCTCTTCCCCGCCCCCCGGACCTAGCCTGCTGATACACTCTGAAACTCGGTGGGCACAACTGGGTGAGATTTACTCCACCCAGCCCGTCCAACCACATCTCGGTGATGCAAGCCAGATCCGCCTGGTCCTGGATGACAGGTGTTTTGCCATTAACGGATCTGGCATTCAGAAGCAGGATCTTAAGTTGAGGGGGTCTGTCATGGACACTACCATGCCCAACCTTCTCCAGGGTCGCAAGGACTCTATTGCACTTCTCCCTGGGTTGAAAGTGACCAACATTTCTCCTCCCCCACATGACCTCAATGGTACCCCTCCTGCTCTGTTCCCCCTCCCCCTGATGGATAGGCTGATTTGAACTAGGCTCTAAAGGATCTAGTCAGCTCTCCAAAAATGGATACCCACATAAAGATCTAAGTTGGCTAGGAGTTGAGGATATTTCCAGTGGTGTTAGAGAGAAAGAGCAAGACAGAAAATGAGATGAAATCTTCTGAACAGGGGCACAGACAGAATAACAAACACCTCAGGGGTGTTGCCCTTCCCTATGCTATCCAAAGCTAAGAGAATATATGTTTTTGGCTGCAGTCACACTTTAAAAGTTTACCTGTTCCAACTTACACACAAATTCAACTTAAGAACAGACCTACAGAACGTGGGTATTGCCTGTATATTGTAATTTTTTAGAGTCTTCATTTAATCTCTCTTTATTACAGACATAGACATAATCATATGCTGGACTCTGGGTATCTGCTATGTTTTGGTCCAGGAGCCTATAGATAGCAAAATCCATGGAGGCTCAAGTCTCGTTTCAAACAGTCGCGTAGTCAAATAAGGTCCCTTATATGAAATGGGCAGAATCGAGATTGAAATATTTAGTGCTCTGCTTTTTAGTTCTGTACATCTGCATTGAAAACTATGTGTACGTTATTTCAAGTCACCTGATAATTCGTGGCAACCGCATCCATTTCTGTGGAATTTTCTTAGGAGAGGAATACACAGCAATATTAGCCTCTGAAATATAGCCTTCAGCACCTGGTGTTCTTTGGTTACTTCCTATTGAAGTCCTGATCAAAACTGTCCCTGCTTAGCTTCCAAGGTCAGATGGAGTCTGGTGCTTTTAAGGTATCTTGGTCCCTTGGAAAACTGTGAGTGATTTTAAAAACGTTAGACAAGAAATCCTGGCTTGATGAGGCATCAGCATTATTTTGTCAGAGAAGGCTAAAGACTCTAAAACCACAGGTCCCATTATTCCAAAGTGTTGAGCCGCGGCAGTTAAAGTGCTGTCAAACTGCACTCATGCTACAGTGTACATGCACCCCTAAACACTCTTGGTTCCCACTTGGGCTCTGCAGTTGGGATTTTATGGCAAAGCAAGGCTTCAGAGGCAGTGTTTACTGCCACCTGCAGCATACTAGCTTAATTTGCCCCATCATGTATATTCACTTTGGCATTATACACTCAATCAAGAATTGCACCTTCCTTCGAGAATATAGAAAACATATTTTAAGTTTTCCCCTTCCTACTTTTCAACCCTCAGGGACCTGAGGAAATGTATCTCTCAACTTCTGTTTAAGAATAGATTGGTTTCTTTAATAACACACAGCAGCTTTTTAAACAATGGAGTAAAACTGCCGTGGTTTATGGTAGAACGTGTTGTCCGTTGTCTACGTCCTCTCCTGATTTGTAATTTTAGGCTAATTTCCACTACACACTTACATGAGAATAAGTCACCTTACAGTTGATTTCCTCCCCAGGTTGGTGGAACCAGTTTTCTGTGAATTGTGCTTAAAGTTTATTTTTGGAGTTTTCTCTCAAAGCTATACTATACTTGGTTAAATGGTCTGTAATCCTGACTCGTTTTCTCTAATCTTGGTGTGTGTGTGTTACTGTATAGTTTTAAGTATGGATGTTAACCTTGATGTTTTATCGTGTTTTTATGGTGTTTTTAGCATATGTAAGTTGCCCCAAGCCTGACAGGAGTGGCGACTAATAAGCCGAAATAATAAATAAATAAATAAATACTGTGTCCTCTTAAAGGTACAAATGGTCACTCAAGCTATGTCCTTTTGTCGTATTTCAATGTATTATTTCCCGCTTTTATCCTTAAGTTAAAACGGGTAAAAAAGGACAACAAAAATGCCATACAGCCCAAAAAACTCAGAGCAAGCTGATTTTTGTTTGTTCCATCGGTATTAGCTCTCATTTCAGTTTTGAAAAACATCGTGTAACATGATTTTTGTTCCTGGGTTTAAAATGTCATGTTATAATTCGTTCTATCATAAAAACATGGAAAATTTTATTAAACTGTTTATTAAACTGTGCGGGACATCCTGCAGTCTTAACCAATTCAACATAGTTTTTGGCAGCCAAGTGTAAAGGAATTAAAACTGGAGAATAAGGAGTGAATGGAAGTGTTTTATCCTGAAAACCCTATAATGAGATAATCCAAAAGGAAAGATGAAATAGCATCAGAAGGCACTCCGCAAGCAATTGGGAAAAAGTGGAGGACAAGTGGTATCTATACCAGAGCTTTCCAAACATTTCATGTTGGTGACATACTTTTTAGGCATGCTTAATTTCTTGACACAGTAATTCAGTTATTCTAGCACTGGAGGGTAAACCAACCCCGTAGAAAAGATATAGACACATACATAAACGATAATACTGAAATGTATGAATACACAACATACCTCATGAAAACCTTTCATGTATATTTCTTAAAGTACATGATTTGTAAGGTGGTAACATATTTCCAAGATTTTTTCCCATTTATGAGTAACAATATATAAATATGTGGAAGAATTTAAACAAATTGCATAACACAAATAACTACCATTTTATTGGGATGTATGAGGCTGATGGGATGAACACAGCTTTTGAATATTTGGTGGGAAATTAGATAAAGACACTCACATTTTGTCATTAAGCATTTGTAAGCTTTCACGTTTCAATGGTATTGCTTATTTCACATAGACTCAGGCCCTTTCCGCACAGCTGTATAAAATCCACATTGAACTGGATTATATGGCAGTGTGGACTCAGATTATCCAGTTCAATCTGATATTGTGGATCATCTGCGTCGATATTCTGGGTTATATGTCTGTGTTGAAGGGCCCTCAGTTTCTCATTACCTTTATGTGATACATCTACACACTACTGCCGACATACTAATGTGTCACAACACACAGTTTGGAAAGCTCTGGTCTATAGTGTTGCGACTGCACTCGAACCAAAAGAAATGTGGAGCTGCTGATGTGTACAGAAGTGGAAAAAAGTTAGAAGCTGTGTGACATATGTGTTAGCAATAAGCAGTTTCAGAAGCATGGATCAGGAGAATCTGGATGTTGTAAAATAAGAATTAAAAGACGTAATAATTGACATACCTGGAATGAGTGAGCTCAACAAAACACAACAAACAAAACAAAAATAGGCTATTTTCAATGATATGAGGGTTGAATTAAAAGTAATGCCTCCACCTTCGTTATTTGGGTTTGGATGGGAATATTTAAATAAATCAAACACAGAAATAATCTTTAGAATGTGCTCTTTAACTACCACTATTCACTTTTCCACATAATCACCAGACAATTGGATATATTACTGCTAACGAACAAGTTTTCTGAAGCTGTCACAGAAGAAGTCGACACTCTGTTTCCACAACCAGCATCTCACAGTTCTCTCAACGTCTTCATCAGAAGCATAATGATGTCCCCACAGATCTTCTTTCATTATCGGGAACAGATGAAAGTCAGATGGTGCTACGTGTAAATCTGGGCTGTATGGCGGATGCCTTTTACGTGTGAAACTCAGCGGTTGCTGTCTCAGGACGTCCAACTATTTGTTTGTCACGCAAGTCAGATGTTCCCACCTCAACATCTTTAAACTTACTCACCCTATGATGCACAGTACTCACATCAACACAATCACCATAAAAAGCTTACATTCTCTGATGAATCTCCTTTGGGGTGACACATTCTGCTGTCAAGAATGCAATGGCTGCACGTTGCTTAAGTTGCATTGACCGACCATCTGCGCAGGGTTCCATACTTCGCACTTTAACAACACAACCATTCAATGTTAAGGTTTCCCACCAAAATGAAACTGTAGAGAAGAGTCTACTGAACAAGCCAGTACCTGCCACATACCAGTACTGCCATCTGTTGAGGAGTTACGAAGGTGGAGGCATTACTTTTCATTCAACCCTCGTATAATTATGCAGTGTTTTATTCTGGAAATGAAAATAAACAAAGGTATGGTGTGGGATTAATAGGGAAGTGAAATGAAGCAAAATCAGGGAGGGCAAATAATGTGCACTTTGATATCAGTGAAACTTCAGGAAAAATTATAAATACTGCAGGGATCCGAGTTTATGCTGAACTCCGGAAGCAGATGAGAAAGAAATGGAAAGATTATACACTGGTATCTTCATGCAGGTATTTATAGGTGACTAGAGTTCAAAACCATGAAACAGGGCAAAACCAAACAGTGCAAGAGACCTTGGCCTAGGATCAAGAAATGAAGCAGAAGAGTGGTTTATACAATATTGTGATAATTTATTCACAGCAAACACATTCTTGAGACAACAAGAGAGGACTGTGAATATAACTGATACAGACACCAAACAGTATTTGCTGCATTCTTTCCGTAAAAACAAGACTTGGAAAAGATTGTGGCACAGACTAAAAATTACAGTAAAGTTGAAGATGGCTAGCATTGTTTTTGCCATTTTGTTTTTACTTAAGGAAAATATTTTTTTTGTTCTATATCTTGCTTGCTCTCAAAATACTATTAAAACAAAATTTAAAACACAAAAGTGAAAACTAAAGGTTGATCGTCAATTCCAAAATCTGAAATAATAATATAATAATTATGACAAAGCATAAAATACACACACAGTACAATACTATAAAGTAAAAACCATAGCATATAATAACAATAACTTTAAACTCAAAACAATGCCTAATGACATGTGGTGACAACTACTGTAAGACATGGCCAAACCGTAAACAAGACAAGAGAATGGGATAATGCAAATTGTAGCTAAGGAACAGGGCATGGAATAAAAGTGCAAAAACTCCACAAAGTTTGCCACATGGGTGGCAGACATAGTGATAACTTTGTTTTCTGATGGTTCAATGTACACAAACTTTCGTTTCATGCACAAAATTGTTTCATGCACAAAATGTGAGCCGCTCCGAGCCCTCGGGGAGTGGCGGCATACAAGATCGAATAATAAATAAATAAATATTTAAAATATTGTATAAAGCTACCTTCAAGCTATAGGTATAAGTTGTATAGGAAACAACTTATGCTTGTAGCTTTTTGTTTAGACTTTGGTCTTATTCCAAAATAAAATAATCAGAAATACAAAATACTTTTGGTCTCAGCATTTTGGATAAGGGCGCTCAAACTGTAAGAACATTCTTCTTTAAGCAAACCCTATTATTTTAAAAAGTTTTTTTTAAAGTTTGGGATGTTTTTTTGTTTTAGATTTGATCCAGAAATCCTTGAAATGAAGCAATTGCCAGCGGAAACTGTCCGAATACTTTCAAGCTCACAGGTCATCACATCCGTTGTCAGTGTGGTCAAAGAACTGATAGAGAATTCTTTAGATGCTAATGCAACAAATGTTGATGTTAAGTTGGTAAGTTGTATGAAGCTGGGATTGTGGTTGAATATACTCATGGAAATGCAATAACATTTCTTTATTGTGAAGCTGCCAGTGTTGGATTTGAGTCTTGTATTTTTCTCTTATGACCATTACTGCTGTAAGGAAGCAACTATTAAAAATTAAGTTACCACACAATTCTTCAGATTCCTTTCAAAATGGTTTCAGCTTTTATTATTCCAATGATTTTAATGGTTTTCTAGTTTAATAAGCTTTCTATTTGTTTTTAATGACACTTGTTAGTCCCCTTGTGTGTTTTTCTTGCTATTGGGTTACAGTTAACGATTGCAATAGCATTTTCCAAAGTTTCTATCATGAATTAAATTGACATTTCAGATGGCAACTTAATTCTTGATAGAATGGCCTAGTTCTGTGCATTTCTACAATGGCCTAAGTTATTTAGCAGTCTGAAGCAGAACCCAAATGGTATCTCTGCACTAGAATCAAGAACCCTTTAAACATCTTGCTGCACCAATCAAACTGCCACACCATCCTTCCAACTAAGGTTAGTTGTCTTGCCCCTGCTGTATAGCATGCCTGACTCTAATATAGAGAATGTGACTGATTCCTCCTGTATATTTGGGGAAGGAGACTTTTCAGATTGGAAAGAACTCCATACTTACAGCATATCATGCATAGACTTTTAGATCTGAATTTCTATTTCAGAAACAATAATACAGCATTTTATTTCGCTCTTCCCAAGGCCCAAGATGGAATACAACTGAGTGAAAATGCAATAGGTTAAACAAAAATCCATTGAGCCTACATTGATTGAAAACATATAAATATAAGATTCTCTGGCATTACTTCGCGAACGAAGATACTTAGGAAGGATTAATCCCACGCTTTCTACAAGCGCGTTGAAGACTTAGGAGGTTGGATGTGTCCTTCGAGCCTGTGCAATGGATTTTTCTGGTGGAGCGCAGCGTGCACAGAACTGGCCTCACCCTTTAAACCAAAGGTTCGTCTGCCAAGACCTAGCAAGCTGGGACGGTGGCAGCGAGGTCCTCAGGTCGTAGGTTTGATTTGAGTTTCCTTCTCTAGATGGTTGACCTTACAGGGTTAGACGTGCATCATCTGCCCGGGTTTGAAATTAGAGTTTTCCTTCTCTTAGGATGGTTGCCAAAAGGCTAGAGAGCCCATCCTGCCCTTTGACACTCTTTGTCAGACCCTTCGGTTGTGACCTGTCTGGCATGGGAGGCCCTACCGGTGGCTGTTATGCCACCGCCAGCATAGCTCACAACTTCATTAGGGTACGCAAGCCTCTCCCCCATGGCAAAGGGGGCGCCAATAAGATTAAACATAAGGTTAAACACATATTAAATTAAGTCAGGTCTATAAAAATGCTACAAATAGAACAGTGTGACTTCATTTCTTTCAGATTAGAATCAGAGTACTCTAGGAATTTGAAAGGCTAAAAATTTGGTTTTAAATTGATATTTTATTTTACTGTTCACCTGAAAAGGCTTCCAAAGTGGACCTTGTATCTAAAAGAGTGGACTGGAGGAGGAAGAGGGGACAGAGGGTGCACCCACACTATCAAAATACAGTGTTCCCTCACTTATCGCGGGGGTTCCGTTCCACGGCCTCCCGTGATAAGTGAAAATAGGGACACTATATATATTATACATTATTTTAATATCAAAAATGCATTGCCCCACTTACTGGGCAAAGGCCGTTGCGGCGGTGGGCACCCTCCCGCAGATCATGCTGCTTGCAGGGGGCTTTTTTTCCCAGAAGCCCCCTGCGTGGTGGGAAGTTTCTGTGGCAGCCAGGGCCTGCTTCCCCTCCTCACCTCGGCAGCCCTGCAGAGGCCACAGGCAAAGGCTGCCAGGGCGAGGTGGAAGAAGCCGGCCCTCCCTCCCAGCTCGGCCCCTTCCTCCCACACAAACACACACTTCCTTCCCTCCCTTTCTTTCCTTTTTCCTTTCACTCCCACCTTCCTTTGTTCTCTTCTTCCTTCCTTCCCTCCCCATTTTCCCTCCATCCTTCCTTCTTTCCTTCCTTCTCTCCCACCCCTTCCTTTCCTTTCCCCTTCTTCCTTCCTTTTCTCTGCCCTTTCCTCTCTTCTTCCTTCCTTCCTTTTTCCTTAATTCCTTCTTTCCCTCGCTCCCTACTTCCTTTCTTCCCTAGAGCAGCAACACATGGGAGAGAGAAAGGGGTGGGACCTGCCACTGGTTGGCCAAGCAGCAGGAAACTCCCTGCTACACAGGGGGCTTCAGGGAAGAAGAAGTCCCCTGCAAGCAGCAGTTTGCTTTCCGCAGACTCGCTGTTTAGTGAGTAGGGTTGAGAATTAATATTTTTACTATATTTTTATACATTTTGTGATTTTAAAACCACAGCATGTATAAAAATAAATTTAAAATATTAATTCTCAACCCTAACCGCGAAACAGCGAGTCTGTGGAAAGCAAACCGTGAAACAGTGAGGGAACACTGTAATGCAGTTTGACACCACTTGAACTGCCATGGTTCAGTGCTGTGGAAACTTGGGAGTTGGAGAGGCATCACCACCATGATTCCGTATCATTGAGCCATGGCATTTAAAGTAGTGTCAAACTGCATTAATTCTCTACTGTACCAAGAATACCCTTAGGGTTACAATTCCCAAAAGCAGGAGGCAGTAAGAAGGGGGGTTGGGGAGAGGAAAAGAAAACAAGAAAATTCAGGTTCTTGATATTTTGGCAATTCCCATCCTGGTATTACGGGAAAAGCCCAGAGGAGTTGCCTTCTAAGGAGGGTTTTTGAGTGGCACTTGAGAAGCAAAGCAAGGAGGAGAAAGCTCCTCAAGAAGGCCTTTTGTTAAATTTAAGTACTAATTTTGAAAACGCTAATGAGCTCAGTTGAGTCCAAGAGATGCAATAGTGGTGAAAGAAGACTTTCCTGTGTGCAAGACTCATATGTGTTCATTTTCCAATGTTTCACTGACTAATTTGTCAATACCCAATCGTAAGATTTTTGAAAATGAGTTAAAGTTGAGATTGCAGGTCTTCATTATGGCCACCAGAGGATGCCACAGGCTGGGGTTTTTTTTAATAGAAAGTTTATGTTTCAACTAACAGATATTACAGGATACGAAGAGGATGGATGCTATAAGCATGACACGGTGTCATTATAATGTTCAGTACCAAGCATAGGAACTATCAAGCTTTCCTTTTTGTAATTTGGTTTGGAATATCTTCAAGCTGTAGATGTTTGAATCCATGAATACAGAATCTGTGGATATAGAGAGCAAACTGCATTTGAATTCACTTAATTTTTATGGGTCTTATCTTAATGCCATATCATTAAGCTGAATTCCTTGACAAAGTTTATTCTGCATTATCCTTAGCCCATAAAAAGGTTTACTGGAATAGACCTTTGTATTGAACAGAGTGTCTAATTTGCAGTTGTGGTGTGTCTGTGACTGTGGATATCTTACAGTGTTTTTCTTTAAAATAGGAAAACTATGGTTTTGATAAGATTGAAGTCCGAGATAATGGTGAAGGAATCAGGGCAGCTGATGTTCCTGTCATGGCAGTGAAACACTACACTTCAAAAATCAGTTCTTCTCAAGATCTTGAAAGCTTGACATCATATGGCTTTCGTGGTGAAGCTTTGGCCTCAATTTGTTCCACGTCAGAGGTAAAGGTCCAATATAAGGTCTAGGTTTCTGTTCGTTGGCAAAACATAGTTGCGAGTGCTGTATCGGTGCAGGTTATTGAAGGGAAATAACTCATTGTGACAGGTGTGTAAGTTGTTTAACAGGCACTATAGATTGATGCATAGTAATCTCTGAAATTACAGTGTTGCTTTGTAGAAGAGGCATGTTGTTGTTGTTGTCTTTATTAATGCCCCTCCTTTCTTTTTCTTTTTAATATACTTTTTATTAGGTTTTATTTAATAAAATAAAATTTTATTGAAATTTCAAAAATAAAATAGAACACTTAAAATATATACAATACACTACAGTACGATAGGAAATTCTGGGTCTCTACCCAGAAAGAAGTAGAAAAAGATTTGATTACAATGGGTTAAAATGAGAAGGGATACTAGGAGGGAGGGTAGGATAAGGGTTGATGGGGTTGGAAAAAGGTCTGATGGAATCGGGAAGGGAATGATATAGGAAAGGAAAGGAAAGGGGGGGGAGTGAAATAAGGGAATAGTAGGGGAATAGGTAGGGTAGGTTGTTTCTTTTGACTTCCCTTCTTCACTGCGGTTGTTGATGTTCATGTGTTCTTCTTCCAAATTCTTCTATTTCACAACTAAGTTTATGGTGAAATTTTTCTTAAGAGCATTTTATTTTAAAGTTCATCTTATTTCAATTAACCTTTTTAGGTATTCTTACATTCTATGAATTCTTTGCTAGTGTCCAGTTTATAATTTCCAATCTGCTTTAGGGGGTGTTCGTATTACTCCGGTCTTCATTAACAATGGTTCTTATGTTGAGATTTCCTTTTTGTCCAGAGTCTCGTGTACAATGTATCTTGTGATCTTCTGACCCATTACTTCCCAATTTTATCTAAAGGGCTTCTTTAGATTGTTCCTGATTCTTAGGTTCTACTGATTCTTTTCTTCTGAGGTTATCCAGTATCTTGTTTCTTTATATGTTAACATGAGACCTTCCGATCTCTCCCATCAAAATCTTATGCATCTTTTTTTGAGTTCTTCTGTGAGGAATGTATATTTCCTTCTCTTATGGAAGTTCTTGTGGAAGTTCTTTTAGAATAGCCACTTTCTTTTGCTTGTAGTAGATTGGTTTTATCGTGTTGCGGTTTAGGATTTCATTTCTAGTCATTCTTCTTCCAAATTGGACTATTACATCTCTCGGAACATTATTCATTCTTGCATAATTAGTGTTAGTTCTGTAGACATTGTCAATATATTTTCCCATTTGTTTCTGTGGGATTTTAAGTAATTCTGATGTGAGATTCACAATAATGTGATGGATGTTGTCATTCGGGTCTTCCTGTAGGTTTCTGAATCTTAGTTTGAGTTCCATCTCACTTTGCTCTGTTAATTCTTGTCTTTTTACTAATCTTGTAATGGTTTCTTCCATCTTTCTTGTCTTAATATTCAGTTTTTCATATCCATTTTCCAACTTTGTTTTCTCCGATTTTATTTCATTTATTTCCCCTTGGACTGTTGCCACCTCATTTTTAATTATGTCAATACCCCCTCCTTTCTCAAGGAGGACTCAAGGCGGCTAACATTCCACACAAGGCAAGTTTAATAGGTGCAATGCAAAAGTTTCAAAAGCGATTAAATAATAGCAGTGTAGTAAAAACAAAATTAAAATACATATTAACCCCAATCTCACCCATAGCACCCCTGAATTAAAACCCACAGCACCCCCTGATTAGAGCTTAAACACCTAATTCTTCCAACACCTACCTGAATAAGGTTTTAGCTTGACGCTAGAAGGACATCAGGGAGGGGGCCGTTCTGGATTTCCACAGTCGAGGGGCAGCCACCGAGAAGGAAGGCCTGCTCTCTCATTCCCACTAACCGAGTTTGAGATGAAGGTAGGACCGAGAGAAGGGCCCCTTCTGAAAAGCTCAGTGTTCGTACCAGGAGGTTGCAGTCAGCCAAATAGTCTGGACCTGAAACCATCTGGGGCTTTAAAAGTAATAACCAGCACTTTGAATTGTGCATGGAAACAGACTGGCAGCTAGTTGAGCTGCTTCAACGGGGGTTGTCTGCTCCCTGTAGCTAGTCCCAGTTAGCAACCTGGCTGCAGCTCTTTGGACCAGCTGAAATTTCTGAGCACTCTTTGGAGGCAGCCTCACAGAGAGCGCATTACAGCAATCCAGATGGGATGTAACTAAGGCATGTACCACCATGGCCAGATCTGGCTTCTCAAGGAATGGGCACTGTTGGCGCACATGTTTTAATTGTGCAAAGGCCCTCCTGGCCACCACTGACACCTAGGTTCAGCGCTGAGTCCAGGATTATCCCCAAACTGAGGCCAGACCTGAAACCAGATTGAAATGAATCTAGATAATCTGGTTTCAGGCCTGGATATGGAACAGACACAACTTTGGTTGCCGTGGTGAATGACCAATGCAGAGAGGTAGACTTGAGAGTGTGTCCTCTTGGTTCTCCTGGATCTCTCAGCAGCTTTTGATACCATTGACCATGGTATTTTTCTGGGTCATCTTGCTGGGATGGGACTGGGAGGCACTGTTTAACTGGCTCTGGTTCTTTCTGGAGGGCCGTATCCAGAAGGCGGTGCTGGGGGACTCCTGTTAGAACCCCTGGCCGTTGTCCTGTGCGGTTCCTCAGGGTTCCATTTTGTTCCCCATGCTGTTTAACATATACATATCTATCCTACAATTCCTGGTGGGGTTTGATATATTTACGTACTGCCCAAGCAGATGTCTTGGGGAGGTTCATAAATAGGACAAAAGAGAGAGTTACTGTCCTCTGCTGCTGTTCTCAATAGCATTTGAACCTTCTGATCCTGAAGGAATTCTGACACTCTCATGCCTAGTCACACCAGCAAATGACCACAGGAAACAGAAAGTGCCTCTTGGGAAATTGACATTTGACATCATGCTCTTTATCATTAGGTTCTGATCACAACAAAGACAGCGAATGAGGATATTAGTACCCAGTACACTTTGGATAGAAGTGGTCACATAATTTCTCAGAAGCCATCTCATCTTGGTCAAGGTACAATATTTATATTTATTCCGACTTTTCAAATGCAGTCCAGTTTTATGCATGTTAGTTTTATTGATTGTTTCCAACAACTAAAACTAAGAAACTTGGGTAGATGAAATAAATATCAGACATCATTCTTAAAATACAGAAATGGGTAAATATAGAATTTAAAAGCCAGCACTGAGTGTTTAGTTTCTGTGTTCTGAATTAAAGATTCAATGCAATCCTATTAAGTACAATTCCATCCCACTAGCTCCAGTAGAGCTAATTCTTCAGTGTATTTGGTGACATAGGAATCTCTTTGTGGTAAGTAAGCAAGGAACATTTCCCTCCCTATCGATTTTAAATTTGAACTTCTTTTAATGTGGCATGTGTGGTTTTTTGGTGAATCACTGAGAAGGTAATATGTACTCTGGTAGTTGCTCCCTACCTGTTTCAAGGTGTTACCAATCACTGCTGGAGTTCATAGAGTAGATAAAATTGCATTACCACGATTTAGGAATTTGAAATTAAAATTTTAAAGATACAAGACTGGCTGGGATTTCTGGGAGTTGTAGACCAAAACACCTGGGAACCCACAGTTTGAAAACACTGGTCTAGCCTGACTGTTTCAGGTTAGGATTGTGCTGTGAATCTTTAGAGTAAATGTAGAGCTAGTTCTTGCATATTCCCCAAACAATGGCTCAGTAGAATGAAAGATGGTTGCAAAGCTTCCAGAAAGTAAGCAGTTCAAAAACATTGGAATTGAAAGAGCGAAGAGTGTAAATCAGGGGTGGGCAATTACCGGCCCTCCAGGTGTTTTGGACTTCAACTCCCAGAAATCCTAGCCAGTTTACCAGCTGTCAGGATTTCTGGGAGTTGAAGTCCAAAACACCTGGAGAGCCGGTAATTGCCCACCCCTGGTCTAAATCATAAAAGATTATTATAAAAACAGAAAATGTGCTGAGCCATCATTCCAATGGATTTAAAAAAGCTTGCATTGAGTGACTTCTGGTAATATACCATGAGATATATGGGAAGGATCTTCAGGAAAATCTCAGAAAATAGCTAAAGTGGGGCATATGAATAAAAAAGGCGGAGCAGCAAGAGTGGAAAGGAGAGGAGAAGGGAGCAAAAGACAAGATAAGGGAGCAAGGACAAACACTAGCAAGGAACCAGGACTATTGAGTTGGAGAGAAGGAGACATGAGATGAAAAGTAGGTGGTTGTTGGGGGAGAAGGGGGCAGGAAATTCCAGGAGATAGAGATGGGAGTGAGAACCTAGGGGGAGATTGAGGAGAGCATCTGGAGGAGACTGGGATAGTTGATAGTTTGAGGGAGGGCCAGCCTCAGAGAAGGGTGCTGGAGGGTGGGCAGATATGAGCACTGGAAGGTGGGATGTTTTATGTAAGGTGAGTTTTAGGTTTTTTTTGTTCTTGTTTGCTTGTTTATTTGTTTTTCTCTTTGAGTGCAGCTGGAAGATGTGCTGCCTCTCCTCCTTTTATGTCCCTTGCACATATGTCTCTCTTTCCTTTCTGCATCTCAGACGCCTGCTGGAAAATAGCATTTCTCTTTGCCTTCCTCTGAGGTCAAGGCAGTGTGGCTTGTCCACGGTCAATTGCTGGCTTTCCATGGCCAAGTGAGGATTCCAACCCTGGTCCCCATAGCCCATCACTCCAGCCACGACACCATGCTGGCTCCCATTGAAAGAATAGACTCTTCTAAAGGAAACATCTCTCAACTAAGGGGCTGTTTTTGAGCAGAACAAGGTGTATATGGGAAGGAAGGGTTTGTTCATTTCCTGGAATTTTCCAGAAATATAGTTTTCCATTTTTAAATAGATTTCTCACCCCCGCCCCCCAAAAGGTGGTATCTGCTGTACAAGCCACATGTGGTCCACAGGCTACATGTTGCTGATTGCTGCAGTAGTAATTTAATAATAAATAGAAATAAATATTCTTCTCAATGTTTGTAATGATCGCATTTCCAAATAATCATTGAACTGATCATGCTCATATCTAAAAGTGAGTTCAGTGGCAAAGAACATGGATATCACGACTGCTTGTTAACATAGAAAGCATTTTGATATATGGTTGTTACCTTCTTATATTTTAACAAAAGAAAACTTGATCCCAGTGAAAGTGTAATGGTCACTTTATATATCACAGCTATAAATGGTAGAGTCCTTAAGATGGTACAACGTGTACTTCATAAAATATATTACCAGAGCACTTAAATCTTAAGAATTTTCTTGTTAAACATGATAGTGCTTCTTTCGTTTGGCTTGTAAATCGTTGATTGCCCTGATCATAACCACTTGTGCAGTCAGATCTGTTTGCACCTCAAGTTATATAACATCCTTCAATGGAGGGGGCTGTACTAGCATTGCAAATGCTGTGCCCCATCTCTTCACACTTGTCGTCTGACACAGCAAGTCCAAGGATTAGGCTTTAAGTTGATTGCTGATTTTGAAAATAAGTATACTTCAGACCCTCTTCATTTAAGTGGCTTTTGATGCTTTGGCTTCACTATGTAACAAAATTTGAAACAAAAATTCTGTTCCTGGTTTGTGAGTGTTATTTCCTGTTTCATTGTGCAGTACTCACTTTGAAAGTAGTTGTTATACTTCAAAAACTTCATTTTTGTGGCTGCCTCAAATGATTTAGAATTGGTTGATGAGATATTTGTTTAAAAACTAGCCAAATGTGCTGCAGGATGTCCCACGAAAACTAAGTCTTTGGCAGTTTAATAAACTTGTTCTGTGTTTTTATGATAGAATCAATTAAGAAATAATGTATAACCCAGGAACAAAAATCATGTTACATAGTGTTATAAGAAAGTGTACCTCATTATAAAATCATACCACACTAGGCTATAATCCTATATACAGGTCCCTAGGACTAAGTCTCATTGATCCGAGTAACGTTTATTTCTGAATAGATGTGCACAAAAATAAAATTTCAGTATCATTTTAAAAAGGATCATTTTTTTCCTCATGATGCATGCATTAATAAACTTGCCTTGTGCTGATATCAGGGACCATTTTGTTAGCTATCCAATATATGTCTCTGGAACTAAGTCCTACTGAAATCAGTGGGGTTTCTTTCTAATTAGGATTGTATTGTCAAGTAATTTAATTTTGCTTCTAGCTGTAGTCAAAGACTAGTACAGAGAATGGTCTAACAGTCACATTTGATAATGAAATGCTCACTTTAACATTGTATATGTTCATCTTATGTGTATGCTCAGCTCATATATAATTACAGGCACCAGTTCAGAAAAATAGCATACATTCATAAAAACATTCAATGATTTATGCAAAGTTGATCTTACTCTCTATTTTTCCTCCCCTCGTTTCTGGTAGGTACAACTGTCACAGTTCTGAAGTTGTTCAAGAATCTACCTGTAAGAAAGCAGTTTTATTCAACAGATAAAAAATGCAAGGAAGAAATAAAAAAAATTCAAAAACTTCTGATGGCGTATGGCATTATAAAACCAGAACTGAGGATTGTGTTTACACATAACAAGGTAAGGAACTCTTTGCCTTCAGAACTGCTGAAACTGTAACATTAATAGTATTTAATAGACATGCGTGTGAAATTTGTTCCTACCAGTTCTACCTTTTTTTTCATATCTTCCATTTATTCGGAAGCATGAAAGGGGAAACCTCCTCCACACATGAAAATCTGCTCGACACAAAAGCCTGCCTACAGCCTGTTTTCGAGTGCATCCAAACTTGCCTCCTTGCCTTGGAAAAAGAGTGTGTGTGTGGCGGTGCATGCAAGCAGACAGGCCCGGAGCTTGGCTGCAGGCATGCTCCAGGCCTGCCTGTATTTCCCTCCACACACACACTCTTAGAGAATATGGCGGTGGGGCATGTGTGGTGGGGTGTGCAGGCAGACCTGAAGCGGGCATGCAGCTGAGCACCTCTAGAGCAGTGGTTCTTAACCTGTGTTCGATCGAATCCTAGGAGTTCGATGAGTCGGTCTGAGGGGTTCGGCGGAGCCTCTGCCATGGAGGTAAAGACACACTTGTGTAAAGTCGTGATGACATGCCCCGCTTGACCATCACTTGCTGCAGATCATATTTTATTTATCACTAAAGAAGGGTTCAGTGAATGCGCATATGAAACTGGTGGGTTTGGTACCCCAAAAAAGGTTAAGAACCACTGCTCTAGAGTAAGAGGCACTCAGCTGCAGGCACACTCTGGGCCTGCCTGCACACACCACCACACATGCACTCTCGAAGAGAGTGGTGGCAGGGTGTGTGTGGTGGGGTGTGCAGGCAGGCCTGGAGCGGACCTGCAGTTGAGCGCCTCTTACTCTAGAGTAAGAAGTCCTCAGATGCTAAAGTAAGAGGCCTGCCTGCACGCCCCACCACACATCTACTCTTCTTACCTGGCACCTGCTGTTACTATAGAGTAAGAGACACTCCGCTGCAGGCACTGGCAGGCATGTGCGCTTTCCATGCCTGTCTCCACACCTCACACACACCCTCTCTTTCCAAGGCATGTGTGCCAGGGCGTGCAGGCAGGCCCGGAAAGCTCGTGCCTGCCAGTGCCAACAGCCAAGTGGCTCTTACTCTAGTAACAGCAGGTGCCAGGTAAGAAGAACGCACGCCAGGAAGGGAAGCCAGTGTGTGGGAAGCCCCCTCCCCATAATGGTCCGATTTTCAAAGTCCCGAAATAAAATAATGATCTGTACCATCTGTGCCAACCTTTTCTTAAATGGAGTGTCATTTGAAGAGATCCCTGCTCCAGAGCAGGAAATACTAAAGGTAAACTAGAGAGGGATTCAGCAGGATGGCATCACCACCATATTCCACACTGATTATAGAACAGCTCCAGAGGCCTCAATACCCCAAAGGATCCAGATCCTGTAAAATCTTGGAAGCTAAGAAATGCTGGTCTGAAATGGGAGATTACCGGGGTATTCCAGATACTGTCAGGCTATATTTCAGAGGAAGAAGCAGATCAAGCTATCTCTTAGTATCTCTTGCCTAAGAAAACCCTATGAAATTTGCGAGGTCACCATAAGTCAACATGCAACACACACACACAGAACAGCTACAATTAGTTACTGGCAACCTTCCTTTGGTGTAATTAAAGAGGAGAAATACCTGTATTAGTTCCAAGATAAAAGTGACATCTAATGGCCAAATAGTTATACTACGGGATTTCATATTTCTGCACCTAAACTGAGCATTCTTCAGAAATCAGAGACGTAGCAAAAACTGTCTCTTAATTAGTTTAGGTTGTCATGTTTGTAATCATATAAATCCTATAAATTAAGAATAGTGAGAAGAGAGCTCAGCAAAAGTTGCAAGCCGTAATTTGAAGTGGACTAGTAAAGTGAGGTGGACTCAAATATCCTGGCAGGTTACAGGCAAAGGTCACTGGGTCTGAGCAAAAGATAAACCATTTATATTAATATGTGCTGATAGAGAAGCTCAAGAGTCACTGCTTAAAACCTGTTGAGCTCAAACTGTTTTTTGACAGCGTCGTTTTTGAGATTTCTCAACACAAGGGGTCGCTCATTAGCCACAGCATAACAAAAGCGGATCAGCCTCTATATGCCTTTTTAGCCACTTCTTTTTTGTATTGTGCCTTCTTATGAACAAGTATGAGAAAAAGATTTAGAGACAAAATGGGGCTGTTTTGATCTACCACAGCCAGTGCCCTTCTCACATTTCATTTCATTTTGCTTTCTTTCATTGTCTTAATAATACTATTTATATTTTAAATAATCCTCCCCCAAATCAAGAGGCACTGTCTGTAGGCTTTTAAATGTCACTGCCGATAAATGCCAAATCAATTGATTTGAAAACATTGATAAACCTGAGCTTATTTGGGAGGAGTGGGAGAAGGGAGGGTAAATGTTTTGAGAAATGATTGTATTACAGCAAATGAAATTAAGATGTCAAAATGAAAAGATAAATCGGTATAATGACATTCTCTGGAAGAGCGCATAATTGTGGTTGATTCCGAGCACGCACCTTATGGCCTTCAATTGTACCTTATACAAGTACATGAGCAAGGCATCACATATTTCGGGGCCATGTCCTTTAATGTTAATGTAGTAAAACTAGAGTCAGATTGTGCAGACGTGGCAGATTGGCAATATAGTTTAAAGGTTTTTAATGGTCCTATCCAGAAACATAAAGCATCCAAAATTCAATTTTGGTATATTCATCTGAGATGTTTCAAGCAGTGTTGGCAAAGAAAGAAAGGTGGGAAAGGAATTGACACGAGGTATCTTACTTTCTTTGCTTTCTTCCTACCACCACCCTCAATCTGTAACCCAAGAAAAGTAAGAAAAATGATGGAACAACAAAAAAGGTCTCAATTAATTTTTAGGTAAACTATTTCCCACTGATTTATTGGGGTGAGGGGAGAAAATTGGAGTACATTGTGCCAGGGAAAGTTTATTATTATGGTTCTCAGGTCACAGAGGAAAGAAATGTTGACTTCATCCAGAATCATGCAGGGAAGAGGGCAAGGTCTTTAGGCTCCAGTTTGCCATAGTACTGATCTCTTCAGTAGGAATACAGTATTTGTCTCCAATTAAATGGCACACAGAAGACCTAACGTTATGGTGGCATATGAAAGAAAGAGGATTTAATGATATTGTATTACCTGTTGGAAGATTGAGGCAGTTTGTAAAGATATGCAGCTAATGACAACTGGAGTGCCCTTTGTTCTTTTTGTGTATGCCTTCAAATCATTTTCCACTAAGCCAGTCTATCGTTGAATTTCCTTGCCATGGTTTGCCATTGCTTTTCTCTGAGACTGAGAGAATATGGCTTTCTCAAAGTCACCCAGTGGGTTTTCATGGCTGAGTGGGGATTTGAAAGCTGGTTTCCATAGATGTAGCCCAGTGCTCAAACCACTACATCACACTGGTTCAATCTTTGGAAATTCACATAGCACTTTATAGTCTCAACAACAACAGAATTTTATTACAGTCCATGATCAGCACAAAGTGGGGCACAAACACCCTGGGAATGGGAAACGCAGTTCCCTTTATAGCCTCATATTAAGAGGAAAATATTTCTTGACATTGAGTGAAAGTTGCCTTTTCACTTTCCCCTAACTATCATTACTGCATTCTGCTCCAAGTTTGTTTTCTCAGTCAGCAGTTAACATAGGCTTAGCCACGCGTTTGACGTTTTTGTATCGCTGTACTTGTTATGTTTTGATTTGCATTAGCAATAAATAATGACTTGGTTACCAGATCACTCCTGATAGACTATTACTCTTTTGACAACCTGGATTAGCTTGTGTGTCATCTTTTTATGAAGGTTTATCCTGCCAAGACGTTCTTTGAATACTGATAATGTTGATCCTCCTGCCAGTATGGTTATGTTAGAAAGAGGTATTTTCCCTCTTTCGTCACCATGTTCCTTGAAAGCAGATTGAATAATGAGTTGATTGCATGGAAATAATTTACGGCAGTATTTGTTTAAGTTTATTTCAAGTTGATGATCTGTGGACCAGAGATGGTTGGGGTTCTCGGTGTTTATTTCTTGTTGTTTAAAGAACGCGAAAAGTTATTCGCCTGCCACATTTTAGCCACCTGGAAACCTAAGCTAATTTTTGCCCTGTAAAGGAAGATCGTTCTTGGAATCTGAGCTCCTTCGCTGCTGCTCTATAAAAGCAGCTTCAATTTCTTTGCTATTTTAAAATCTTCAATATCCCGGGGGAAACATTTATGTACATCGAGAGCTGCTGTTTGCAGAATTCCATAATCTGCTGATAGAAAAGCTATATATAAACCCACATAGCACAAGTGCTAATTAATAATTCTGTTCCAGCTGTATCACATTAGAAATAGTACTGTAGATAACTGAGATGGCTAGATTGTGCCACTACCTAAGAAGCGCTAGCAATCTCAGAGGCAACCCCAGAGTGATAATGAGCTGTCATCTGCCCCTGTCCACTCTTATTCGGCAATAAAGCACCATCTGGAAATGAAATAAACCATTAGGAGGTGGGGAGGGACTAAATATGTTGTTAGCTTTCCACTCTTGTTACTTGGAATTCATTTTATTTATGAATTTTACTGACTTAGAGAATTCTGATTATAGCACTATGGTAGGTGGAAGCAAGATTTGTGTAGCAAACTGCGATAGTTGAATTCCATTTAACACTGTGCGAGAAGTGACTTCCCTTTCCTCTCCCCACTTCCGTTCCAAAGTTCAACTCAGGAGAGACCCTTCCCACCTTCTGGAAGGGATTTTGGATTATGTGTCGAAAGGGAGGCTGTAAGGAAAACATAGAGTACATTCCTTACCGGACAGGCATCACTGAATTTAACCTATTACCTACCATCATTATGAACATGAGTCATTTAGTCTGATGAGATCAGTGGTTCTCAACCTGTGGGTCCCCAGATGTTTTGGCCTTCAACTCCCAGAAATCCTAACAGTAAACTGGCTGGGATTTCTGGGAGTTGTAGGCCAAAACACCTGGGGACCCACAGGTTGAGAACCACTGGAATAGATAGTGGGTATCAAAAAGACATTGGTTAGCAAAGGCATGGCAATCTGTCCTAGCATATCAACTCAGTTCTCTGTAATGGCGCAGTATGCTAGATGCTGGAAACAGTATCAAAGGAAACCGAGGAAGTGATTTAAAGCAGTGTTTCCCAACCAGTGTGCCGTGAGCGATCATCAGGTATGCCGTGGGATATTGGCACTCTTCCCCCTCCTAGCAGCTCTTTCTTCCTCTTTCCTTCCCCGAGGCAAAGGAAGGGCTCCGCCGAATGCCAGGGCCAGGCCCGCCTTGAGGAAGCCTTTAGGAGCCTCAACTCAGCATGGGTCCATACTCTATACGTTTCATAGATCTGTGTGGCCTCTTTTGCTGCCTCCCTCCTCCCTCCGCAAAAGCAGAGCACTGGGTGGAAGTGATTGAGTTGGCGTTTTCACGTTGGCTTGGATTTCCCGCGAGAACAGCCAAAGCCGGAAGCTCCACGTCGGTGAATTGGGCAGTGAGCAAACCTGGGAGCATCAGGAGGCTGAAGCATTCACAGGTTTCCAAGAAACAAATTGAGCCTCTCCGCTTGGAAATGTTTGTTTTTTTTACTATTTTACTGGATTTTTTGAGAGTTACCTCCCCCCCCCCCCAGGAACTGTTTATAACAGCTTCATGACATCCATAGTTAACTGAAAGCAAGTTTCACTCAGGGTGAAATTTCACAAGGGTCTGGAGAACAAGCCCTACGAGGAGTGGCCTGAAGAGCTGGGCATGTTTAGCCTGAAGAAGAGAAGGCTGAGAGAAGACGTGATAGCCATGTATAAGTATGTGAGAGGAAGTCATATATATGTTGTGTTCATCGAAACAGGCCCAGGTTTCACATTGAGTGTATAAATACATTTTAAAACATATTAACTATATGTATTTCTGTGTTAGAGTGTCATTTTGGTTGGTGGTGTGCCCCAGGATTTTGTAAATGTAAAAAATGTGCCGCAGCTCAAAAAAGGTTGAAAAACACTGATGTAAAGGAGTAAAGCAACTAAAGGAAGTATGTTGCCATGATTGATAGTGGTTATACTTCGTTGCCTTTTTATGTATTAATATGTTTTTGATTTTCAGTTTACATATTCATTAAAAAAACTGAAACAAATATATATACATACATGTATATATGCATGAACCAATACAATACTTCCTAACTATATATTCGTATTGGGTTATGCTCTCCCCTCCCTCACCCCTCTCAAATTTAGAGACTTCCTGTCTCTTGGGTTGTAGATATTCTTATATAATTCCATTCTTCCTTCTTTTTTCTATTCTTCCTTCTGGTCTGATATTTATTATTTATAAATTGCCTACACTCATCCAAACAGATTAAATTATTATGCCTTATATCAAAACATTTTTTGATGAGCACCAACCCCCAGAGTCTGGCCCTTAATGTCAGGGGAAAACCTTTACCTATATAATCCAGTATTTTCCTTCTTGTCTAACTTGTAAAAAGCTTCTTCAGTTGAAATTGATAATGGGGGTATTTAGTTTAATTTTCCACTTGCCCCAATATCCTTAGTATGGCTCATCTTATAAAATGGTGATTATAATCTGTGTGTACTTTTGCTTTTTGATATCACATGAAAGCATGCTATCCATAACGTTGCCTTTTTAAAGAATCAAGCATTTAATCTGTCTGGCCTAGGACGTTTGAGAGATGTTATGAAGGCCTTCTACTTTGAGATCTTTAAATAGAAATACTAGTATATTTTGAACGGAAACTGTGAGTGTACTCCGCTACTCAGCTTGCTTTTAAGAATGGCTGCATAAAGACCCACAGTCTTGTAGTACAGCAAGAAGGTCCAATATAGGATTAATATTAAGAAGTCGGATAATGCCACCTCTGATTATTGGTTAAGTTGCCTGTCGTAGACAATAGAAGGATGGGCTTCATGTGAAGACTGACGGAGCAGAAAAGAGCAATGGCAGGGTATATATAAGGATAGTAACAGACTGCATGATACATAACGCTATACCTTTCACATTCAAAGGGCAGAGCTGAGGGAGAAGTCAATCAAACAGCATCATGTAGTAAAAAATCTCTTTAGTATAATCAATATCAAATGTGCTCAATAGCTTTACAATAACACTGTGGTGCAATGTCATGCAATTTACACACAATATAACAAACAGATGCAGCCCTTACAATCTACTGGGCCAGAGCAATGCTCACACTCAGTCAAAGTCACCCTGTATTCAGTAGGAGTTCGTCAACTCACATACTGCAGTCTGAGTCACTGGGGGAGCCTTGAAGCATGGAAGAGCTGGCCAACTGCCAAGTGGGCAGGTGCCTACGGCGGGAGGTAAGCTGACGCCAAGGTGGCCGTTTCGCGTGAACCGCTTCCTCAGGGCGCTTGGGACTTCTAGCCGCTCCTCCCCGGTATGGTTGTAAATCAATATATGACTCAGGGGTGAAACAGGAGAGTTCGCATATTCTGCGTTGTAATACCTATCGGTCTCAAGAGTGATCTCCTGGGCTGGAATCAAACAAGCCTAAAAATGGGAATGCAACAAAGGAACAGTGTGGGCTGTCAGGAGTATTTGACTGTGTAACTGGCCCTTCCTCTTCAGGCGATAGCCTGCCAAATACTGATTATTTATTTATTTATTTATTTATTATTTCGACTTATATACCACCCTTCCCGAAAAGGCTCAGGGTGGTTCACAGCAATGAACAACAAAACACAACATACTTAAAAACATAATAAAAACAGATTAAGACCAGAGTATGGTCTTAGACAACTCCAACCTAGTGTAATGAAGTTGATTGTTGCCACCACTGTGTGCCCTGGAAGAAGCCATTATGTGGAATCCTGACATCATGGAACTCTGCCCTTAGTCTTTAAGTGAGTGCATGGGTCCTTGTTGATTATTCTTCAATAGGTTTAAACTTTTTGTACAAAAATCTGATGTGGCTACCTGTTTCTTTCTTGCAACATTACTCAATTTCTTACTCCATGCAGCAAGGGGTCTTAGTTTTCGAACAAGAGTTCTTAGAATTGGCCGGCCACAGGAGTTAGCCATGTGGAGGAGGCTCAATACGCCTACGTTGCACCCTGATGCACTCCAGATTTTTGGCAATCTTTCAGTAGTTGGCTCCTCTGCCAAAGGATTCTCTGTCACCTGCTTGCCCAGAATACCTCCTCTGTGAAAGGAGGAGTTCAGATGAGCAAGGAGAAACCTGAGCATGATAATGTTGACAGAAACTGCTCCTCGGGCTAGCAGTGGGAAAACCTCATAAAAAGGGAGCATTCCCTAGAACTGCAGGGTTGATACAAGAAGGAAATGTTTCTCATAAAATTTAAGGAAGAATGAAATCCAAGTGTCCTGACGGTATTATATTTGGCATATATATATATATAAGAGCCCGCCATGCTGATTAAGCAAGAAATATATTTTTTAAAGCCATCCTTGTTTATTAAGGATTTCTCTTCTGTGGAATTTACAAGTACTTTGGAGTATGTCTGTAGATCCAAGCAACTCCTCATGATAAGTATTATTTTTCATCAGGCATTAGCTTTCAGGCCTCATCAGCTTGTAACTTTTTAACGCAGGTTTCTAAAGTTAGGTCCTCCAAAACAAGTGTGGCCATCTGGCTGCTCGAGGACCTGGTCAGGCCCCCAAAGCAATCTATCTTTGGTAGAAGTGATGGTTTTCTACACAGAATACGTACAAGGTATTTTTGGAACCCATCTCAAGTTAGGAATTTTGTACTTGTATCATTGTCCAAGAAATAGCGTTTAAACTGGGAAAAGATCAATCTATGGTTGTTTTATATTGTTTTGTGATATTGTTTTTATGAATTTTATTTTATTAGATTTTAAACTGTGTTGATCAAGCTTGTCCCCATATAAGCTGCCCCAAGTCTCTTCGGGGAGATGGTGGCAGGATACAAAATTAAAGTTATTATTGTTGTTGTTATTGTTATTACATAATATAAAGCAAACAATGTCAAAATATGTGTGAATAGTGTGTAAATGTACCAAGCACAGTTATTCTTCTCTTAACATGAAAGCAGCTAGTCGTGAAGCTACAGTTAACCATCAATTGCTGTTAATCCTAGCTTGTAATTATGGCTAATTGTGTCCAGACAAGCCAGCTCCATAAGCCAGCTTTCAGTAGTTTGTGGATATCTTAGTTATCTTTTGGTTTTCTGCTGAATCATGCAGTGTTTGAGATGTCGTGTGAAAATTAAATTGCCCCTTAGGGATACGAACAATTCATGCAAATTCATTAGGAGAATATACTTGCATGAGTTATATTTCAAAGATGATGAACTGTGACATGCCTTCACTCAATTCTAATAACTTGGGAATATTTAATACAGAAAGGCGGAATACATTGCTGTAAAACGATCACTGCTTTTTAGAGGTGGCTGGCCCTGGGATTTAGTTAGGGAATTCTGTTCTGGATTTTTAAAAGGGAGGGAGTAATTACTCTGGGCACGTCCATTTGTTGTAATAATTTAGGCATAGCATGCTTGCCGTATATATGCTGTGCTCTGCCCTGAGACCCCTTCGGGTTGAGAAGGGCAGAATATAAATGTTATAAATAAATAATAACTAAGGGCCATATTTAGAAAAGTTGACGAGGCAGCACCATTTTGACAATACAGTTGGCTGTGGGTTTCCATTGGCTTTCATAACTTCCTGTGGATATCGAAATCCATCATTGCTCATGCCTCACGATATACAGTGGTTGTAGTAAAATGTTCTCCTTAATGTAAAAAGGCAACATTGAAGTTTACTTTCTGAACTTCTAAAAAAAAACCTAAATTAATTTTACCTTGGCATTTTAATGCTGATATTTGTAACTATTTTTAACTTAATCAAGTTTTAATCGTGTTAACTACTTGTTTATTTTAACGTATGTTGTACTGTATGTGTATGTCAAATGTTTTTGATACGGCCAGGGGGCTAATCAATAAAGACTTTCCCCTAAATTATTTGAATAGCAAAGATCTGAATTGGTCAAAATCAAGGCCCATCATTTTCGATTTATTTCATCCTTTTCAATGAAACAGAGAAGAGGCAAGATATATTTGGTCAGCTCTGGTAAAACCTAAGATGGTCTGTATGTAATAATATATTTTGATAGGATACTTTTGCAGTGTCATCATAGTGCCTAGAGTCAGATTCATTCTTGGCTCATCATCAGCCCCAGGTTTAAATGACCTAGAAAATACATGGGGGTGTGTGAGTGTATTTATAGCTCAATTTCAGAGTATAATCAAGGTTATAAATCAAGTGGTGCAGGAAGCCTATTGGGAAATCAAGTCATTCTCAGAAGTACAGAAATGTAAAAGTGTCATGGCTTGTTAGTTTGGCATACTTGATTTTGAATTTTACTTTTTCCAAAATATTACCAATATTTCCTCAAGTCTAATGTTCCATTGAATCTAATGCGCATCTCAATTTAAAAAACCCTGAAACCCAAAAAAGTATTTTGGAAAGGTTATTTAGTCAAAAAAAAAAAAAGAGTGAGCATTAGAATTGAGTATATACCAGGGGTGCTCAGAATGGTGATCGGGATCACCAGGGTGATCTTCAGGCCTCATCCTGGTGATCTTCAGGCCCCTGACCAGGTTTTTTTGCTGTTGGTCCTCTTCACGCGCAACTGCACGCTGCAAAGAAGTCCTCCGTCGTTGCTCCTCCCCGCTCCCTGCTCGCGCGCCACCTCCAAAAGCTCCAGAGTCCAAGAGGCAGAATGGGCCCCCTCTTTTGGATTCCTCCTCCTCCCTCCGTCCTTCTCCAGCCACTCAGAGTCGTAGGAGACCAAAGGGGGTGGGCCTGGATGTCGCAATGCATGGTTGGCCCCGCGCATGCGCAGAAAGCGCCCATTCTGCCTCTCTTCTCATGAGCTCTTGGAGGCGGCACGCATGCTGGCAGCGTGGAAATAGGAGCAACGACGGAGAAAAAGAAGGACACTTTGGGGTCATTTCCTTACCGCATCTCAAAGGTCGGTCTTTTTACTTGGGGGTGGGTGCTTGATTGTTCTGTGGCATGTCTCTTTGTTTATTTTTAATGTTTAAAAATGGCCTTTTAGCTCCAAAGTCTCCCTGCTTGCTTTGTTCCTTGAGAAATATATGTTTGGGAATATGGAAATGTGGGAGAAATGGGGTGGTTGGATGTATTTTTGCATGCCCCTTTGTTTACCTTGCTGCGTATTAAATGGCCTTGCAGTTCAACAGCCTCTCTTCTTACTTTCTGACTGATAATATGTGTGGTAATATGGCAGTGTGGGAGAAATGGGGTGGTTGGATGTATTTTTGCATGCCCCTTTGTTTACCTTGCTGCATATTAAATGGCCTTGCAGTTCAACAGCCTCTTCTTACTTTCTGGCTGATAATATGTGTGGTAATATGGCAGTGTGGGAGAAATGGGGTGGTTGGATGTATTTTTGCATGCCCCTTTGTTTACCTTGCTGCGTATTAAATGGCCTTGCAGTTCAAAAGCCTCTCTTCTTACTTTCTGGCTGATAATATGTGTGGTAATATGGCAGTGTGGGAGAAATGGGGTGGTTGGATGTATTTTTGCATGCCCCTTTGTTTACCTTGCTGCGTATTAAATGGCCTTGCAGTTCAAAAGCCTCTCTTCTTACTTTCTGGCTGATAATATGTGGTAATAAGGCAGTGTGGGAGAAATGGGTTGGTTGGATGTATTTTTATGCTCTGTTTTATATTGTTGTTATTAAATTGAAATGTTGATGTTTTATAACTTCATTTTATGTAAACTGCCCCGAGCCTGCTGGAAGGAGCGGTACAGAAAAATGAATAATAAATATAAATAAATAAATAAGAAAATAGTTATACGTTTACATTTCTGGGTAGGTGATCTTTGGGACTTGGTTTTTAATCAGTAGCTCCCATGCTGAAAAAGTGTGAGCACCCCTGGTATATACAGTGTGTTTCTGTGATCTGGTGGGGGTTTTGGGGGGGATTGCTTCCTTGCTATCTTTTTATTGTTTCAACATTACAACATTTTGCTTACACTTAGTTTCCATTGGTGCTCATACTTATACACACTTCATTTCCATATAACATTATTGCACCTTCTCTTTTGATACACACTTCTCTTTTTTTTAAGGGAAAGGAAAGATAGATTACCTCCAGTATATCTCAGTCTAGTCACAAAGAAAGCTAGTGTCATACGCATCACCCTCTAGACCTCTCTGTGCTAGTTCTTGCCTCATATTGCAACAACAACAAAAAATCTTTAATTTATTCTTCAAAACTCATTTGATGAGCCCTTTTCCTCTTTATGCAAAAGTGAATAAAAGGTTTCTAGTCTTTTTAAAGTTTTCCAATGTCCTTTCTTTTAGTAGACATGTTAATTTGTCCATTTCAACCAATTCCATCATTTTTATCATCCAATCCTCCATTGTTGGTACTCTTCCATTTTTGCATGTATAACAGTCTGCTTGCTATGGCCATATATTGCTATAGTCTATCCTGGTTATTTTTGTCAGTCAGATCAAGTAGAAAAATCTCATGTTTTACCTCGATTCTTCCCCCTGCAAATTTCTGGATCACTGTGTGTATTTGAATCCAGTATTTCTTGGCATGTTTACATGCCTACTACATATGATAGAAGTACCCCATTTGTTGTTTACATTTCAGCAAATATTGGAGCTCTTTTTATATAGCTTAGAGAGCTTTTCAGGTGTCCTATACCACCGGTACATCATTTTATAGAAATTCTCTTTCAAGTTATAGTGTAATGTGAATTGTAACCCTTTATTCCACATTTTCTCCCTCTGTTCCAATATTATATTGTGCCCTACATTTTGTGGCCACTGTATCATGCGTTCTTTAACTTGCTCATCTGCCATTTCCCATTTTAATACCATTATATATATTTTAGCAATTAAATATTCATAATTCTAACTCAAATTCTGATTTGCTTCTTTCAAAGTCTACTAACTGCTTGTCTTGTCCGAATCTTTCCATTAACTGTACATAAGAAAACCACTAGAAGACAAAACCCTCTGCAATTAATTGTTCTCTTGTTTTGATTCCATATTCTCCATGTACATTTTCTAGGAGATCTTGATATCTTAACCATTTCTTCTTGCCTTGTGTGTCTTTTCTATAAAATGCTTCTTGTACAGATAGCCACCCTGGGATTTTGGGGCATAAGATTGCTTTGTCTCTTTCCCGTATTCATAGTAAAGTGTGTTTATAATGGTTTTTTAACTCCACATTCTCTTTCACTTTATCATATGTGGTCTGATGATTTTGTTACTTGTTTTTGAAGTCCTACATTTGTGTCTTGTTACGACTTTAGATCATTGTGAATATATATGTGTGTATGTATGAATATATAGTGGTGGGGGTGTAAAATACCATTACCCAACAAGCAGGATCTTACAAATAAACTTCATTCATTACACAGTTTCAAAAACTGCTACCAATTGTTGCATTATACTTTAAAAAAAACATAATTGATTATTTATTACTCCAAAGATTAACAAGTTACATGTAACATCATTACTAGAACTTGTTACTTAAGTTTGGTCATTTTATTATTAAGCAGTTTGTTAAAACCGTACATTCCAAATTGAAATTTTGCTGGTCTGAAATGGAAAAATAAATCCCCCAAAAATGAAATGATGAAGCGCCATGTGCTTTGACAAACCTTTGCGTTGGAAGTTCTCATGTTCCAGTGTAACTGTTTTTTAGCAAACTGATCTTTTCAGAGCTATGTGCATCAACCATTCAGGCAGTCAGGCAGTGTAATAACATCCTTGCATTAATCAGCAACTAAGATTTATAACTGTGGCATCACACTGATTGAACCTAAAATAAGCACTGTGACGTTTATATGATGCTTGTGCCCAAAGCATCTTCGTCCAAATGTAATCATTTGGTTTACAATGTTAGCATTTTGTTGAATTCCAGTCCATGAATCTGTTTATGCCAGAGGATTTTGGAGAGTAAGTTCAGTTGGGTTCTTTCACTTTTAAAAAGAAATGATAGGACTCATTTCTTTTAATGATCTCAAAAGGGATAATTTCTAAGTTACATTGCACAAGATTCCTTTTTTAAAGCATATCATAGGTTTTTGATTACTTTTTAAAATCTCAGTACAAATAATTTTAGCAAGGTAAGAAATAATATTCTATCCCTATATCTTGTTAGAGCACCAGTTATAACTGTATACTTGCACTCATTACTCTCTTTTCTTTACTTTACTCCTCTGAACTCTTCCCCCTCCCCTTTCCCTTTTTCCCTTTTATGTAATTTCCTCTCATTATTTCTCATAGTTTGTAGAGAAGTAAGATGGAAAGTTGAGGAAACTCTTACCCTCAACAGAGGAAATGCAAAATGATTTTATTATATATATGTATGTTTGACTTTGTTTTCTATGTTCGTATTCTTTTATGGAAACTCAATAAAGAATATTTTATTTTTAAAAAAAAAAAATAATATTCTATCCTCAAAGCTAAGATTCAGGGTAGTTCCATGATAAAATGAAATACAGCTAAAAGCATGTGTAGCTAAAGACATTCAATAAGCTGTAAAAAAAACAAACCATTGAAAACATTGATTAAAAAATTATAGAAAGAACAGCACAGTCAGAAAACCCCATTTTTTATTAATCAATTTACCAAAGTCTGTTGGAATAAAAAGGAAATCACAGTGAGTTCTTTTCTATTAGTATGCTTGCCAGCATACAAAGAATGAACTATTGTATGCAGACATAGATGTAGGTTTTTTTTTTACTCCTGTTGACCATTAATTGAATGCCACCATGCTATGGCAAGAATATTGGAAAATGAATTAGAGTTGTCTGCATTTTCATTTCATGGTAAACTTGCTTTAATTTTGTTGGTGTTGTTGTTGTGTCAGGAGCAAATTGAGAAATTTCAGGTCGCTTCTGATGTGAGATAATTGGCCGTCTGCAAGGACATTGCCCAGGGGATACCCAGATGTTTTGATGTTTTACCGCCCTTGTGAGAGGCTTCTCTCATGTCTCTGCATGGAGAGCTAGAGCTGATAGAGGGAGCTCATCTGCACTCTCCCTGGATTCGAACCTCCGACCTGTCGGTCTTCAGTCCTGCCAGCACAGGGGTTTAACCCACTGCACCACCAGGGGCTCCTTTAATGCCAACTTAATATATAATCCAGCTAGACACACTTTTGTAAGAAGTTTACTCCTGAGTTGATATACAAAACCTATCACAGTTCACATTTATATAATTTGGGCATACCATCCTGTGGCAAAGAGTGATCTTGAGGTGCATAAGAAATAAAACTTACTATTATTACTAGCATAAATACCTGCCGTTGTCTAGGTGTCATTGGGAAGCTCTTGGAAGCTCTTGCCGTTTGACATTGGCCATTCAGTGGTTAAAAATAAAGCTCAAACCTTTGGTCTGCAGAGTAGGCCAAAAGGCAAGTGGTGCCCATTCATTCTGACGTGTTGGCCAATCATCTTCAGCATCATTCAGTGTATACAAAAGAGAAGAAGCATGATAGAAATGGACCGCCGAATGCTGCATCGGGTATTTGATCACAGGATGCTTGTGACATCTAGGAACAGAATGTTGAAAATATTGAACAAACGTGGTACAGGGTATAAATGTTTGTGAGCATATCATATTGAAGAGAACTAAAGTTAATACCAGGCATATGGCGCTGTGACATATTGTTTCAGACAGTAATGTGGCAGAAGACCAGAGCATTGGATCACAAAACGGCTTTCATGGCAGTAGTGGGAGCTACTGTTATGAGCAACATGGTATCATTTCAACGCCATTGTGAAGATCTTGAGGTATGTTTTTTTAAAATTCTGGGTGTGTTCCCCTCTAGGACTGACGCACTGACTATAACACATTTCTGCATTGCAAAGTTTATAAAGTGTTTCTTTAGCCATTTTATATTCTTGTCATTAATTACAATTGTAGGTTCTTCTCACTGGCTTCCTTCCAAAGCCTGATTCAGGTGGTGGTTTGACAAGTCATCCAAGTTCAGAAAGAAGCTTCATTTTTGTAAACAATCGGCTAGTGTATCTCAAGGAAATTCTCAAGGTACTGCCTTCTTAGCAATTTTTCAAGGTGTATAAAATACTGGCTGGGATACAAAGAATTGGATTAGCTGTTAACTGCGGCCAGTGGGATTTTACACTTTGCACTGCTAAGCATCAATTTGTATCACAGACAGACATTGACACTTCTTGTTTGCACTGCAGAATAGAGTACAGATTGAAACTCCAAAATGTATTTGAGTTCATGGAATTAGTTGAATGACTTTGTATCATGTTGTGATTTTTCTCTTCCTCATATTATGAAATTGAAACTTCCCACTTCTGAAATAATTTTGAAATCTCACTGATTTTACAAGATTATTCATGGGTGTTGGCTATGGATTTGTTGCCTTTCTTATGTGCTTACAGTTGTACAGACCAATGTTGGGTTACAAGCGGAAGAATTTTTAAAAAATCATTACATTTTTGACGGTCACATTCATTTTTAGTCTTTAATAAAAGGTAATAATCGTAAATGGAAATTAAATCATCATCATCATCATTATTTATATTACGCCCTTCTCCCCTAGAGGACTCAGAGTGGAGTACAGCATTTACTTACATAGGCAAACATTAAATGCCTTTACAATCGTATACATATACAAATGAGACACACAAATACAGATAAAGGCAGAGGCTTCCCCTTTTCATTTCTGGCTTTCTGGAGGCTGTGCTTCATTTACATCTTTGGGGTGGTGATCTCCTTCATTTTTCAAGCAAAGGAGACTGCATTGTCATCTCCTTGATTGTATAGCTGCCAGGATCGCTTTGGAGCGTCTCTGCTTTTTCCCACCAAAGTGGTACCTATTTATCAACTCACAATACATGCTAGATTGACAGGAGCTGGAGCTGACAAAAGGGAGTTCACCCCGTCTTGTGGATCAAACTGCCAATCTTCAGCTCAGTAGTTCAACGGTTCAAGGGTTTAACCCATTGCGCCACCCCTGCTCATTATATTATATTTAGCCTTATTACTAAAAAGGTTCTGAAACAAAAAATCACATCTCTTTGGATCACGGTGGAGGCTGGCATCTAATTACTAGGAAGCCGATTCTTCCCTTCAATATGTAGTAGGGTAATTCTTGCTATGTCTGTATACAGAACAAGAGTACGGATTGTCTGGACCTCCAAATGTTGTTGAATTGCAACACCCATCAGCCTTAACCAGCATAGCCAGTTTTGAGGGATGCAATTGAATAGCAGCTAGAAGTCCATACACTTCTTATCCCTGACTAAGGAAATTCCTGTTCTTATGTCTTACATGGTAATTAGTTATTCCAATCTGGAAAGTAACTGTTCAACTTTCTCATTGTATTTATAGCTGGTCCAACAGTACTATAAAATGAAGTTGCACATGGACTCTAATCGTTTATATCCTATTTTTTTAATCAACATTATTATTCCTCCATCTGCTGTGGATGTCAATTTAACACCAGATAAATCTCAAGTATTGCTACATAACCAGGTACAGTATGGATAGAAGTAGATATGTATCTAGAGAACTACATTGAATGTATTGTCTCTTTAAACATGACTTGGTTTTTAAAATACGAGGGTTGAATGAAAAGTAATGCCTCCACCTTCGTTACTTGGGTTTGGATGGGAATATTTTAATAAATCAAATGCAGAAATAATCCTTAGAATATGCTCTTTAACTACCACTATCCACTTTTTCACATAATCACCAGACAATTGGATACATTTCTGCCAACGATGAACAAGTTTTCTGAACACTTGACACTGTTTCCACAACCAGCATCTCACAGTTCTCGCAACGTCTTCATCAGAAGCATAATGATGTCCCCCCAGATCTTCTTTCATAATCGGGAACAGATGGAAGTCAGGTGGTGCTAAATCACCATGGAGGATGCCCTACGTTGTTGAGATCCAGTCTCTGAAGTTCTGCTGTGTACCCATCGTGCACAGATCTTCCGATAGCCAAGCAAAGCAATAACGTGACCCACACGTTCTTGTGAAATGTCGATTATGCTTGAAATTTCTGAGTGATAACGACGATCATCCTGAATCAATCTGTCAACCTTTGCTTGTGAAACTCGGTGGTTGCTATCACAGGATGTCCAACTCTTTGTCACGCAAATTAGATGTTCCCACCTCAACATCTTTAAACTTACTCACCCAACGACGCACAATACTCACATCAACACAATCACTATAAACAGTTTGCATTCTCTGATGAATCTCCTTTGGGGTGACACCTTCTGCTGTCAAGAATTCAATGACTGCATGTTGCTTAAGTTGCATTGACAGACCGTCTGCGCAGGGCTCCATATTTCGCACGTTAACAACACAACTGTTCAATGCTAAGGCTTCCCGCCAAAATGGAACTGTAGAGGAGAGTCTACTGAAGAAGCCAGTACCTGCCGCATACCAGTCCTGCCGTCTGTTGAGGAGTTACGAAGGTGGAGGCATTACTTTTCATTCAACCCTCGTAAACAATCATTTTAAAATATTTAATGTGGGTTTTGGCTTGACTTAATTGTGCTATAGTAGCAAATTTTCCTTTTCTTTTTTTTTAAAGGAATCCATCTGCCTTGCTATTGATGATATCTTGACTTCCCTATATGGACCTCTTACTGAGGCTAATTCTTGTCCAACTGATAAGACAAATACCGTTTTAGAAGATTCTTTCATTAATGAAGCAGAACAAACAACAGTGTGTACGAACCAAATTGGATCTCGTAGAAACACTAATCAACAAGCTCGTATGCCATTGTTTTCATCTAGATGCAATGGGAAAAACAGTGGAAGAGAAAAATGCCCAGAGCTCCATTTGGATAATCAAACATTGTGTAATGATCTATCTCAAGGTTTTACTACTGAAGTAGAGGCATCTAGTAGCAATAGAACTGGATGTGAAGGATTTCAGGATGCCACACTAGAACTGTGTGAAGACCAACAGAACCAAACTAAAGGAATATTTAGTCCAGACAGCAGTATCTTCATGGATACTCATTTTGAAGCCAGCATTGAAGATGATCTAAACAATGACAATTTCCAGGAAACAGAGAAAAGAGAAGGGCCCATCATGCCAAAAGAGTCTTCTGAAATCACTGCTGATCAGTGGAGTTTGGGGAATGCATTGAAAAACTCCAGAGGAGAAAATCTGGAGCCTGTTCAGATTTTAATTCTTGGAGGAGGAGGAAAACCTCAAGAGAAAAATAATGGAGAAACCCAACAAAATCATGAGGAAAACAACCAAACTATTAAAAGAACAGATGTGGTAAATGAGAAAGTGGGACAAGTGACAGCTTATGATATAATTAGCAGTCAGATAATAAAGAAACCAATGTCCGCATTTGCCTTTTTTACGCAAGAGCATCGCTCTGGATTGTCGACTGAAAATACCAAGGCAAGTACAGAAGAGCTCACATTGAAAATGGATGAAATGTGGAAGACATTGAACAAAGAAGAGAAGAAGAAGTAAGTTTGCAGACTTTACACAGTTTTTGTCTTGTGTCAGTCATATCACTCAAAATTAAATCGTATTGTGATTAATTTCAAAAACAGGATGGAAAATGCATTTGGCATAACGATTAAAACATGATACATTGATATTTTATAGTTAATTATGCGATACTTTCTGATTTATAATGCTTAAGTACCACTTAGCTTTTCCCTTTGAGCCTTTCAATACTGTGTGTTGGCCATCAGTATGAAATAGATTTACTATTTTTCCAGATATTGCTTCTTGTAGATGGCTGCTTGCATTTAGTTCATACTGTATACGTATTTCACATTTAACTTTTTCTATGCAAGCACTTCCACTCTCTGCAACAGGAGTGGGCGAGTGGGGGAAGCTAGGAGCCTGCATTAGCCTCTCAAGACCATGACAGACCACACACCCCTGTATTGCAGCCCTGCAAAACAAAACACCCCCTCAAAAATGTGGGGATTTGCCTCCAAATGTCTTCAGAGGTATAGGGAGCATTTTTACCTAGGTCTAAGATTCCCTGTGAATATCAGAATGATTAAGATGGTTTGCACAAATAAAAACGCTACAAATTGAGTTCGTTTTGTGAATAAATAAACTAACCAAGCCATCTGTTATTTTAAAGATCATAACTAGATCAAAGCAAAGTATTACACAGTTTGGGATATTTTTTCCTTTCGAGGAATTTGGTGATTTTGTTTTCTCCCAGATGGTGAGCGTTTTATCACTTACCTATTTTGTATCACACTCCCTATCAAGTGTTTTTTTTTATCTTGGTGGTTCAGCTAATACAGGGGTGCTCATTAGGTAGATCGAGATCTACTGGTAGATCGCGTAGGGCGTCCTGGTAGATCGCAGGCAGGGCGGGAGGAAGGCTCAGTCCCGCCCCGCAGGCTCCCGACACCGCTCAAGTGCTGCCGGCCCTGGGTTATCTGAGGTCGTTTCCACACAGTTGAATAAAATCCCATGTTATCTGCTTTGAATCAGATTATAGGGCAGTGTGGACTCAGAAAACCCAGTTCAAAGCAGATATTGTGTTATATGTTTCACATTTTTGTAGTGGGTAGGTAGATCATTTTGACTTGGTTGTTTTATAAGTAGCTCGCATGCTGAAAAAGTGTGAGCACCCCTGAGCTAATAGGTTTGGAATACATCCAAGCAGAAACGCTTTAGTAGAGACTGCGCTTAACGTATGGATATGCTGTATTTCTAACAGTAATCATCGTAACAAGAACTAGCAATGTCTTGAACCTCTATTATTTTCTAGCAAAGATTTGGTGGCCTTTGAAAATGCAAGCAATTGTCAAAATGTGTGGCTTTTTGGACTTTTAGAGGGGAAAGAGAGATAAATAAAGTAGCAATGCCTGAAGTGGGTTAGAGGTAGGAAACTGGAAAAAGGAAAGCGGGGAGCTGTTTTTAAAAGTCCAGGTTGCTTTGGGGGACACAAACCACCCTGTTTTGTAGTAATGGAAGTGAAATGCAATTGGAAGTTGCACCTTTCAACTACTTTTATCATTTGTACTGCATGTATCCTTATTAAACAAGACTTGCTATTGAAAACTATGTAATTTATAAGAAATTCAAACTCAGAGATGGGGAAGCCATCAGCTACCACTACTACAACTCAAAAGTTTGCTCCAGGGCGTTTCCTTGCTCATTCAGAGCTGGAGATACATAATTTTTCTGGAACGTGTAACCTGTGAGTGGAAGGATACAACTGTTACCCACTAAACAATGATTTTTTAAATCAGATATTCTTAAGGTCTTTATTCAACCTTTTTGTAACATAACTAATGTAATTTCCAGTTTTTATACGCTCTACTGTCTCTTTATTCCTCTTCTCTTCCCCAAACTCTTTTTTCCTATGTAAGGTATGAAGAAAAAGCTGCCAGAGACTTAGATCGATACAAAAAGCAAAGCAGAAAAGCTATGGATCAAAGCATGAAGAGATTGTCAACAGAAAAGGAGAAAAAACATAAAGCCAGATTGAAAGACTGTTTGTCTAACCAACCAAAACTTGACAAGCTTTTTCATTCTCAAAGGGAAAAGAAACACAGTAGTTGCCAAGCAATAAAAATTGTGAGGGTGCCCTTCTCTATGGATTCATTCAGGCGGAAACTGCACATACTTGGGCAGAATGAATCTGAGAAAGATGAACCTTGCCTAATTCATCTTCTGAATTTTCCGGATGCATGGATCATGGCCTCTGAGAAAAAAATAATGATGCTGAATCCATACAGAATAGAAGAAGCCCTTCTGTTTCAAAAACTTCTTGAAAGCCATAAACTTCCTATAGAGAAGTTGGACAAACCAATTGTATTAACTGACAGGTAATGTTATCTGAAAGTGAATTATTTTGAATTCGTCCTTTTAAGTAAATAAGAAATCACATGTTTTTATTTGATAATCCTTTATTGTTGAGAATTAAGGACCCAATGCCCAGAGCGTAGTGTTGTAGTGGATCTTTTAAAACATATTATTTTCTCCCTTTGTTCTATCTTGTACAGTACATAGAGACAGTAAAATTGCTACAGCTTTAAAACTGTCGTATATAAAAACAGATTAATAGTAAAGCACCAGTGCTGTTTATTATCTGGAGTTCTGTTCATCTATAAATTGACAGTAGTGCTGGGAAGGGGTTACATGCAGTCCCCAAGTTACAGGCATCCAACTCATAATTAAGAATGGGGGTGAAACAAAAGGAAATAAGAGAAAACTTCCTCTAGAAAAATTCACTCCTAAAAGAGTTATCCTAGGGAAAAGGTATCTCCACTGAAACTTTGACATCAATCCTTGCTGCCATGACAACCCAAAATTTTCAACATCCAGTTGTCATAAGGACAGAAAGTGAACTGAAATCTCCTGGACAGGCACAGATAGCAAAAGAAATGTTACAGATGTGTTAACCCTTCCCTATGTTATCCAAAGTTTTAAAATGGCTGTAGTTACACTTAAGAAATCTACCTGTTCCCGCTTACCTACAAATTCAGCATAAGAACAAAAATCTTGACTTTACTTCGCGAACGAAGATTCAGGAAGAACTCATCCCATGCTTTCTACATGCTTTCTGTTGATGATTCGGAGGTTGGATGTGCAATGGACCTTTCTGGTGGAGCGCAGCGTGCACAGAACTGGCTTCACCCTTTAAACCAAAGGTTCGTCTGCCGGGGCCTAGCAAGCTGTGACGGTGGCAGCGAGGTCCTCAGTTCATAGGTTTGGTTTGAGTTTCCTTCTCTTAGATTGTTGACCTTACAGGGTTAAACGAGCACCATCTGCCCGGGTTTGAAATTAGAGTTTTCCTTCTCCTAGGATGGTTGCCAAAAGGCTAGAGAGCCCACCCTGCCCATTGTACCAAAAGAGTTACCAAACAGTTTTGTTTAACTTTAGATTTGGTTTGGTTATTTAGGGTGCTGGTTCAGAAAATTGCATTGGCTAGACACATCAGCGCCAGTTTCTGATACAGAACATATGTCATACAGTAGTCGCCATCTGTTCGCCCACAGGAAACCATATTTAATTCCCAACATCCCTGTTGCCACGACACCATAACAGGGTTTTGTGAGACCAGTCACTCTTGTTGCTGCGTGGTTTCAAGGCAACGGTGTAGTAATGGTGAGGCCGTGGACCATATTTTCGTTCTTGTAGACCACTAATGGTCCACGGACCACACGTTGAAAACCACTGATCTAGAGGGTGCCCTTCAGCTTTTGCTCACTTATAAAAACAGTTAGAACCATTAATATAATTACTGGTAATTCTACTAATAGTTACAGAATGATTACAGGCACTACAAAATACAACTTTTCCTTGTCTCTTCTTTGAAGTCTTCAACTTTAATCAATGTTTAGTCTTCTCAGGGAGTCTCAATATATGGATGTTCTTTGCAAGATGCCCAAGGAAAGTGTACGATTTGATGGGTCTTCATATCTGTTGGATTCAAGACTTACAGCAAATGGATTTCAGATAAAGATAATACCAGGTATGATGACATTACTTCATATTTTGGTTTTGACTCTGGACCTTCAATTATTGACATTTGTCTCTTTACCTCATTGTTACAAGAAATTGATCGTGCTTATAGTTCTTTAGATATATATGACAGAAAATAAATTATTTTGGATAAATGAGAATAGTAATGGTGTAATGCTGGTGGTTTTATGATGCTCTCATCTTCATGTTTCTCAGTTTTTTGGAAAATATCTGTTGTCCTGTTTTCAAATTGAGCTCTTCCGTTGTAAATGTTAAGCAATGGGGAGACAAGAAGATATCACATGCAGTCTACAGGATGTATGTGGTCCACCCAAGATTAGCACATAATTCATATACTCATTTAAATGTTTCAGGAGTATAATGTTTCATTCCCAGCGGTACAGGCATGTATTCCTTGTTTCTAATAAATGAGTCATATATGCTGTGTAATTAGTTTGCTGTGTAGGAATTTCAGCATACATGAACAAAACAGTTCATTTACACATTTAAGATTCTTTATTGTTATTGCCAAAGCAAATTTCTTTTTAAGTACCTTAATTTGTATATAGTTTCAGATGTTTATTTTCTGCTACTTTGTCCAAATATATTGTGCAGAACATTTTTGATAACAAGAAAATGAATTCTCTGTGTAAGATGCAGTGATGATATTTCATAAGAAATTAACGCTATAGTTAAATTTTATCTATGGCTGATCTGCACCTGAGGTAAAGGTGAGATAGGCTCATATAGTATCTTCTATATTGCAATAGGATTTCAAATTTATATAGACCAAATTAGGTTTAATGTTAGAACGAATGTTGCAGACACCATAAGGAATGGATGCTCAGCGAGCTAGAAAGTGAGTTTTTTGGCATATAAAGACTTAGGCATAAACAGGTTCTTAGATTTAGGAATAATATCGGCTCCCACTGCAAAGTGCTTGTGTGAAAAAGAAAACAATACATACAGATACATAAATGATCTGGAATGTCAGTTTGTTCAATGATATCCTTAACCTATGAAATCTGTTGTCCTGGAATATCATGGCCACTAAGAGGAGTGTTTCCTCAAGTTTATGAGGAATAAATTGAACAATTAGCTGCAACTATGAAGGGAGCTTGCCTTTGAAGGGATTGTTGGCTTCGGATGGCGATATACTCAAGTCATGCCTGTCATCATATACTCACTAGTCTCACTAGTATCTGGAAGAGCTGTTGAAGCTGTTGTATCTGTGATTTGACCCAACCTGCATCTCAAGTGATGTCCCCTTGACATCAAGTCTAGTTGAGTCCAACTCTGGGATATAGTGCTCATCTCCATTTCTAAGCCGAAGAGCCAGCTTTGTTTGTAGATGCCTCCTAGGTCATGTGGCCAGCATGACTGCATGGAGCACCATTACTATCCCGCCAAAACAGTATCTATTGATCTACTCACATTTGCATGTTTTCGAACTGCTACGTTGGCAGGTGCTGGAGCTAACACTGGGAGTTCACCCCATCCCACAGATTTGAACCGCCGACCTTCCAGTCAGTAAGTTCTGCAGCTTAGTGGTATAACCCACTGCGCCACCGCGAATATAGCCCAACAAAATATGTTATTCTGCTTTATTTCCTCAAAGCTATTTGAGACCAAACTTTTTGCTAGTTTCCCCCTCCTACGCAATCATGTGTAATTCCTATAATAATTGTTAGACTTAAAGTCACTAGATTTATGTTGAACTCATGGTACAGTTTGACACATTTCTCAGTTCAATGTTTTCACAAAAATTCGGGACAAAGGTTTCATTTTTTTCTCCTTTTCAATTTATTTTCATTTACTTTACATACATGAATGGATAACTGCTTTCCAGCAGTTTTAACCAACTTTTTAGTTAGTTTTGGTAAAAGGCAATTACAGGTTAAAGTTAGTACAACTCTAGGGTTCTCTATGTGTTACCTACAATGATATTTAATATTCCTTAATATGGCTTCGCTTCTATATTGATTAGCTGATGGAAAACATTGGGGTAGTGTGAGAGTATAGACCTGAATTTTCTGGAGCCAGACTAGGAGATTTTCTATTCCAATCTAGGTATGCTGCAACCTTCTGTTGCATGTTCCTTAGATTAGCCATATAATGTATATTTTACAACCATAATTCCTAAAGTGGTAAATTTCTCCTAAACGAAGCCCTGCAGGAGGTTAATTTTAATTGGAATATGATGCCTCTATAGTAGTTCACTGGGTCCTAGTAAAGATATACTGTGAGTTCTCAGAAATGCTATAGCTTCATGTGTTGCTGCCCCATGCTCCATATGTAGAGCGATGACAGATCTGCTGTAGCATATGGGAATCTTAAAAGATAGGTCTCAACAACAACAACAACAAACTTGGAAAACTATCTTGATGAAAAATGAATTCCCTCCAACAAGAAGTGTTTTCTTAACCCATGTACAACTTCATTAATACTCACTACAGGCTGAATTTAAACTCAGTTTATAAATAAAGCCTCCAGTCAGCACATTTTACAATAGGTTCCAATTACATATGATATTACTGTAGAAAGAAAAGTTTCCATTCAGTGAAAAATTCTTTCCTTAAGTCTCCCAAATTTTACCTCTTGCCCTAGGGGTCAGGGTTCCAGATCAACATTACTTTTTAACTAACTAGTACTTTAGTGCCTGTAACTTAAATCGGTGCCAAAATCTATAGGCAGGGGGAAAACATGTTAATGCCTATATAGATAGTACAATTTATCAACCAATGTCGGCAGAGAGGTATTTCATTATTTATTATTTATTTCCAACATTTCTACCCCGCTCTTTTCTACCCCCGAGGGGGGATTCAGAGCGGCCTAACAAAAGGCACAATTCGATGCCAACATAGTAAAATACAATATAAAACCAAAAACATACAGCATTAAAATACATTAAAATACAATTAACATTAACACATCATACACATTCTCTTAAGTTAAAAACAGTATTCCGTCCAAAACAGGAGCCATATCCATCAACTTGCCATTACAAATCCAGTCCAAAGTGCTACAGCCAAGACTTCACTTTTTTTTTTGAATGCCAGGAGGGATGGGGTTGATCGTATGTCGCTTGGAAGCGCGTTCCACAGAGGGGAGCCACCTCTCTCTCCTCCCCACCAACCGCGTTTGAGAAGTTGGCGGGAGCGAGAGCAAGGCCTCCCCGGATGATCTTAAATTACGAGGTGGAACATAGAGGCTGATGCGTCCGGGCAAGTCAGTTGGGCCAGAATCATATAGAGCTTTAAAGGTCAAAACCAGCACTTTGAATTGAGCTCGGAAATGGACAGGCAGCCAGTGGAGCTGACACAGCAAGGGGGTGGTATGCTCCCTGTATGTAGCTCCGGTTAGTAATCTGGCTGCCGCCCGTTGGACTAGTTGTAATTTCCGAACTGTCTTCAAAGGCAGCCCCATGTAGACTGCGTTGCAGTAATCCATTCAGGATTAGACTGGATTTTAATGGCAAGTTGGTGGATATGGCTCAATGCTCTTTTTATGGACGGAACACTGTTTTTAACTTAAATGAATGTGTATGATGTGTTCATGTTAATTGTATTTTAATGTATTTTAATGTTGAGTGTTTTTTGGGGGTTATATTGTATTTTACTGTGTCCCCCCTCGGGGGTTGACAAGAGCGGGATAAAAATGCTGGAAATAAATAATAATGTGACCAGAGCATGGATGACCGTAGGCAGATCAGACTTCCCAAGGTACGGGCGCAGCTGGCGCACGAGTCTTAATTGTGCAAAAGCTACCCTGGCCACCGCCAAGACCTGGGGTTCCAGGCTCAGCGATGAGTCCAGGATCACTCCCAAGCTGTTTGTTTGTTGTTTATTATGACAACAGGCAGTTCTCCTTCTTTGGTTTGTTTCCTGTCTTCTTTCCATTTTTTATTTAAGAAAATGAACCAGAAAAGGAAAACTTCCTGCTGTCAAAAGATACCTCGGGGCAAAGCTGGTGGGTTGGTTTAGCTTTCTCCATTACAACCATCACCATGCTTTTTGTTCATTGGGAAGTGAAGGTGCCAATAGCTCCTTAAATTATTGACACCTGTAGCTTTTACTTTTAGGAAATGGAAATCTCCATAACCTTTTGGAAAATGGCTATTCAGAACTATTTGGAATAATCATAATCTTTGGAAAGGCATGGCCTTATTAGAGATTTCTCCTCCTTTTTTTGCCATCCTCCGGCCATCTTGAGTTCCTTATTGCCATAGAAATTAAGCAAATAAAATAAAATAAATAAACATAGCAGCAAAATTAGTTTATGAACATGAAGTAGCTTGACTGGGCAGAAGTGTCCATAGTTTTCAATGTGCATTCCAATGTGCAGATACAGAGTAACCTTAAAAAATTAAATACCACACTATATTAAAAGATCTCAAATTAAGCGAGTGTAGAGGTTGACATTCAGGTTCATTACTGGACAGTTCTTGAATTTAACACTTGTTTTTTTAAAATTACAATGCTTTTATAATGTATTTTATTTTGATTTGCTGATGATACTTGTATGGGCGTAATGCAAAACAAACTTTCCTTACGACAATATCAAATTGTTATACAGCAGCCTCTAGTCTGCTGTAAATTAGCTACAGCTGGCCCTTCATGCTAACGAATTCAACTATCCATCATTTGAAATTATATATTTAAAAATCCAAGACAAAAACTTTATTGTTGCCATCTATATATATAAAGGAGGACCCGTCATCAAAAGACTGCCATAGGCAGAGAAACCTTCCAAGGCAGAGACACCAAACTTGGCAACAAAAATAGGCCTCAGGCAAGGAAGGTTTTTAGCAAAGAAACTTTCCCCCCCAAAACCTAGACGGCCCCCAAAACAACGATGAAAAAAACCTACATTTCCCAGCGTCCTCCGCAGCCGCCAGCGAATCCCATTGGCCGACATCGGCCCACACAAAATGCCGGCGCCGCTTCCCAGCAGAGGCCACACCCCCTGCCATCCCCACAACCACTCCACCCCCTTCCCCCGGCCTGGCCCCGCCCCCTGCCATCCTCAAAACCACTCCACCCCCTTCCCCGGCCTGGCCCCGCCCCCCACCTCTCCAAAATAACTGCCACCAAAAGAAATCACCTCAGGACAGCATCCCACACACCACAGTCAGTCGGACTGCCAAGGACACACAGTGCCAAAAGGACAGGCTCCTTCAGCCTCGTCCACACTGGCCAAACCACGAAAACTAACCACTGGTAATCACCACAAACCACTGACCACTGTACGACCAGGCACACAATCACAACAACAAAATCAACAAAAAACACCACACACTCCTCCAGATACTACAACTCTCACAACCATACTCGAGAAACACAATCCAAAAGACCAAGCCAGCACAAAATACCACACAACGCCAATATGCAGAAGATACACAACTATGTGCACAGAGCACATACATACCACTCACAGGACAAAAGACACCCACAACAAAAGACACTCACTTAACAAACACCACACCCACAACATGACAGCCACACAACTCACAATACTTACCTCGCGAGACAACAACAAACTACACACTCAACACCACACACTCTTCTCCAACCACCATCCCAAACACACACCACCAATCCTCCAATTTACAAACACCACAACCACAACATGACAGCCACACTACTCGCGATGCCTACCTCTACAGACCCACTACACAACTCACACACAACACACACAAAGCATACATACCACTGCTAAACAGAAACCTGCACAGTACAACCAACACACCCCACATACACACCGTACATCCACACCACACTACCACTGCACACTCACAACAACAAACTAAACACTCAACACCACAAACTCTTCTCCAACCACCGGGATGGTGGTTGGAGAAGAGTTTGTGGTGTTGAGTGTTTAGTTTGTTGTTGTGAGTGTGCAGTGGTAGTGTGGTGTGGATGTACGGTGTGTATGTGGGGTGTGTTAGTTGGTTGTACTGTGCAGGTTTCTGTTTAGCAGTGGTATGTATGCTTTGTGTGTGTTGTGTGTGACCACACACCACCAACTCCACAGGACTTCAACATCCCACCCACCAGAACAACCCACAACGACACAGCCATGACCCCACCAAGACCGTAAGTAACATCATTTCCAACCCTTACATACTCAGACTTTCTCGCATCTCCTAAATAGGGCACAGAAACGCGAGCCGGGTACAGCTAGTTTTATATAAGGGACACCATTTTACTACACAGTTGTATATAATGAGACTCGAGCATCCACAAATTCTGGTATCCACAAGGGTCCTGGAACCAAAACCAACTGGATGAGCCTGGCTCAGGTTGCAGAACCTGAGCACTGAATTTGTTTACCGACTGTTAGAAATCGTAGGAGTTGAAGTCCAAAACACCTGGAGGGACAAAGTTTGCCCAGGCCTGATTTAGATACTACATTGTTTTGTTTATTTGTATGTTTATTACTAATAGGTTCAGAAGCTCAAGAATATCAGCTGGAAATAGAAGGAATGGCCAAGTGTGTTCCATACTATGGTATATCAGATCTGAAAGAAATTCTCAACTTTGTCATAAATGATAATGCAAAAGAAGTATATGAATGTAGACCTCTTAAAGTGATAAACTACCTGGAGGTAAGGAGAAAACAATATTGTATTATTTATTTCCAAAGCATGTTATTTTAATGTTACGGTATATTTAATATATAAAAAATATTTCACCTTGCTTTTGGAGAGCTAAAGTATTACCAGAAGAATAGGTAAATTCAGTACTTTTATTATTTCCTCTAAATCCAGTATTGCTTTGGGATGCTTACTTATGAGTAAGGCTTAAGATAACACTAAAAGTCCTCTTTTTATAATATGTGCAGAGTCAACAAATGGGTGTTTGTAAAGAATATACACTGAATGTGCATTCTTACTGTACCTACCCATATTCAGATAATTATGAAAATCTGCCTACGTGCATTGCTAATTGATTTATTCCCGAGTACTCAAATAATCCTTAATCCAGTTTGGAGATCTTGTGTGCAGCTTTTTCTCAACTGAATGAACATTGTTAAAATTGTATTTAAAAGGCACGTGTTAACTTTGTGTCACCATGTAAAGTAGAGATCCCTGGAAAATACATGTAATCTTTTGGCCATAGGGTCTGACAGAAGGATTTTTATTATTTCTCCAAGAATCAGTAGCCCTGTTCTAAGTCCTCAGTCCATCTACATTCTGCACATTTGCCCATCAGTTTTTTTTAAATCTTCTTCTCTTTGCATATATAATTGTGATGCTATCTTCTTTCTTTAGTTGTTCCATATCTAGAGGTTCCTACTTTTCTTGCTTTTTCCCACATGGGAATAAAGAATATCCTATTGGATTTAAAGAGATGCAATGCTGTGCTAATTTGTTTTGAAGTAAGCTCTGAGCAACTATTTTTTCCTTGAGAATTTCTCTGTAAATTCATTGAATGCAATCCTTGTGAATTCCTTTTATATTTACTGGGGAAATGCTCCACAGCATGTTTTCTAAAGTTCTTGTTTTACAGATGTTTTGTTCTTTCCAAATCTATTATTTAGCTGGAAAAAATATGATTTTTCCAGAAAAATATGTTAGCAAAAATGTTCTTTTAGCAGTTCACCACTCTACATCTTTAGTAGTAATTGCTGTGCCATGTCTCTCTCTCTGTGTGTGTCTCTCAGTCTGTCTATCTCTCTCTCTCTCTCTCTCTCTCTCTATCCCTATCTACCTATGTCTCTCTCTCTATAACTTCCTGTGTCTGTCTTTCTCTCTATCTATCTATCTATCCCTTTCCTTATCTATCACTGTCTCTCTCTCTCTGTATATTATTCTCCATCACTCTGTCTATCACTCGCTCTCTGTGTCTCTTTATCTCGCTACTCACTCTGTATCACCCAATCTCTCTCTATCTACCACTCACTCTCTATCCCTATCTATCCCTCCCTCCCTCTCTCACTCCCTCCCCCCTCTCTCTCACTCCCTCTCTCTCTCACTATCTCACTCCCCCCTCTCACACACACTCACTCTCTCACTCCCCCCTCTCTCTCACTCCCCCTCTTTCTCTCTCTCACTCTCTCTCATTCCCCCCTCTCTCTCTCTCTCTATCATTCCCTCTCTCTCACTCACTCCCCCCTCTCTCACTCTCCCTCTCTCTCTCTCTATCACTCCCCCTCTCTCTTTCTCACTCTCTCTCTATCACTCACCCTCTCTCTCTCTCTCTCTCTCTCTCTCTCTCGAAGTTCCGCCTCTCCTGGGGAGAAGTCCTCCACGGGACTACACTTCCCAGAAGGCCCTGCACGGCTACTTCTGGCCGCGGAGGTTTCTGGGAAATGCAGTGCGGCGCCCTAGAGCTGCTCCGGGACGGGGGACGTGCGGGCAGCGCCATTCCTGCCTCCAGCGTCCTCCAGGGGCTGCCGGACCCGGGTGGTGTGGGCGGTATTGTGTCCGGCTCTTCCGCGGCCTCCTCGCTCGCTTCTCAGGTGGTCCTGGTGGTGCCCGAGCGGGCCGGGGCAGGGAGACGGGCAAGGAGGTAGAGGAGGAGGGGGTTAAGGCGCTGCCGGTGTGGCTGCGAAGGTCCCGGTGAGTGAGGAGAGAGGGTGGGTTGGTGGGTTGGGGGCTGAGTGCACCTGCGCGATTGCTCTCCCTCTCTCCTGCGCTCACGGCCAGTGCAGAACGGGATGCAATGGGCGGTTTTTGGGGGGGTTGAAAGGTAGGGAGGTGGGGTTTTTTGTGCCACGAATGTACCCTGTGGTCTGGGGGAATGTGTTGGGTGGGTTTTGTGGTTGGGGGGCCTATAGTTTTCCCGTGCATAAGCGTCAAAACCGGACCGTCTCTTTTTATATATATAGATAACCACAGGTAATACAATGTTTTTGCTTCCGCAGGGAGAAGCAGTGCGACTTTCCCGGCAGCTACCCTTGTATTTATCAAAGGAAGATGTTCACGATACTGTATATAGAATGAAGGAGCAACTTGGAAATCAAGATAAAACCTGTGTTCATGGCCGGCCTCTTATTCATTGTTTAACAGATATTCCACAGAGCGACTAACAAGGAAATATTTCATTCGAAATCCTCTTTCATATTTTTATACAAAATAAAATATAAATTTTTGCTGTTTTGTAAGAAGAACGTAGGCACTGAATTCATGTACTGTTTTGTATTGTATTTTCAAATAATTCCTTATTTAAAAATGCAAATATGTTGAGAACAACTAAAGATGGGATTAACTCCCCACTTTTATTAGTTTCACAATTTTCTGAACATGTTTTGTGAAACAAAGTCTGTAATGCAAGGCCAATCTTATAGTTAGAAACAAAAGCAAAGGAGAGGGTATTTGACTTTTAATAGCAATAATAGAGAAGGAGCCGAATAAAAACCATCACTTTTAAAGCAAAAAGTGCAATATTTTCCACCAGGTTCTTGATCGTTCAGATCCCATAAAAGATTCATACAGATATATGTGTAGAATCAGCTTATGAACATGGATTTTGTTGCTGGCAGTGTATAAACAATATGTAAAAGATGGACCGTGTACACTCATACACTTAGAACATGAAACGAAATGCATCTTTCTATGAATGTGGGGTGTTATTAAATTAATAGTACGGTTGAGTTATGCTTAAGTATAGCAGAATACTCACACAGTGAGCTATATGATATATAACTATTTTACATTAAATGTACAGTAGCAATATTACTTGTTATTAGAATGAGGTGGCTCGCTTGTTTATAAACTGAATATTCTGTTAATGTGTAGCTGTGATTAAAGGCTACAGGTTTTGTAGTCATGTTGTGAATGGTTTTCAGATTGCGAATATACAGCAGTAAGAATGTATGAGACCAGAAAAAAAGCAGATTTTGAAGATTATTTTCACTGTCAAGTGATGGCCTTCAACGTTGTGATAATGCAGCACTGGATGTCTATGCCACATTTGGTTCTCATTTGGAAATTAGGATTTCTTGTTATTGACATTGTTTTCTTGTTTTCGGTTCAATATAATGCGAGTAACACACTTCAGAAATTGTGCCACACATATAAGAAGATATACTTTTGAGGTCAATTAAATATTTCAAAATCATATTTCTTGCAGTTTGTATAAACAGATCAGAAAACCAGTCTCCCCCTTCCTCCAAAAAAAAGTTGTTAGGTTCGCTTTAGGGCTGCCATAAATGGGAAACAACTTGAATGAACACAGCAGTAACAAGGGTTTTCTTGGCAGAATTACCAGGGTAGAAACAGAGACCCAGTGTCATGTTGTGATTTGACTACAACTTTGGAAACATCAATGGAAACTTTCTAGGTGATGTTGGATAAATCACACACTCTCATCCTTGGAGGCAAAGGCCCCTCAGAATAAATGTTGCTAAGAACACCTTGTAATATGTTCATCTTAGGGAAATGACTTGAAGGCACACTGAATACAGGCAGTCCTCAAGTTACAAACATGATTGGTCATGTATGTTTTGTTCCTAAGTTGAATTTGTATGTAAGTCAGAACAGATACATTTTTAAAGTGTAACATATATTTTAGCTTTAGGTAGCACAGGGAAGAGTTAACAGCCCTATGGTGTTTATTTTGTTGTCTCTGCTCCTTTTCAGAAGATTTCGCCTCACTTTCTGTCCTTGTGAGAATTAGATTTTGAAAAATTTGGTTTGTTGTGAAAACAAAGATTATCGAGAAAGCTTCAGTGGAGACCCCTTTCCCCCATGATAACTCTTTCAGGACTGAATTTCCCTTCCGGAGGGGTAAAGTGTCTCTCTTCCTGTTGTCTCACCCTTGTTCTTAATTATGAGTTGTTTGTGATATTTGTAACCCAGGGACCCCCTGTATTAAATCCATGATGGAAAAACTGCTAGAGGCCATGGGGTTAAGAGTGGAAACTACCTCTCAAGGAAGCCCTTTGGGAGTGAGGCTGGTGCCTCCCTTCTGTGTCGGTTTCTCTTCTTGAACCACTTCTAACGCAGGCTGGTGTTGCACTCCAGAACAGGAAAAGCCCTCTGACTTAAAATGCACCACACGTTGAGTGAATCCAATCCTCTTTATTGAAGCTTAATAGAATAGCCAGTAGATATAGATGCTTGTGAGAAAGTAAGGAAGTTCCAAAAAAATGTAAAGTCAGTAAAATGCAGTAACACAAAGCAATGTCCACAAAGATATAAAAGCAATTCCAAAGCAGTATTAATCCAGACAGGAATCAACAGGATACAAAGACAATCCAGGCGATGCAAGACAGTGCCAAAAGGCTAAAAATATCCACAGGAACAAAACCCCTTGAACAGGATTTCCATGGCACATAGACTTGATTTCCAAACGATGCCTGGTCTAACAGGTTTTCCCTTGAAGCAAACCTTATATCCCTGGTTTTGTTTTTCCCCACTCTTGGCTCTTATCTGACGAAGTCTTTCAGAGTGACGTAAGCCTTGAGCTTGTTGTCAATCCTGGCTAAACTCCAACTGCCTATTTTTCAACTCCTTATCTGGCTGCTGCTCATTAAAATTCCCAGGTGTCAGATTGTTGTCCAAACCCAAATCTTTAGAGCTCACAGAGAGAGGGAGTAAACCATCATCTCTCTGCCCAGCAGGAATATTCTAATTTATTTAAAAATTTTGTACCCTGATCTTTTCAACTTCAGCTGAGGGACTCAGACCGGCAGAGAAACTGTCCTTTGCACTGGGGCGTCTCTGTCCTTGTCTACATGAAAATCATTGACCAAACCATCTCCATCTTGCACCTCAGCCTTGGCACCATCATTTCCCTCATCATGAGAAACTGCCCATTGCACTGGGGCCTCTCTGTCTTTGCATGTAAATCATTGCCCACATCAGAAACATGATGATCGTGAAACACAAACACAGGCTGATTCCCAACAGCTGGTCCACCAACCCTGTGCCCTTTTGTCAACTGTGTGTTTTTACTGACCAGCACTTCTTTTCCCCAAGAACTGATACATTTCAGAAAAATTCAAAGGTTGTCTGTGTGTGGAGTGACAAGGTAGTCTGAGCAAACAAAAGCAAACACACCGCCTAAACTATGCTGAAGAAAACCACACCAATTGCTGCCTCATTGCCACCCTGCTACTGCCATATTTGCCCACAGAGCTGAATTGGTGGCTTTGTCTGCCTACCCAAGAGAATTTCCTGCCTTTTCTTGGTTTCAGAGAAAGAACAAATGTAGAAGAAACACCCATTTTGACACGGATGGCTTTGTTTGGAGGTGAAATATAGATCCTGCCTTTTGGCCAAATAGAAGTAGAGCCGCTGTGGAAACCTTCCTCTCTTTTATTTGCTCAATAACCTGTAAGGTAAGACCAGTTGAAGGAATAACCCGATGAAGAAACAACAAAAGAGCTCTGTAGGTCCATGATGTCTATCAGGTATAATCCTTGTGGACTGCGGCCCACTTTTTCGGATTCATTCATATCATGAAGGTGGGGATGAGAAACAACAGAAATGCAAGATATAATAGGATATTCATTATTTTAACATTAGAGATAGGTGTAAAAATATGCATGTGCTATCACTTCACCTGTATTTCATAGGCAAGAAATACTCAAAATGGTGTTGTCTGTTATTTCCCCTGAAATAGAGCCTAGAGCGCCAAGTACAAGTGGTTCTCAAGTTACAAACAAGATAGGTTCTTTAGGTTTGTTCTTAAATTAGGATGTAAGTCAGAACAGCTTTAAAATTTTCATTTGTGGAAACATGGATTGGTAATAAGGCTTCCGTGGAGACTCCCTTTCCCCATGATAACACTTTCAGGGGTAAATTTCCCTTCGGAGGGGAGGATTTCTCACACTTCCTGTTTTATTCCCATTATTAACTATGAGTTGTTTGTAAGTCCGGTGTTTGTAACTTGGGGACTGCATGTTATAGTTTCAATAAATGGTAAACATATAGTCATAAATCTTCTGGAAACATCACAGTGCAGAAAAAGAGTCTAGCACAGTGTACCATACTTCTTCAATCTGCCTATCCTGTTCAATAGGGCTGTTTGATCCACACACAAAAAACGGTTCAAAATTCGCTTCGGCTCTAGGGGGCGCTGGCACTTCGTATTTATCTGAATATTTCCATTAAAATTTCAAAATTTATTTGGATGAATTCCGAAATTTCGGAATGCCTTTAAATGGCGGACACGCATCTCTTTAACCCAGTTAGGACTGGGGGACGGGGAGGGAAGAAATCAGCGCTGAGCAAGAGGAGGGGCTGAGATCTGGAGGAGCCTTGGCGATCAGGAGGAAGTCTTGGCCCCTAGCTCCCAAAGTGCGCTTTGGAAGCCAGGGGCCTCTCTCCGAAGCCAAGGGAGAGCCCAGGCGATTGGGAGGAAATCTTGGCCCCTGGCTTCCATATATTGAGAGAGAGTGTGTGTGTCAATACATGCAAAATACATTTGTAATACAATAGATATCTAATATCCATAAGGAAATATCATTACATCTTCTCGGTGGTGGCCCCACGGCTCTAGAACACCCTCACCAGTGAACTTAGACAATCCCTACCCTACATCACTTTAAAAGTGTTAAATACTTGGTTTTTCTAACAGGCATTTGATAATGCTTAGACAGTAACCAGAATTGATTGCCAATCCTTCACACTTTATGTCTACATTCTGTGCATTTAGCTAGGCTTCTATATCAATTACATGGATCTTTTAACTGATTCTATTTTTATTAGAGGTTTTATCCAATTTTTATACCTGGTTTATGTAATATATTGTTTCCATGTTGATGTATTTTATGTGCAGTAGAGTCTCGCTTATCCAACATAAACGGGCTGGTAGAATGCTGGATAAGCGAAAACGTTGGATAATAAGGAGAGACTGAGGAAATGCATATTATTTTGTAACCTCCCCGAGTCCCTATGGGAGATGGTGACGGGGTATAAATACAATGTTGTTGTTGTTACATCTACTGTTAATTTCATTCTTATATATTTTTCCAACATTCACCGCAGTGCTCTCCTCCCTCCAAGTCATTCCAAACTCTGTAATAGCTTTGCTTTGACCTACAGATACTTATCTTTTAAAAAAAACCCAGGTAAGATGGTTTATCTAAAATGGGTTTTTTTTCTGTCAAAGTAGTTTTGCAATGCAAATTTCCCCAGCCCAGGCATCCATACATATATGGAGTATGATATTAGGCTTATTTTAATAGTAACTCTCAATCAACTAAAAACAACATTTATCTGACACCTACCAGGTGTTGGTTCATTGAAAGTCTATGGAAATATGATTGCTTCCTGCTGGGTTTTTTTTAATGGATCCAACCAGTGGTGAAATTAATTCATTACTGTAATTATGCATTTTCTTTGTAATCTTCGGAGGAACACTTCAATTTCTCTTTTTTACTTCTGTTCAGGTGCCTTTTAGAGCAACACACTTAGCAGAGTAATGCTATCTGTGTACAAATTGAAATATTTTATCACATTTTTAAGCAGACATGGATGCCAGTGATACGGAAGAGTTATGTCAAATAAATATACAATTTCAAGCTTGATTATCATTTATAGCTTAACTAAGATAGAGATATATTACTGCTGTGAATCCGATACTCTGTTACTTCATAATTATCATGGTTTTCTGCAGCGAATTTGATATACAACAGTTGGCGAAGAAAAGGCTGCTCAGTTGTGTGACTAAAGATTTTATGGAACACATCTGATATAATTAGTTCAGCATGTGCAGAGTGTAAGAACCAGATCTTGAAGTAAACTTGTGAACTGAAGTCCGTGATAAGTTATGCCACAGTGAATCCGTCAGTCTTTAGGGTCCTACAAGATTCTCTGTTGTTTTTATTTCCTCTATATTATTTGTCAGTCGTCGTAGATAAAGTAAAACGTTTTAGCGATATTAAAATAGTCTTTGAAATATAAATTCGGAACATGAAGACTGAAAATTTAGTTCAGCTTCTGTTTAAAGGCTCAAATTGTTCACACCTGTTTGTTAGGTTTAAAACAGCTGCTTCTTTTATTATCTGTAAACAGATGCGAAAAGTAATGGAATATTTTGGGGTCATAAGATAATCCTTACTTTTGCTGCAAAATATCATTACCACGTAATGGTTAAATGCAATGCAAATATAGTTTAAGGAGTAATATAACTAGTATTATAACCAATGTTGTTGGATACTTTGATTTACACTATAGGCCTAATCCTGTGTTTATGAACTCGTTCGGCAGGATAAGTCACTGGACAAATATTTGGTGATTATAGTCTTATGTTTAAAAGAAGGTTTGAATTAAACACAAATTTACATTTCCAGGAAAAAAGAGCAAATTGGGAACATACTTTTGAAAGACAGCATGTGACTGACAACATGTAACTGAGAACCCTTCCAAACAGGCCCTATATACCAGGATTTGATCCAGGGTTTTCTGATTATCCCACATTATCTGGCAGTGACGACTCATATAATCCAGTTTAAAGCAGAAAACCTGGGATCAGATCCTGGGATATAGGGCCTGTCTGGAAGAGCCCTTAGCCTCAGGGATGAGAAAGTGAGATAAGCCTGTATCTGCAAAGGTGAATTGGCTGATATGCTGAGAAATGCCTTAATTCTTAACACACTGACTGATTCGGTAATTCACATCTGGAAACTGCACCCGCCCTTGCCTCCAGTTCTTTTTTTTCTTCATCTGAGTTCTGTCCAAATGTTGGAGTGCACCTGGGGCAAAGCCTTCTAAAATTGTTTGAATCACAATGATGGAAAGGCATATGGTTTTGCTGCCAGCTAGCCAATTGTTTTCTGTTATCTTTCACAGATTGTAGGAGGATTACAGAAACCTGCCTTTTCTTCTAGTTCTGCTCTGACTGTATGCAAATGGAATGGGAGTTCCCATTGTATCTAACTTTTAGAACCCCAGCCATTTCTGTTGTTTAATTGTTCTGGGTTGGAAGTATGGTACCAAAGAGGTGGATGGAAGGACCTCTTATGTACGCATATCTTAAAGACCATTTACCAATGTCTAAATATCCTCATGGTACCAGATTCCATTTTGGTATCAAAACCAAAAGCAAGATTGGCCCCAGGACCGGACAAAGGTAAAAAATAGTAGTAAGCGAACCTTTTTTTGGCGCCCCCTGACTTTTCAGCCTGGTGATGAGCACGCATGCGCGCAGACAGCTAGTTTCGCACATGCGCTATTGTTACCGAGCGCTTCTGGTGGAGGGAGAAGCGAAACGCAGTCCCAAGAGGATGAAAAGGACGGGGGAACATTTTGCAGCCAGGACGGAGCCTCCCACCTCCGGCTACAAAATGATCCTTGACTTGTTCTCTTCGGCCTCTTGGGAGTGCGTTTAGCAACTCCATCCGACCCAATGATGGATGCATGAAAGTTTTGTGCATGTGCTATTAAAACAGAGCGCTTCTGGTGGACGGAGTTGCTAAACGCACTCCCAAGAGGCCAAAAAGGACAAGCCAGGGAACATTTTGCAGCCAGGGCGGAGCCTCCAACTCGCACACCAGCCGGCCACAGCAATGGCACGGCATGATGCACCAAACCTGGCGGCCACAGCCAGATGCACCCTTGGCCATGTGGCACCCGGAAGTGGCCACTTACTTTGCCTACACTAAGATCTGCCCCTGCCTGGCCCTTGAGGTCAACTGTGACCAGCAGTGCTGTAGAAGAGGCATGAATGGAGCGAAAGGGAGAAATGTGCCAAGAGGAAGACACATCAAGCCAACCCTGACCAGGACCACCTTCCCCGTGGAAACCAATGACCTCATTGTGGAAGAACATGTGGATGAAGAATAGAGCTTCCCAGTCACCTATGTATCCACTACACTTGGAATGCCATGATACTCCGACAGCGAGGGATCGCCTAAGTAAAGTAAGATCCCATCTGATTTTGAATGCTAAGCAGGGTTAGTTTAGTACCTGGATAATAACTTGGAAAAAAATGGCATGTTGTTTAATTTGGTTGAAAGAGTGGAATATTAAGAAAGAAAACTTTGTTGGGACTCGAGGGACATGGTTTGAGATTGATTTAGGTAGCACTATCAATCAATCAAAACTTTATTACGGTCACAGACCAGCACAAAGCGGGCACAAGCTCCCTAAGAGGAGAAGGACAACTCCCCAGTAAACAGTTATTTAAAATCAGACTAGAAATCAGTATAAAAATATATTTTAAAAGACAGGATATTGTAGCACTAATATTTATGATATGAGAAAACTTCAAGTGAGTGAAGATTTTAGGAATAATTTTGTTAGATGTGCTATAAAAAGGGTATGGGTACAATATTGATTGATTGATTGATTGATTGATTTTATTATTTATGAGTCGCCCTCCACGTCAGTGCTCCGGGCGACTTACACACAAAAACACATAAAAGAATTCAATAGTTAAAAGCTAAAAGAATAAAAAGATTAATTAAAATAGTTCCAGTAGCTCAGGCTAAGTCTGGGAGGTGACCTTAGCCATAAGCCTTTCGGAAGAGCCAGGTCTTCAGTGCGGTCAGGAACTGGGGCATGTCCCGGATAGCTCTCTGATCCGCCGGCATCAAGTTCCAAAGGACAGGGGCCGCGATGGAAAAAGCTCTCCGTCTCGTGGTGTCGAGGCGGGCCTCACTCACACCTGGGATGCGGAGAAGGTCCCTGTTTCCTGAGCGGCGACCTTAAATGAGCTGGTTCGGACAAGCGGTCTTTTTAAATAAGCTGGGCCGGCACCATGGAGGGCCTTAAAGGTAGCGACAGGATCTTGTGGATGGCTCTGAGCTCGACTGGCAGCCAGTGCAGGCGCTGCAGAGATGGCGCGATATGGCATCTCAGTGGTGTCCCGGTGAGGAGTCTGGCGGCCCTTGAGGTATATATAAAGGTAGGCTTTGTCCTAATTTTTTTAGGAGAGAGATAACAGGAAAACAAAAATGGCTAAATTATGAAGATTTCTTGGTGAATATCTCAAGGTGAAAATCAAATGAAAGATAAAAGCCAGCGTGTGCCTACTTCGCTATTGATCAATGTAAGCATTATAGTACAGGCAGTCCTCAAGTTATGTATGTTTGTTCTTAAGATGTATTTGTATGTAAGTCAGAACAGGTACATTTTATTAAAGTGTAACTCCAGCCATATGTCTGCCTGTCTATCTTTGGATAGCATAGGGAAACAGTAATGCTCCTGTGATTTTTAAAAAATTTATGACTGTGCCCCTGTTCAGAAGATTTCATCTCACTTTCTGCGCCGGTGATAATTGGATTTTGGAAAATGTGGGTTTGGAAACAAGGATTGATGAGAAAGCTTCAGTTGAGACACATTTTCTCCATAATAACTTTTCCAGGAGTGAATTTCCTTTCCTTGGGGTAGATTTCTCTCACTTCCTGTTGTCTCACCCTCATTCTTAACTATGAGTTGTTTGTAAGTTGGATTGTTGTATCTCAAGGAAGCAAGACACGTCCTTAGTCTGTCCCAGAGAACCTAAAAGAAGCACCAACCCATTCTCCTCTTTCTGCTATGGCACCACTTCTGGCCTTTTTAAATGGCTGGTGAGGAAATGGCACTAGCCAGGGGCAGCTGACTTGCTGAGGTGACACTGATGCTTCTCCCCCCTCAACTTATCATCATCATCATCATCAATGTATTATTTCATTAGTCGCCCTCCATCCAAAGTGCTCTGGGTGCCTTACATCTCTCTCGGCATTACTTCGCGGACGAAGATTCTTAGGAAGGACTCATCCCACGCTTTTTACAAACACGTTGATGACTAAAAAGGCCAATCTGAGATAAGCAAGTTCGGTTGCAGAAAGCACAGCAGAAAGTCTCCTTGGGTGATGTTGTTTCCAGGTTGCGGTTCTTTCTGTGTTGTCATTTCTCTTTGAGAAAGAGGCTGCAGCATTGTGAATAGTGTGTCTCCATGCCTCCCGATGTGAGGCCAGGGTGGACCATTGTTGGTGATCAGTCTGGCCGAGACTGAGATGTTGTTTCAGGGAGTCCTTATATCTCTTTTTGGGGGTGCCTCTCTTGCGCTGACCCGTGGGGAGTTCATCATAGAGTAGTATCTTTGGGAGGCAGTGGTTCTCCATCCTAGAGACGTGCCCTGCCCAGCACAGCAGTGTTTTCAATAGCATGGCCTCAATTCTGGTGATCCCTGCTTGCTCAAGGACAGCAACATTAGTTACATAGTCGGTCCAGTGTATATTTAGGATTGTGCGAAGACAGCGCTGATGAAAGCATTTGAGGAGTCATAGGTGTTGGCGATAGGTGACCCATGTTTCAGACCCATATAGGAGAATAGACAGCGCAATAGCTCTGAACACACTGATTTTGGTGCTTTGCCTCAGTTGCTTGTTGCTCCAGTCCAGACTATTTTGTGAAGCCTTCCAAATGGCGACTTACATAAAACAGAGTTAAACAGAGTCGACTTACATAAACAAGTAAAACAATTTAAAATTTAGATTTTGCACAGATCACATCATAATCCATAATTTTGGCCTCCCAATCTACCTTCAATTTATATATTAAGTCCATTTAGGACTTCATCACATACAGTAGACAGACTTACCCATTCTAGGTGTCACACACCGACCGTGAACCAGGGCCCTTTAATATTTACACAACCACGGCTGGAAATAACAATTTATTTATTGAAGTAAACAATGTCCAAAAAAATAACAGTAAACATGAAAATAGCCAAGGCAAAAAGCATTCGAGAAAATCCCAGGAAATGTTCCCAAAGCTTCAGGCTAATTAAGTTGTAAGGTCTCTGAATATAAATCCACTAAGAAGCAACAGATCTTAAAGCTAGGTTAGTCCCGAAAAAGGCAAGCTCAAAGTTTTGTCATGAATGACAGAAAAACCGTGAAATCAGGAGTTCATGGAACTGCTTGCAGTAGAATCGAAAGTTGACCAGGAACTGAATTTCAACCTTAACAGGGCTAAGAACAAGATCTCCACATTCTAACATTTCCCTCCCTTTTCCTGGGAAAGTAACAGCTGCGGCTAGAATCAGCAAGCCAGGTGTCTCAATTCTTGCCCACTGGACTCTCAGAAAAACTAAATTCCCTTTTCCAGAGTTTCATCACCTTGGCCCTGCACTGAAAATCACACAGATCCCTGCACACCACCACAACCCACAACCCCTGAAGCCACAGAAGCCACAGGCCCAATACTAGAACAGCTCGGGGATGGAGTCTGCTGGATCTCATGAAACAACCCACAGCTACTTCCAGTGGGGAGCTCTGTCCTCAAACTGTGCTGAAAGCGTCCTGTGATGGAGCAATGGCTTCCCATGTTATTGTTGCCAGCAATGGGGCAAGCATGGGGGGGACGGACGCAGAGCGACACTTTTCCCCATGTGATGGTAAAAGCAGCACTGTGGACAATGTGGGGCACGGATTCCCCCATTGCCTACAAGATTCACCACACTGCCTGGCAAATCCCCCTGCTGCCATCCACATTAGGGCACCTAATGTGATGAGGTCCTTATGCCCAACTATGTGTATTGGTACTTGTCAATGGTTATGTCTACAATTGTTTGAGAAGCTTGAAACTGATAAAAGGGAATGTAGTTTGCATAATATGTTGGGGACCCATGATTCTGAAGTCTCTGCTCTTCAAAAATGGAGTGTGAATGCATTGAGATGTATGCATCTGTGCATGTAGGACCTTAAAGGTATCAGAGTGTAGATTGAGCCAATAGTCATCATCCTGACTATCCCGTGTGTTTATATGTTTAAAGGCTGAACATCTGTTCATCAAATTCTTTGTGATTCTGGAATCAATGTTTTGACAGTGGAGGCAGAGAATAGTGAGCAAATCTCAAGTGTTTACAGTCAATGCGCCCTCACTTCTTTCCTCCCCAGAATGCTCCTGTGCCCCAAAAACGCTACTCCCAAGTGGATTTTCTAGATCCCTCTGGAACGGAACCCTGAGGACTTTAGCAGGAAATACAGTTGAAAGAATTTGCCAAGATGTATGCTGAACACTAAAGCATCTTTAGCTCCAGGCCATTTGCTTTTACTTTACTTTCATTGTCATTGCCATATCAACCCAATATTTTCATGAGTAATGTCTTTAGGTTATAATATTTGCTTTTTTTTCTTTCTTTAGATTTTTAGTTCATATTAAAAAATTTAGGCCCTCAATAGAGCTTGTTCATGAACCTGTAAACATGATTTCTTATAAAACAGCATGTATTTATTTTAATTTGTAGAACTGGCACATATTTTAACTAGCGTTGTTAATGAAATGTCATGCAACTGTGAAGCATTATTAAGTCATCACTCAGAACAGAATAGAAGCACAGTAGTTGAGTGTTGCAACTTACACAGGAGATTAGTTTCCGGAAACATTGAAACCAACGAATTTGGCAGCTGCATTATTCAAATATTGTACTGAGGCCTGAATCAATTTGTTAATTCATGCATATAAGAATTCAATATTAATTCATTCACTGGGTTTTAAAAACTATCATCCTTGCCAATTTTTAGCAATTTCCCAAATGAAGTAAATACAATACAAATATTTTAATTAAAATATTAATCATTCCTTAATTATTTACTATTAAATGCAAATAAGGACTATTTAGTAAAACTCTACAAAGGAAAGTCTAATTTTTAATAAACCACTTCAACAGAGTTGCTTGTTTGTGAGCCAAACAAAAAATGGTTAATAATTTTGGGAGTGGATTCATGATCAGTATGCTATTTAGAATTTCCTTTCAAGGAAGTTTTACATTCTATTCATTCAGGATTTCTCCCACGCTAGAGCAATAGCGGGAGAGAAGCAGTTAAATCCTGGTTTTCCTGTTCATCTCTTTCATATGTGGCACGACAACCATGCAACGCCTGTTTCAGAAGACTGGGTTAGGAGCATCTAATATCCATTTTCTGAACATAATCTTGGGCACAATAAGATATCAAGGTCATACCTTCCCCTTTCTTGCTTATACATCAGCAAGCATGTCTCCTGATTCTTACTGTGGGTTAAACCTCAAGTTACTTTATCTTGATCCCTCACAGTCTGGGTTTAGGCCTGGCCACTGAATGGAGACAACTTGGTCACCTTGGTCAATGACCTATGCAGAGGACTATACAGGGAGAGTGAGTTCCTGCTAGTTCTCCTGGATCTCTCGGTGGCTTTCAATACCATCAACCACGGTATCCTTCTGAGTCAGGTCTCTGGAATGGGTCTTGGGGGCACTGCTTTGCAGTGGATCTGCTCCTTCCTGGAGGATCGTACCCAGTTGGTGATGCTGAGGAATACCTGCTAGGACCCCTGGCCATTGACCTGTGAGGTCCCGCAAGGTTCTCTTCCTTCTCCTATGCTTTTCAACAGATGATCGTTGAGTGAGATCATCTGAAGTTTGGGAGTTGGGTGCCATCTCTACACAGATGACACACAACTCTATTATTCTTTTCCACCATATTCCAAGGAAGCTCCCTGGATCCTGGACCAGTGCCTGACAACTGTGATGGAGTGGATGAGGGCCAACAAACTGAAGCTTAATACAGACAAAACAGCGGTCCTCCTGGTCAGTTGTAGGACTGATCGGGATATAGGGTGATAACCTGTGTTTGATGTGGTTACACTCCCCTGAAGACACAGGTCCGCAATCTGGGGTCCTCCTGGACATAATGCACTCTACATGAGGCTGCCTTTGAAAATGGCTTGGAAACTGCAGTTAGTGCAGTTTGGCGGCCAGATTACTAATGGGAGCTGGTTATAGGGAGCATACCATGTCCTCACTAAATCAGCTCCACTGGCTGCTGCTGAGTTTCCGGACCCAATTCAAAGTGCAGGTTATTACCTATAAAGCCCTAAATGCTTAGGGTCCAACCTATCTTTGAGACCGCATCTCTTTCTATGAACCGGCACGGGCACTAAGATCTATTGGGGAGGCCCTACTCTTGGTCCCATCTCCATCTCAATTGCGGTTGATAAAGAGGGCCTTCTTGGTGGTGGCCCCCCAACTTTGGAATGCCCTCCTAAGAGAGATCAGACTAGCCCCTACATTCCAAGCCTTCTGTAAATAATTAAAGACATGTTTTTTTGACAAGCCTTTGACCATATTTAGACTCCTTTAATGAATATACATGTGGACCTATAGAGTTTTTATCAAGCGCTTTACTGCTGTTTTTTCCTGCAGCTATTGCTATATTTTATTGATTTTAACCAGGGGTATTGTGAGGTTGTGATGTTTATGTTGGTTGTTTTTTTATGTTATTGTTTTTACCTTTTCTGTTTTTTGTGTGGTTGCACTTTTGAGTTCTTTGGGATCCACCTCAAGTTCCTCTGGAAGATGGTTGTGGGGTACAAATAAATATTATTATTATTATTATTATTACTACTACTACTTTGGGTGAGCATAAAACCACTTCAGTCTGTGCCCCCTTTTTCCCAAAGAGTTCCCCTTTCCACAGTATCTCTCCATACGGCTAAATACTAGGGCATTACAGACTTCCAGTCTGGTGAGACACCAGCACTCTTTGGCAGAGAAGGCCACAACTTCTGTGCTGGCATAACATTGAACCATGAGAATTAAAATGGTGTACTAATAATGTGCTACTGCATCCAAAATGCAATCCAGAAACTTTGTCTGGCACTACATAGGAAAGACAGAATTTTGCAAAACAAATTTAAGGATTGCTTCTGGTTATCCAATGTTTAGCCGTAGCAGGTTTAAAAAAATCCAGCGCAAATATTTTGGCATGGGACAGTTTGTTGTAAGGAAGATTTAATAGCATGTTATGTCCTATTTATAAACAGAAGTCACTTGGAGTTCAACAGATATATTTAGGATCAGCATTTGTGCATGGTGTTGCAGCTAAATAAAGTAATGCTGGAGTCGCGTACTAGAAGTGTAAGAAAGCAGAGTTATCACTTATTAATAAAAGGAAAAATCTGACTCTTGACTTAATTTGCGGAAAAATCATACATAGGTTTTGCCTTTTGTTTATTTCAAAAATGGAAATACTCCATTTCACAAAGATTTCTTACTATATCTTTTGATGTCCCAGTGCTTGATTTAGAAATATTCTTGAACAAATTTGCTGTTTTATCATTTGCAATTGCATTGATTTTGATCATATATTTACTGGACAGAACTCATGTTAATTTTCAGTGGGATTTGTGGGACCTAAACCTTCTAGAGGTCTTCTATGGCATGAGCTGTAGTCCACAAAATGATTTTGAATCTAATTTCTGATTCTTTTCAATTAAAATTATCTGTAATCTATGTCTGTGGTGGTGGTGGAGAGAGGAGTTATGCTAACCTGTCAGTTTAATATATGAATTTTATAGCATATGGTAAACTAAAACCATGGTGACCTTTTGGTCTTGTTGATCACATGGATGAAGATGATCATCTGATAATCTGTACTAATCACTCTGAAATAACACCTGTGCAGAAGGCAGCATAATAAATACTGCGTGTTTCTGCTGTATTTGCTTTTCTAGAAAACTTTTCTATTTAAAAATAGGTTAATGAGGTGAGCTTAAAACCCAGTTTCATGTAACTACAGTCCTGCATTTTATATTTATTTTTGTATATTATCCCATTCGTAAGTGTCGTCTCTTAAACCCCATGATAGGGAACTTATGCTCACACTTGCTGGATGTTTTAATGTCATCAGCAATATTCATAGTTTATGGAAAAAATATTTTCCACAGTAAGCTTTTATAATGCCATTACTACAAATAAACCATGTTTGTGTAAAGTGGCTTCAATCAGGAAATCGCTTAAAAGACTGTTGTTTTTTGTTTTTAAAATACTACATTGAGAATTATTTTAGGATGATACTTAGGGGAGCCTTGTAAATATTTAAGGTGCCATACCACTTTTTTTGTTTATAAATACATTTGATGACAAAAGGGAGGCACAAACCAATGGTCTGACATAGGGTGGTGGTGGTAATAATAGGCCTCTGGTGGCATAGTAAATTATACCGCTGAGCTGCTGTACTTTCTGACCGAAAGGTTGGCAGTTCGAATCCAGGGAGCAGGGTGAGCTCCTGCTGTTAACCCCAGTTTCTGCCAACCTAACAGTTAGAAAACATTGAAATGTGAGTAGATTAATGGGTACACAGCTCCAGTAACATCGCTCTATACAGTCATGGTGGCCATATGACCTAGGAGGCGTTTACGGACAGCGCCGGCTCTTTGGCTTAGAAATGCAGAAAGTGGAAACCTTTACCCTTACTAATAGGGTCATTATGGTACATAACATTAAGTACCTTCTTTATAATATTTCATTTTATGTTGCTCCCTCTCCCATATTCTGCATCTAATCTGGGTGTGGAGATCATGTACTGTATCTCTCCAGATATTGTTGGAAGACTGAACCTTTGGCCATAGAATTTCTTTGATAGTCTCAACATCTTCAAAATGAATATGCAGAATCCAGTTATATTTCAATTATTGCCACAGATATATGTGAGCAAAGTACCTGATATTGGAAATCCAATTACTCTCCTTGATACCCAAGAGACAGCTTGGTGTACATTGTTTATGTTTGACTACTGTCACGATGCAGGGTCTCGGCCCGGCCCCTTAATCACACACAGAGAGACAGTAATCAGTTAACTATTTATTGAATAATAAAAGACAGGTGAAAAAGAGAATTGTCCAAAAAGTATCAAAGTTGCAATCAAAAAAGGCAAAGTGTTCTTAGGTAAATCCAAAAGCAAAAGCTTGGCAAATGCTCCGCAAAACAATGCGGATCAAAAACAGACTTGGTCCGTGGCAAGGCAAACAAGGCAAAGTTCAAGAAAGCAAGCCCAAGAAACTTCTTGGCATGGTACGAGCCTCAATCCTGGCTCCGTGGATCTTCACTCGCTTCACTCCCTTCAGATCAGAAGTGGCCGAGTAACTGAGGATCCGTTCCCATGGATCCTATACTTAATTCCCCTGGTGAGATGAATTAGGCTCTAGGCTGCGGCGCCAATCTGTGCTTCGGGACCTAGCGCTCCTCTGACGCTCTAGGCTGCGGTGCCATTCCCTCCTGCTAGACTCAATGCTCCGTCTCCTATCAAAGCTTCGTTCTTGCCTCCCAGCACCTGGGTCGCTATCTTCATGAGAGCCTAACTCCCTTTCAGCTTCCATGGGCTCATCCCTGATCCTTTCCTTCGACCCGTAACCACCTGGTTTCTCATACTGATTATTGGAGTCAGCACTTTCAGTGTCAGCCTGACTTTTCCAGCTATCATAGCCGTCAGGCCATTCATCATCCCAGGCCAAGCTCTCTGTGGGAGAGGAAGGCCCAGCTAACTCATCATCCCCTTCCTCCATGTCCTCATCAGCTGCAGCTGGCCCTAATGCAAGTGGGACCCCCGGTGCCGCCCCCTGCCCCCCAGGCACGAAAGGGAACTGGGTTGCTACAACTACTATCCTTCGAGATATTAACCTGTGGGAGGAATGTTGGGCAGCTTTCTCATAGTCCTATATATTTACCAAACGAAACATGATCAAATTAAAGGTTTGTATACCATGACATAATCTCCCCATATTTATACATAGTAGAATGTATTGCAATTTCCATTTTACATGTACCAACCCTTGTTTGGTTCATATTCCTCATTGAGAGACTTGGGACATTTCTTTTCAGTACTGCTAAACACACATACTGAGATACAAATATTTCTATTGACAAATGACTTTTGTAGAATTTTGCTGAAGAAAGCCATTTCCGTACACGAGCAATTTACCACCTGCAACTGTTTATCATGTATCCTTGTTTGAGAATACTGGTAGTAACTAAAAACGTAGGAATGTGTGACAGGCTAGAACCCAGCTGTGCCTTCCTAACTTTTTCCAAGGGGTAAAATAAATGGTTACCTTTGTCCATTTTTAGCCTTGCGGACCTAATACATTCTTAACCCTTTCGTTGATGTTGAATTGTAATAAGAATAATATTTTTATCAAATGCAGTTCAGTTGTAGGTCTAACAAGAAATAATTGACTGACCAGTTGAAACTTATCAACCTTCTTTACCCAATATTTTGGTCGCATCTCTGTGCCTTTATATTGTCAGAAACTCATTGTTAGTTGACCACTTTAGACAATACGGTAACTTTTATTCAATGGTGCCATCATGGAATAGCAACCACAAATATGTTAATGGTGAGATACCTGGATCATCTCCAACAAAAAGTGCAGAGAACAAAATCGACCGTTGTAGATGGCATTCATTGTAAAGGCCTTCTACACTATGAATCGTAATTATTTTCAGACCATCCTCTTGAAAATCGGATGCCCGGTAAAAATGTGAACATGCTGTGGCTTCTCCGTGATGACACTATGGAAGCAGTCTTAGACAGCAATGGTTCCCAAAGTGATGCATTTAGGTATAAACAGGGATCAGGTGTCAAACAGAGATGTGTTATTTCCCCAACCTTATTCTTCATAGCTATGATTCTTCACTTGTTGGTGGGCAGCTTCCCACCAGCATGGAAATCACATATCAAACATATTGCAAACTCTTTACCAAGTAAGGTCACGACAAGTTATGATATCGAACTCCAATATGATGTTGGTAATGTAGACTGAGCTCAATTAGAAGAAGACCTACAAATCACTTGATATACCTTTGCAGAAGCATACAAAAAGCTTGGCCTCTCACTGAACATCAAGAAAACCGAAGTGTTCAACCAACAGGCACCAAACAATCCCCTCTGCAATGCCAGAAATACAGCTTAATGGTGTAACATTAGGGGGAAATTAAACCATTTCTGCTCCCTTGGCAGCCACCTCTCTACAAAGGTTGACAATGACACCAAAATACAGCACCATCTGAGCTCTGCCAGTGCAGTATTTTTTTTAAAATGAAGCAGAGAGCATTTGAGGATAGGGACATTTGTAGGGATATCAAGATACTTCTTTATAAAGAAAGATGCTTGTTTATTGTCCTATAGTCCTCTCAACCCTGTTATATGCCTGTGAAACATGGACCGTATACAAACATCATTCTCAACTTCTGGAAAGATTCCATCTACATTGCTTCTGAGAAATCCTACAAATCTCTGAGGAATACAGGCAGACAAATATCATTGTCCTGGAAGAAACAAAGACCACCAGCATTGAAGTGATGATATTCCACCATCAACTTGTCCACATTGTCTGAATGCCTAATCACTGATTCCCAAAGTAGTTACTATAGCCCAAGAATGGAAAATGGAATGCCGGTGGACAGGAAAAGAGATTCAAAAGTGGGCAGAAAGCTAACCTTAAAAATGTGGAATAAATTCTGTGTACTGGGAAGCCCTGGCCCTTAGGCATTGTAACTGGAAGACAGCTATCACCAATTGTGCTGTGGATTTTGAGGAGGCACAAATAGAGCGCAAAAGGGGAAAATGTGCCAAAAGAAAAGTGCATCAAGCAAACCCTTGTTGGAACTGCCTTCCATCTAGAAATGTATGTCCGCTCTTCAAAAGACCATACGGATCTAGAATAAGTATCTAAAGTTACTTACAGAACCACAGGGTTTACCCTTGGAAGGCAATCATATTCAACCACGAGTGATAGATGATGGTGATGACAATGACGATGACGACGTACATATAGATTGTGGTTTCTGTTATAGATAAATGGGATAAAAAATTAAAGTTCAGTCTGAAGGTTTGCTATGAATCATCACATAATGCTCCATACATGTGATTTTTATAATGTTGATGTCTACATACAGTATATTTATGTATTTTTTTGTTTTTGTTTCTTTGTAAAGGATGCTACTCTGCTTGTCTCACCCTGAGATTTTAACATTTTATATGTTGCCTGTGGCCTGCCCTGTCTCTGTGATTTTAGATATCTTGCTGTATATTGCTTTTATTTATATGTATGTATTTTGTTGTGTTTATTGCTGATGTTTTTGATTTGATTTTATTGTTACTTGTTGTTTGGGCATGGCCTCATGTGAGCTGTCCCGAGTCCCCATTGGGGAGATGGGGGTGGGTTATGAATAAAGTTTATTATTAATATATGTACATATTTTTAAAATTCTCCTGTCTTTTTGAAAATAACTACATAAAAATAATGTATTGCATGTAAGTGATATGTTACATGCAGCAACCCTGAATAAAAATCAAAAAACCTTTTTGGAAAAAATATTTCTGTCAATCTCTACTGGCTTTTAAAGATATAAATGCTAATAAATATTATATTGCATCGCCATCAAGGCAAATTGCTTAAGTAAACAGGTTAGATAATCCTGTAGCCCAACATCATTACCATCAGTACTTTGCTCTCTGTGGCTTCAAGGAACGACTGGATTGCAGAGCTAGCTAGGGGCTTCCATCTCATTGAGACAATACCTTATAGTAGCTATTCAAGTTGTTGATCTCCCCTTTCCAAACCAGTTCAGCACCTTGGAGAACTCTTTGGAGAGTTATCCAAAACTGACGTGAATTCATCAGCCCCTGACCTGGGATTCATCAACCACTACTGATGGGTTATGAATTTACCCCACTGTGTCTTGGATATCTGATGTTTTAAGATACTATAAGATAGCCTTTGACTAGTTTGCATTTGTTCTGTGTAAATATTTGTAAGGTATCCATGTCTCTCTCATAATTAATACTTTTTAACATATGGGTTCTCTTCTTATATACTAATGTTAGATTGACAGGGTTTATAAAAACTCCTGTGTCTCACTGCTGAACCATATTTTAAAGAAGAAACACCACTCCATAAATCAATGGCTCAAACGATTGTTTATTAGGTTGCTAATCCTCCACTTCACATTGCTGCTTAGATCATTGTAGACCTTTGCACTCTTTATGCTGAGCTAGTATAAGATAGAAGCAGAAGGCTTTGTCTTGATGACAGATAGTTGGATGGAAAACCTCTAAGGAATAATCTAAATGGTGTAGGAACTTGTGAGGCATATCTCACCCATCCATTTAATTCCTTCTTAAGCCAAAGTGAAGCATTATATTTTAGAGCTTCTGTAGGCTGAGATGTAAAACCAAGGTCCCGACCACTTGTAGCTGTTAAAAATTCCTGTGGGACACATCATAGAAGTATAAGATGTTAATGTTAATATCCTGGCCAAATTCCAAAAGGGATAATTGCATTCTTCCTACCTAAATTCTCCCTGCAATTTCAGTTAGTTGTGGTATTCTTCTTCACTTCCTTGTCTATGATGAGCTGCACTCTATACCACGAAGCAGTTGTTGTATTTCATTCCAGAAGTAGCTGTATTTCAGTAACTGATTAAGTGATTGCTGTGTATGATCCCTGGGCATTATGGGATGTGGTGGAACATTTGAGACCATTATGCAGCTGTAAATTCTTTAAATTTTCAAACAGAAACTCAAGGTAGTAATAAGTAATTACAAAAAATAGCATAAGAGCTTGTAGAAATACAGTGGGGCTATAGTTCAATTTACCCAACTCATCAGCTACTTGCTAGACAAGCCGGATGCCCACCAAGAATAAGAAAGCCTAATGGCATCTGAAAAGACAGAGACTAGGGGCCCGTCCAGACAATACCTTTATCCCAGGAGCTCCCGCTTCAAAATGGATGGTGGCCAAATGCCATCCCCTGAAAATGCGGGAGCAATCGCTACAAGGCCAAAAAAAAGGTGAGATTTTCAGTTGCAGGAATATCCTGGTTCCGGTGGGAAAATTTGGATATTTGAATTTCTGTAGGTCCATACACTCCGAAAATATAAGATTTTTATGTTGGCTTGTTCCTGGGTTATTCATGTCTGTTCCTGATTGGTTGTATCCTAAAAACATAGCAACAGTTGACTAGAGGCTGCAATTGTATGTTTTTAATTGTTAAATTGTTATTATATGTTTTTTTCTGGGGGGGGTTGACTTGTTGCTGTGTTGTATTGAGGGCAGAGACTGCCTGTGTAAACCGTCCCGAGTCGCCTTCGGGCTGAGAGGGGCGGTATAGAAACGTGACAAATAAATAGAGAACAAAAACTTTATCATGGCAAGAGAAACTTTGTCCTCCGTGTGTTTAATGAAGTTTGTGAGCACATACAAAGGTTTTGCCATGTAATCAACGTTCCCCATGTTTTTATGATAAAAGCAATGAGGAACAGACATCTATAATGCAGGAGCAACACCTAGTTGTTCCATGCCACAAGTACACCACAAAACCTGTCTGCACAGATGAAGGCGCTATAACCCAGAAATGGAACATATGCAATGATTCACATATTTGCATCTTATTTTTTTAAGGCAACATTTCTGGCAGACATCCCATGGCAGCCATCTTGAGGGTGGCAAAATTCCAGGACAAAGCAATCCCAGGACCAACAGGTCTGTATGTTAACCTCTTCCCAGGTCCTGGGGTTTTTTTGCCCTTGACTAAAACCCACAATTTGGTGCTGACTGGAAGTGCCCATAGTTATGGACTCTTCAGATTCAGTGCTGCTAAGGTCCATCTCCAAAACATTTTTTTGAAAGACCTGGCCATGATGTTTTCTCAGTATAGGATCGCATTGTAGTTAATGCCTTGCCAATAGAGTTTAATATCACAGATCAACAATAACTGCTAGCTAGGGCTGAGTAGGTTTGTCGGAATCTAACAGAAATCAGAATGTGTCGGAAGACAAATTACTTTTTTACCATTTTCGACAAATTAAAGTTACCCGGAAGTGGCGTCGCTATACCAAAGCTCCATCTGCCATTGTCTGAAAAGGTGTCACATGTAATTTCCGCCCTTTTCCTGGAGCCTTCCGTCATTGGCTGGTTGCATTCAGGTGGTTTGCAAGCAGCCACCTGATTTCCTCCAGCCAATGAGCTATCATGCTTTAGAAGCCAGGGGCCGAGAGTTCCTCCTGATCGCCAAGGGTCTCCCTCAAGTGGAGGGAGACCCTTGGGGAACAGGAGGAAATTGCCTCCGAATCTCGGCCCCTGGCTTCCAAAGCACTCTTTGGAAGCCAGGGGCCGAGATTTCCTCCTGTTCCTAAAAAAAAACCCCACTCAGTAGTTAGCAGTAGGGCTGTTTGATTTTTTAAAAAAACAGTTCAAAACTCGCTTCGGCTCTAGGGGGCGCTGGCGTTTCGTATCTGATAGACTTCTGAATATTTCCATTAAAATTTCAACATTTATTTGGATGAATTCCAAATGAATATTTGGAAATCGCCTCCAAATCTTGGCCCCTGGCTTCCAAAGTGAGCTTTGGAAGCCAGGGGCCAAGATTTCCCCCTGATTGCCAAGGCTCCTCCAGATCTCGGCATCTCCTCTTGCTCAGCGCCAATTTCTTCCCTCCCCATCCCCCAGTCCTAACTGGGTTAAAGACATGTGTGTCCGCCATTTAAAAAGTCATTCCAAAATTTTTGAATTCATCCAAATAAATTTTGAAATTTTAATGGAAATATTCAGAAGTCTATCAGATACGAAACGTCAGTGCCCCCTAGAGCCAAAGCGAGTTTTGAACTGTTTTTTATAAATAAAAAAAACAAACAAACAGCCCTACTGCTAACTACTGAGAGGGTTTTTTGGGGGGTTAGGGTTAGAAGATATGTTTGTAATCTTTTTTTGTACAAGAACACAGGTGCATAACCAAATATTTTATATTTCAGTGGAGAAAAATATTTCTTTGTGAAAAATCTGCTCATCTAAACACACATACACACACATATTCTCTAAGTACTATATATTATGTATTAGAAGTAGGGCATTCTAGCTCAAGTGTGCATGAATCTGGAATTTCGTATTTGCTGTAAAATTGAGATGAAGTTGTCATTTGAAACCAAATGACCAACCTTCCTTCAACAGTGTTGCTTTTCTTTCTAAGTAATTACTACGTCAGCCATCCCATACAGCTTTGAGTGGCAAAGCATGATTATACATGTTTGAAATACCACTGTTTGTAGGGATTTCTCAACTCTTTGGTAGTATTTCCTGTTTACTGGAGTCTTCCCATAACAACTTTTATCCAATTCAATTTTACAGTTATGGATGTTGAATGTTTTAAATCATTCTCAAATACCTCATCATATGCGATTCAACCATGCCTTAAGCTCCCAGACTGATTGCAAAACTAACAGTTGGATCTGGAGCGAGTCAGCTGCTGAACAAACCATTTACACATGTCATCATCAAAGTACTCAGCCAATAATTAGTCACTCGTGCTAAAATTTATGCTGAGAGTTCTTCCATTGTAATTGACTGAAGAGAAAGAAAAGAGATTTTGCAAGGAGATTTTTCTATGAGAAAGTTGCTTATTTGTTTTAGAGAAATACAATCATATTATTAGGTTATATCCAATGTGTTCCTTTCTCCCCGTTAAATTCCTTCCTGTTCCTTGTAAGCTAGTCTATTGGTTTTTCCCAATCTTCCCAATAAGGTTTAGAGCAATGGCTCCCAACCTGTAGTCCATGGACCACCAATGGTCCACAAGAACTAAAATATAGTCAGTGGCCTCACTGTTACTACATTGCAATGAGAGCCACTGGTCTCGCGAAACCCCTCTAATAGTGCCAAGGCAAAAGGGATGTTGAGGGGTGGGAGAGGATAACTTCCCACAAAAAGTGCGACAACAAGCCTCCTGACTGCTGCTTCTCCTCCTCCCCCCTCAGCGGAGCCATTCCATGTGGCGCCTGGAAGTGGGGGCGCCTTGGTGTCTTCATTTTAGGCCTGTTCCTGGGGCTATTTTGGGTGCTGATTCAGAAAAATGCATTGCATAGACCACAACAGCTCTAGATTTATTAAGTATGGTTTTCTGTGGATGAGCAGATGGTGACTACTGGACGGCATACGTTCTGTATCAGAAACTAAAGCTGATGTGGTCTATCCCAGTGTTTCCCAACCTTTTTTGGGCCGCGGCACACTTTTAAAATTAAAAAAATCCGGGGGCACACCACCAACCAAAATGACACAAAATGACACTCTAACACAGTAAAGAACGGCTGGGGGATGGTGGCCTGCTGGGACCAGCTGCTGGGAGTGCCGAAGCCGGGGGAGGGGGAGGAGCCAGGCCGTGCCATGTCCTGCCCCCTCCCCCCGGCTTCAGTTCTCCCACAGCTTTGCCAGCCTTGAGGGGGCAGTGCCAAGCCAGCATTGTGCTGGCTCTGCCACAGCTGGCTTGGCACTGCCCCCTCAAGGCTGGCAAAGCTGTGTGAGCGCTGAAGCCAGAGGGGGGGGGGATGCGCTGCCCCCCTCCCCCAGCTTCAGCGCTCCCACAGAGGAGCATGAGCGGTGGACGGGCTTCAGTGGGCGGGGCTCCTCCTCCGCGCGGCTTCAGTGAGCGAGAGTCATGGTGGGAGTCATGGCGGATTGGAGGCTGGCTGGGGAAACGGCCGAAGGAGACGGCGCCCCGGCCCCTTCTTCTTTTTCTTTGCCACCGCCCGGCCCTTCCTCCTCCTCCCCCAAGCAGCAGGAGTTCGGCAGGAGGAGAGGGGAAGGAAGGGGGGGGCAAAGAGCTTTTCTCGCGGCACACCTGATGATCGCTCACGGCACACTAGTGTGCCATGGCACACTGGTTGAGAAACACTGGTCTATCCAATGCAAATTTCTAAATCAGAACCCTAAATAATCAAACCGAATCTAAAGTTGACCAAAAACTGATTCGTAATCCTTTTGGTATTGATGTTGAAGAGTGGTCCCTGATCAAAAAACAAAAGGTTGGGAATCGCTGGTTTAGAAGATGTACAGGGGGAAAGGGGAAATCATCCTTTCTCTTTATGATAACGGATGAGCAACAATATTCTTGAACTTCACTTCTCATCAGCCCTAGCTCACATAGCCAATAGTGAGGAACATGGATAATTTTAGTCTCAACAATATTTTAAAAGCTGTATTTTGCCCTCCTCTTTCCTGCTCAGATGTGTGAAATCCCATTCACTTTGTGCACAATCCTAATTGCAAGTTTTTTTTAAAAAAAATCTTAAGCCATTTTGCTAGTAAATGTCTGTGATTATCACAAAGGACAAAGATAATGCTGAGGGTCGTTTGTTGACAGGGCTTTGAATTCAGATATTTTGAAAGCAGAAATTCAAGAAGACCATTTGTGGACATAGTGATACCTATGGTAGGAAGTGCTCCTGGCACAAATACATACTTACATACAAAAGTGGGCTGAAGGTAAGTATAAATAATAATGAAACACTTAAAAACAGGTGCAGCACATTTTATCTTCCCTGGAGGTTTGCCACTGTTACATGATAGCTCAGATTCTGTACAGCTGGGATAGCAGTGAGACTATCCACACATCACCCTGTTTAGGAAACATAAATAAAAATGTCCTGGTAAGGCTGCATTAGAGATACTAAAGGCCTATTCAGGAACTAAGCATTACATCTCTCTAATTAATTATAGTATTATTGCCTCACTTTTTCTGAATTTTAATTTTGCATAGTTTTCCAGTAACGATATACATTGACTTAGTTTTTATGTTTTTGCAAAAAAAAAATATTAAAAATGCCATCATGCCATTTAAAGCCATAAAACCTTAAAAATAAGGATATAAAGTTCAAATACACACAATTACTTAGACTCTTTTCTACTTGCAAGTTAATTATCTCTACAGAATGCTTCAAAGACTGAAGATACATGTCTTCATACCTAGATTGGTGTTGTTAACTGCTGTTAAGTCAATGTCAACTTATGATGTTAAGTCAATGTCAACAAATATCAATGTGAGACCTTCCCATCACCCTGTCATCAACAGCACTGCTTGGATCTTGCAGATTCAAGGCTGTGGATTCCTTGATTGAGTCTATACGTTTGTAATGCGGTCTTCCTTTTCTCCTCCTTTTTCTTCCTTTTTTCCTCCTGCTTCTAGTGAGTTACATCTGCTCATGATAACTCCAAAGTACAACAATCGCAAATTGGTCTTCTTACCTCCGAACCTAGGGAGAAAACAGGTTTGATTTGATCTGATCTAGAAACTATTTCTTTCTTCTTTTTTTGTTAGTAGTCCAAAGTTTTTCTGTAGGACTCTATCCCAGCATTATATTTCTTGCAAATAATAAGGTGGTTTATTTATTTATAATATTTGCATATCGTAAAAAAGCAACATGGAAGTCCCTGAACAGACTCAGAAGAGGAGTGGGCAGATCAAAAGACAACCTAGCAAAATGGCACTACCTAAAATAATCCTCCACATTGTGCGACTGTGGAGCAGAACAGACAACTCTGCATCTGTATACTTGTCTGCAATGTCCTATTTCATGTACAAGAGGAAGAGTTGTTGGAGGCTACAAGAGGAAGAGTTGTTGCAGACAATGTGGTTGCTGTTGCGTTTTTGGTCAAAATATATTTAGCCACTTGTGCTCCTTCTATTTTTTTATCAGTTTTATACTAATTTATGCAATGCTTTTGATACAAAATAAAATAAATCTTGATACATCAGGATCATCTCCCATTCCTTCATAGCCATCCTTCCAAGTCTTATTCTTCTGAATTCTTGACTGTAGTGTCTATTCCCATTTATTTATTTATTTATTATTTCGATTTGCTAAACCACCCTTCTCGAGGCTCAGGGTGGTTTCCAAACATATAAAACATCAAATTTAAAAACATCCTAAGAATATCCTAAATTACCATAAAACAATCCTGACCAATTACAATCACCTAAAAACATAAAATCATGCAAATCAGAGCAAGGCTGATTCCTAATAAAAGACAATGGCAGCACGGTCTGAGGCAACATATGGGAAAAGGCGACTACCTGCTCCACGGACCCTTGCCCATCCCATCTAGTTAAGGACTGCGCAGAGGGGCTCTCGATTCCCCTGATGCAGATAATAAATCACTCCCTGGAGCAGGGAATTTTCCTTGAAAGAAGCCTCGGTCCGCCCACTCTTGAAAAAAGCCAATCTGGACCCAGCGATGCCAGCGAACTACTGTCCCGTCTCAAACCTCCCGTTTCTCAGTAAGCTGATCGAACGCGCGGCAGCAACCCAGCTACAAAACGTCCTTGAGACATCAGAGGGCTTGGACCCCTTTCAATCAGGGTTCCGCCCCGGGCACGGGACCGAGACCGTCCTGGTGGCCATCTCGGATGATATCCGCTGCCAACTAGACAAGGGAGGCTCAGTAGTTTTGGTATTGCTGGACCTTACCGCCGCATTCGACACGGTGGACCATGATCTGCTGATACGACAACTTGCCGCCATAGGGATACAAGGAACAGCTTTAGCTTGGCTTAGCTCCTTCCTGCGCAGACGTAGTCAGCGAGTTCAATGGCTAGGCCAAACATCTAGGAAATCTCTCCTCGAGTGCGGAGTGCCCCAAGGCGCCATATTATCACCAACGTTGTTTAACATCTATGTTCGGCTGTTGGCTGGTACCAATAGCCGATGACACCCAGCTCCTACTGAAACTGGAGCCTTCCCAAAACTTCACTCGAGGCCTAGGGTGCAAAATACAAACTTAAAATAAATCCATCAAAGACAGACACCCAGCTCCTACTGAAACTGGAGCCTTGGTGTTATCCTGCTCCAAATTGTCGATGGAGGCCCAGGTGCACAAAAAAAGGGCTTCACTCGAGGCCACCCTAGAAGCAGTGACAAAATGGCTACTGCCACATTACTAACACCAGATCATGCCACAACATCGATTGCCACACCATCTCTGCAGCGCCTGCACTGGCTGCCCGTTGAGTATAGAGCCTTACACAAGACCTTGACCTTGGCTTTCAAAGCCCTACCGGGCCGGGGCCCAACATACCTAAAAGACCGCTTGCTGATGCCTGCTTACTCAAGGACCCCACGGCCAGCAAACAAGAACCTTCTTCACGTACCAGGCTTGAAAGAGGCCCACCTGGAGACCATGAGACAGAGATCGTTCTCCGTTGTGGCCCCCGTTCTTTGGAACTCGATGCCACCGGACCAGAGAGCCTCCCTCGACCTGCCCCAGTTCCTGACCGCTCTGAAGACCTGGCTATTTAGGAAAGCCCATGGTTAATGCAGAACCAGGAACTCAAATACCGACCCTGGCCCCTGCATTTAATCACTGAATATTTTAATCTAGTTTTAAATACTCTATTTTAATTGTGGAATTTGTTGTGTGTAAGTCGCCCGGAGCACTAACATGGAGGGCGACTCAGAAATAATAAAGTCAGTCAGTCAGTCAGTCAGGAAATCTATCCTTCTTCATGTCCACGAGCTTCATACCAATTGGGTTTCTCCTGCACAAAAACTGGATTCAGAATGTTCCAGAACACAGTAGTTTGATGGGAACACCCTGCCCGGCTTGACTACAATGCATGCCCTAGGACCTCTTCATGTGGGTCTCCGGAATCGCCACACATCATGGTGAATCCAGGGTGTGGGTGACCCACCCCCATGCCCTGTATCACCCAATTTGATTGTTGCCACATTCCATGGAAGAAGCATTGGCCACCCGTCTCCCCCAATTGTCTCAAAGGAAAAACACACATTTGTTTGCAAGTGTCAAAAGGGAGAGTGTCAGTCAGATATGTCATATCCCATGTTTGTGTTGTATTCTATAGCAAAACATTGTGGGCCAAACACAAACTGCTGCCTACTGAGGATAGTTCAGTTGCAGAATCCTTTTGGGACATGGTTTGAGCTGGACTTTTTTTTATCTACACAAGTTCAGAGAGAAAGAAACCTACGGAACAACATGATAAAAATTGATTTGAGAATCATCTCAACGCAGTTGCAATTCAAACCAATTTACAGTGTATTATCTTGCATTTATTGCATGGTTCTTAAAATGGTTTCCATCATTTTACAGTGTAGAAGGCTTCCACTGGAAATGAACTACCATGCAGGATGATGGAAGATTATCCTGTGAAATGAAACCATCTAACCTCATCTCACAGTATCATCTTTGTGCAAACTACATTCAGTTGAAATGTTTTCGTATGCGTACATCTTTTAGATGCCAGGCATTATGAGAGGATTGAGCCTATATCTTTCCTTGCTATGGAATGTCTCAAACCCCTGTCAAAATCAGAAGTATTAATAGCTTAAAATTAAGAGGCATAAGACTTGAGCCCTCTCCATTAGAGCAGAGCTCCTCAAACTGTGTGTCATGGCACGTTAGTGTGTCGGCAGCAATGTGTAGTTGTGTCATACAAATTTATTGAGAAAATACAAGAAATCTTGGAATCCAATACATCAACTGGAAATACAGTGGCACTCATTGGATGTTAGATGGTCAATGGAAATGTAAGCAGAAAGGCAAAAAGGATTAGGTATACAAAATATTTTATTTGTTTCTTTCATACTACAACCTAGGATTCAAAGCAACAGAGTCAGTGGTTTTATGAAGACTGTGTAGCTGTAGTTATCTGTGTTGTGGCTTTTCCCATATCCCGAGACAACAGCATGTGTGGATTTGTTTGAAAAGTTCAGTGGCAACATCATACAAAGCAACATCTTCATTGGATGAAGTGTGTAAAGGAGCGGGATGGAGGGAATTATCAACATTTATCAGACATTTAAATTTAAATCAGGGCTGGTAGGCGTTCAGTTTGTAATCAGTTTGTAATCGGTCCGGCCTTCTCATCTCCTTTCTGTATTAGTTATAAACTGTTTTACTGTGTTTTAAATTGCTATTTTATGATTGTTTGTGTATGTATTGTGAACCACCATGAGCCATTGGGAATAGTGGTATATAAATTTGAAGTAATAATAATAATAATTTAGACCAGTGGTTCCCAACCTTTGGTTCTCCACGTATTTTGGACTTCTGCTCCCACAATTCCTAACAGCTGGTAAACTTGTTGGGATTTCTGGGTATTGAAGTCCAAAACACCGGGAGTACAAAAGTTTAGAAACCACTGCTTTAGACAAACTGTTCTACTAATAGTACCAAAGGAAATAGGCAATCATTCCCCCATAAAGGGTATGACTTAGGTTTGTCCCAATGGTTGTGAATTGCGCCTTCAGCCTCCTGAAAATGATAATACAAGAAAGGTTGAAGGAGAAATCCACTCTGTGAATAATTCCAAAGAGAAAAACCTGCAAGGCTATGTAACAACACTGAAGGACAACAGTTCAATTGAATTTGGAGATCAGGTCAGCCAATGGTTGTGGATTGCTCTTTCACACTATAATTCACAATAGGTATCAACCTCTCAATTTGTACAGTTCCTTACAAAACCTGTGCTTGGACTCTAACACACATTTTTTATCAACAAAAGATGATAAAAATATCCCCAATGATACATCCCTTCTATTTTTTTCTTTGTCTTGATCCAACATGGCTACTGCTGTTCTGTACAAACTCACAACTTAGAACGACATGGACTTTACATGACGTAGAGTCCATTTATACCATTTAATGAAAGACAGACCTTCACAACTGTGAGAGTGTTTGTAGGTGGATAGTTATATTGTACAGTTAGATGGTTGCCACTTGCCCTTTAAACTTTAAAATATACTTTAACACAAGAGCATATTTTGAATAAGAGAACAGAACGCACCGTTCCTATCACTGTCAGTATGTGTGCTACTGGATGCCTCTGAGCTTTACTCTTCTATCATTTGGAGCAGGGCTTTTTAAAAAGTGTACAAAAATCGGTAGGACATAGCACCATAGCCAGGATAGGCATGAACTTTGTATGTCTGTGAGGAGCCTGGTAGATTTGGGAGTCGCCTGAACATTCAGAACTCCACAAATGACTATCCAGTAGAACATGGTCCATTACTTTAATAGAATAGTTGTTTGATGTTTTGTGAATAATAACATTAATGTGATAGATCCTGATTTAGGAAAGTGCAGGAATACTTCATTTAACAAAGCCTCTGAGAATGAAACCCTTTTAAAATTATTTATTTATTTATTATTTCAATTTATATACCACCCTTCCTGAAAGGCTCAGGGTGGTTCACAGAAGCAAAAACAACATAATCACAACAGCAGTTTAAAATATGATAAAAACAGTTAGGACAGATATGGAATTAGCAGCCTCTAGAGCAGGGGTGGGCAATTATTTTTTCCAAGGGGCCAGAGGAGAGCCAAAAAATATTATGGAGGGCCACACCTAAAGGCGGAACGACATTCTAATCTACATTATTTATTTATTTATTTACTATATATTACACATCATTAATATTAACATATTAATATATCAAGAAATATTCATATATTATTAGTATTAATATCATAATTATTATAGTATAGTATATATATAGACATTATAATATATTGCAATTATAATATAACATTATATTATATTATATTATTAATTATATTATTATTATAAAATTATTATAAAATAATAATAAAAACCACTAAAATTAAATTAAATTAAATTCAAGAAGACAAGGTGCGAACCAAGATGGAATGGCCCAATGGACCCAGCCCAGAGGATGGCAAAGCGGACCCAGCCGCCGCCGCAACAGAGGAGAGCAGAGCAGCAGGCGATCGAAGGCTGCAGGCCTCCGCCCGCTCTCGCCCCCAGCCATTCCCCAGCTGATCACCCTGCTATGGAGTGCCTGCCATCCCTGGAGGCAATCCGGGCCTGCAGGAGGAGCAGTCGGCGATCTGAGGTGGCTAATCACCCTGGCGACCCGGAAGACGATCAAGTCTTCTGGGTCGCCAGGGTGATTAGCTGCTGTAGGTCGCCGACTGCTTCCGCTGCAGGCCCGAATTGCCTCCAGGGATGGCAGGCACTCCAAAGCCACTGCTCCTCCAGCCTGTCTGACGACACAGGCCCCACAGAGCCCGTGATGGGATGGCGGCAGCAGCACCCCTTCCTCTTGGCCCCGCCCCTGACGCCCTTCCTCCTGGGCTGGACAGAATTGGCTGCCGGCCCGCATCCGGGGCGCAGGCCGTAGGTTGCCCACCCCTGCTCTAGAGGTTAAATGCCTGTCGGAAGACTTTTTTACAAAGTCTAAATTGGGCAATTGTGCAGCCCGCCCCGCCCCCACAAGCACAGGAGACCCAAGTCTATGCAGAAACCTGAATAACACTAATTTTCCAATCATCTGCCTCAATATTCAGATCTCCTGCTAACTCAATAGAAACACTGAGAAACATTAATGTGATAGAAACGTTCTAGTGGAGAGTTGCTGTGTCTGCATTTGCAAGAGAGAAATTTTACAGTTTTGATTGATTCCATTGTTATGGAAGCAGAATATTTTAATGTATTCACAGGAGACAATTAATGTCTGAAGACACCAATGGTTGACAGTGTACATTTTCAATATTGGAAACACAGCCTCCTCTATTTGTGTTCCATGTGATGTATTAGAGCAAGTGTAAGACAATGAAGTTGTTGTCAAGCCACAATACCGCCCCCTGCCCCTGCAGATTTATAATTACTAGAGCCTGGAGAGTCTTGTTTTCAATTTGGTGAGTTGTTCTTCTATCCTGGCCCTTTTGGTTTAATATATGCTTGCCAGGCACAGATCCTCTTCTCCACGGTCCTAGCTAAATTTCATTACAAAGTGAGGAAAAAGGTACTGTATACATATAATATGTTAGTAAAATTCAAAAAATATATCCCTTTGCGCAGAAATGAGTATTAAAAAAATTCCATAGATTAATATGATAGATCCCTAAAAGGAAAATCGTAAGAAATGTGGAGGTTAGTGAAGGAAAAAAAATTCTCCCTTGATGTAGTTTGGAAATGATTTCAAGCAGTCTCCTTGAAGCTCCCCAATGTTTTATTTTGGTTACACATGACTTGGTAATGGTTTAGTATGCATATTTGTTTCATCTGTCATGCTCATGTTGTTCATTTTGGATAAGAAGTTTGTTGAAACAAGTTAAACTGGGTTTTAAAATATATACTATAGGAACATATCCCTATTTTTTCAGTGTCATTTGTGTCTCTGGTTACAAGTTTTCTGTTAAAGATCCACAGATTCCAGATCCACAGATTCCATATCCACGGATTCAACCATCCATGGCTTGAAAACATAAAAAATTATCCATAAAGAAAACCTTGATTTTCACTTCATTTCACTTTATTTCTTGATTAGTCGCTCACCACCAGGTGCTCCGAGCGACTTACAGTTTAAAATAGCATTTCACAATATAAAACATTAAGACATAGAACGTTAAAACAGCAGTAACTATTTGATAATTTGTCTGATTACTTAAATGCACAACCAAAAAGCCAGATCTTAAGCGCTTTTGCAAAAGGTCGCAACTCCGAAATTCCTCTAACATACAATGGCAAAGAGTTCCATAGAGTTGGAGCATAGAGAGGTTGAAAAGGCTCTACGTCTTGTAACTTCCAGGCATACCTCCCTAGTGCCCGGTGTGTATAGAAGATTTTCCTGGGCAGACCGAGGTAACCACGGATGGAAAAACAGAATGAGGTGGTCCCCAAGATCCTTGGCCATTTTGAGCTCTAAATGCCAGGATCAGAATCTTGTAAGAGATCCGCTGTTCTATTGGTAACCAATGCAGCTGTTTCAGGATCGATGTAATATGGGACCTCATAGATGAACTCGATAGAAGCCTGGCCACTGCATTTTGGACCATTCAGATCGTCTTAGTGGTTGACTTTGGGAGACCAGCATATAAAGCATTGCAGTAGTCCAGCCTAGTGGTGACTGTTGCATGGATTACCGTTGCCAATGCTTCTGCCGGAAGGTAGGACGCCAATTTCCTAGCCTGGCGAAGATGAAAAAAGGCCTGCTTGCTTATGGCAGTGATCTGGGCCTCCATCGTCAACGATTAATCTAACACGACTCCTAGGCTTTTTACAGGATTTTGCCATTTTCTGGAAGGGAAACGTTTTACTACAACATTCTATAGGGGTTGGAACATCCTTGGATGTGTGTGTGTGTGTGTGTGTGTGTGTGTGTTTGCGTGTGGTATCTGCTAGGGCAGTGGTACTCAACCTGTGGGTCCCAGAAATCCCAGCCAGTTCACCAACTGTTAGGATTTCTGTGAGTTGAAGGACACAATATCTAGGGACCCACAGGTTGAGAACCACTGTGCTAGGATTTAGTCTGTAACTAAACCCTAGCAGATACCACAGGCTCACTATAATATCTAGGAAAACGGCAGCTTTCTTATACTTTCTTATACTTATTGCTTGCTAGCTATACAGCTAGCTAACTATATAGCATGGTAGCTGTATAGCTAGCATGCTGTAAGCAGAGTTCCCTTTCCCTCCATCCAAGGGAACCCCTTCAACACTCTCAAAATGCTAGAAAAATGTCCAGAGAGCTCTGCTGAATTGATTGGACTGTGATTTGGGGAATTTATAAAAACTGTATGGAGGCACTTTCCATGAGCTAAGTGAACTGAAAATATTGTTCATGTGTTTGGGTTGTTCTTTTGCTTTGACATTAGTATTTCATTTCTGGTTTGTCATTGTAAGTGCTTAAAAAAACACCAATTGCTATACAAAATATATATTTTCTGTCATTATTACTTCTTAGTATAATTATTAGCCCGTTGAAGACATACTGAGATGCATTAATCCCAGGCCGCATACTTAATGCATCAGCAGAAACTTTAGGAAGATGAGAAGCCCCTTCTGTTTCCTGCAGAGGGTTACAGATGCTTGAAAAGATCACATTCACAAGCTTAGCATGTATATTAGGTTTTAGGCATTTATAGATTTCATTCTTTTACACATGCACACACACACACACACACACACACACACACACTATTTATGTCTTGAACATTCTGTAGTGGATTTTAAAAAAATATTATTAAGCTGACAACTATTGTGTAAAGATATAGTAAACCATAAGGCAATAGATTAGTTTCTTAATACCTGACTTGGCCAAGCATAGTTACCATAGTGAGAAGTATATTTCCAGATTTCAGCATTCAAGGCATAGCAGCCTGATGGAAACTAAGTTGGAGGCAATGCATTACATTTTAGATGTGAGATGTGATTGTACTGTCTTAATATCAACATTTGCATTATTGGTTCTAGTATCAGTGTTTGATAAATAAAAATTATGGTATGTTTGTGTGTATGCAAGAGAGACACACTTTTTTAAAAAACAACAACCCATATGCTAATGAATACACAGCATTTGATATCAAGTAGATATACTTCCTGTGTCCAGAATATTAACTTTTAGATCAGAGATGGGCATGGGCAACCATGGCACTCCAGGTGTTTTGGACTATAGCTTTTATCATTGGTGATGAGGGTTGCCATTTCCCACTCTTTCTGTAAATAAGAAACAACAGCCCCATCGACACTGTCCGTATAATCCAGTTTCTGTATCCACATTATTTGCTTTGAACTGGATTATATGACAGTATAGACTCATGGCCCTTCTAGACAGGCCGCTCCGGCCCTTCCAGACTCGGAGCCACCTTGAGTCCCGTCCCATCCCCCCCCCCACCCGTGGGTTGAGAGGGATGGGGTAAAAATGCTGTAAATAAAATAAATAAATATATCCCAGGATCGCAGACTCATATAATCAAGTTTAAAGCAGAAAACGAGACATCTCGTTCAAGATGTCCTTGTAACTGAGCCCATAGGTACCAGTGACCACAACACAATAACCTTCAACTTAAGTTTGGATAGCAAACTGTCAGTGAAAACTAACACAGAGACCTTAAATTTTCACAAAGGGAATTTCACCAAAATGAGAAAAAATAGTAAAGAACCCATCCCCCCCACCCGTGGGTTGAGAGGGATGGGGTAAAAATGCTGTAAATAAAATAAATACATATATCCCAGGATCTGATCCCGGGTTTTCTGTTTATCCCAAACTATCTGGCACTGCAGACTCATATAATCAAGTTTAAAGCAGAAAACCTGGGATCCGATCCTGGGCTATAGGGCCTGTCTGAAAGGACCCTCAGAAACTGGATTCAGAAACCAGATTATGTGGCAATGTAGATCCAGCCTCATATAATCCAGTTCCAAATAGTTATTCTGCATTCAGAAACTGGATTATATGGCAGTATAGATCCAGTCAGTAATTATTTACTGTTTAGATGCTATGTAAAATCCTCTCTCTTTTCTGTGCATTTTATGTTAGATTAATCATCATAAAGGGGGGTCTGAATAAAAGTTGTGCTTGTGCTGCTTGATCTTGCCTGCATAGTTTTGATGATGCTCAAATGCCTGCTGGTAATGTACATATGGTAACACATATTCACCTGGAACTGAAACCTTCCATCCCTGACCATGAAGATAAATGTTTACCCAAAGTGTAAAAGTGAAGGTTAGGAAAAGGAGGAACAAAGGAGGAGCTAGCAATTGTGCTGAAATCTTGAGCTGCCTTCCTCACGGTTTCAAGAGGGGCAGTAAGGAGTTCACCAACACTGTGCCTTTCTGTATGCAGTGTACGAAAAGAAGCATGCTAGAAGATTTTAGGGTGCATCTACACAAGAGAATTGATGCAGTTTGACACCTCTTTGCATGCCCTGGTTCAATACTATGGAATTATGGGAATTGTAGATCGTAACATTGTCTAGACGTGTCCAACTCTGGGGGGTGGTGCTCATATCCATTTCTAAGCCGAAGAGCCATCATTGTCCATAGACACCTCCAAGGTCATGTGGCTGGCATGACTGCATGGAGCACCGTTACCTTCCTGTTGGTGCAGTACCTATTGATCCACTCACATTTGCATGTTTTCAAACTGCGAGGTTGGCAGAAGCTGGGGCTAACAGTGGGAGCTCATCCCGTCTCCCAGATTCGAACCTGTGACCTTCCAGTCAGCAAGTTCAGCAACTCAGCGGTTTAACCTGCTGCGCCATCATGGCCCCTTGTAGTTAGTAAAGCTCCAGGAAAAAAGCTAAGAACCATGTAAAACTACAAATACTATGGTTCCATCAAACTGAGTAATTGAAACACAGATAGAATTTAAGAGGTTTACAAATATGTCAATGCAGAAATGTTTCTTTTACCTATAGTAAACAGAAAGAAGATTCTGAATGTAATGATTAAAATGAGCACAAGCTATCAATGAAACCTTTTTCTATTTTAACTGTTTGCCTAGATGGTCTTCTTTCTGCATTCAGCACTTGATATAGTTCTGCTAACATTAGCCCCACAATTGCAGGATGATCTCTCAGGCAGCTGGCAGTACTCTAATGCTTTTAGATAGTGACCTAAAAGGAAAAGGGGGATATCTCCTTTCAGTGTGCATGTGTAACTCCAATTAGTGTTAATAGGAGTTACGTGCTCACATTGGGAGGAAAACATATCCGTGAAATATGTAACTATATTTACTATTAGGAAACAAATATACCCTACTGATACTTCATATTACTTTTAGTGTAAACATCTGTTCACAAGAAAATATGCACTCTTATCATGTTCTTGCTTTTTTAAAACATTCAATCGTGTACTGTTAAAAAATTGTATGCGGAAATTCCATAAGTAAAATTCTACTTATAGTGTAAGTAATATATGTCAGTTTAAACTATTGGGAAGGAGACAGGATGATAATTCTAACTCATATTTCTCGTTTAAATCATTGTTCTATACATATTAGCAAGATTTTAAAAAAAAATTTGTTTATTCGTTCAGTAATTTCCAGCGATTAAAAACTGTTTAAAATTGAATTTAAAATTGTGTGCAACGAAATACCGGTAGGACTTCACAACTTAACCAAGTAGAGAACCCTAAGCCCCCAAAGCTTTAACAAAGGTGCAAGTTTTAACTCGCCAGTGAATCCAGTCAATGTGGGTGCCAACTGGGCCTCTCAGGGGAGAGTTGTTCACAGCAAGGCGTCTTATGTATCTCATGTATACAACTGAAAGTTGTATGTAGAAGGGGAAGTTGGGAGATATTTAACTTTTAACTTTCTACTGTATTACTTCAGTTGTCCATGAGAAGGATCCTTTAACTATTTGTCATCTTGATACCAAGAAAATAGTGTAATAGAATTGTGTTTATATCCCAGGGTCTGATCCCAGATTATCTCCTTTGAACTGGATTATATGAGTCTACACTGCCAGATAATCTGGGATAAACATATAATTTGGAATCAGATCTTGGGATATAGGGCAGTATAGATCCAGCCTAAGTTGTGGCCAATCCACCTATAAACATGGTGCCTACCTACCTGTCTCAGCACAATAGCAAAAATAATGCAGTAATTTTGAGGATAGACTCTCACTACTTCTTTACTAGAGCTGGCAAATGTTCTGGTGTGTTGTTTCATCACTACTTCTGTTGTGACTGACAAAAACATTGAAGTCTGAGCACAATGTACAAAACATGCAGAATCATTCCTACCTCATCCTTACAAATGATGGCAAGCGGTCCTGAAATTGATACTCTGTTTTATATCCTTGCTCAAGTTATATTGGCCTGAATCCATGGAAATACCAGGGCTCTTAATGTGCATGGAGATCTACTAAATAAAACTTGGCATCAAAGAAGGATTATGTTGGCATCCATGTGGCGTAAGGACACATGAAATACTAAAGCTCTTTCAAGAAAAATGTTTCTTAAGCATAGGAACTGAATAATGCAGTATATATGATATGATATGAGCCTTTGACAACTAGAAGTTATTTCTTTGCCATATTAGTGGCTGGACAAATGTTAGAATACATTTGTAAGATCTTGTGTACTTTTTAAAGCAATGGCCTATACCAGGCATGGGCAAACATTTTTGCCTTAGGGCCGCATTGTGGGCACTGCCGAAAGGGCCAAGACGGGAGAGAGGGTTGGCCTGGCATGTGCTGTGAGGGGTGGGCCTAGGAGGGAGAGGGCCTGTGAGAGAGTGGGGGCAAGAAGGTACAGGGCAGGGCCCAGGTCATCCTGGCATAAGGATTGGGCTGCTCACCCCATTCTTATACACAGTCATGGGTTAAGCTGTAGTACCTTGAAACTACAACACACGTGGACAAGACAAGGAATCATACTAATACAAAGGTGAAAACCGTTACTAAATACGTTTATCTCAATTATATCAAAATTCAAGTTTACGCAGCTATTGGCAGGCACAGTAGCCTGTCTACGCTATCGGCGCAAAACCCAATACAGTAAAAAGCACTTATGGTACTTAGCGTGATAGACGTTCATAGGGCTGAGAGTCTGTAGTCCTTAAAATCCAATATAGTCCGATGCAAAAAAAAGTCTTCTGGATGCAAGAGGATCGCAACATCTATCTCCACTGTAAAGTAAGCTGAAATTTCCAATCTCTTATAATCCAGTATGGGGGAGAGATAAATACTGTCCCCTGTTAAGATCCAAAGTGTGTCGGATCCTTTCCATCCGGAAGACTTTTTTTGCATTGGACTATATTGGATTATATGGACTACAGACTCTCAGCCCTACAAACGTCTATCACGCTAAGTACCATATGTGCTTTTTACTGTATTGGGTTTTGTGCCGATAGCGTAGACAGGCTATTCTTATGCCGGGAGGAAAATGAGACATGTGGCAACTGCCCTATCCTCCTCCCCAATTCTCCTCCCCAGATCCTCAGGCTTTCCTCTCGGCATTATGCCAAGAATAGGGTGAGACAGTCGATGGGCAAGATTTCTCTGGAGGGCTCTCAGCCGCTGCGTGCCTTCCTTGGGCCATCCTTTTGGCATAAGGATGGAGCCGCTTGCACTGTCCTTATGACAGCAGAAGGGTGAGACATGAGGTGGCTGAGAGCACTCTAGAGGTCTCTCAGCTTCTGCGTGCCTTCCTCCCCTATCCTTTCTGCATAAGGATGCAGTGGACCATCGTGTCCTTATGCTGAGATGACAGGGAAAATTAGGAGGGCCTGAGGTAAGCACCCAGGGGCCGCATCTGCCCCCCAGGCCTTAGTTTGCCCATGCCTGTACCTAACATTATATTTGCAGATACCCAAAAGTATAATGGAACTCTCCTGCCTTACATGCACTGCATATGCTAGTCAGACAAACATGTCAAATATACATGTTTCCAGATGTAAGATTGTATGAAAATATGTTTGCTGTTCTCCACCATTGTGGCTGAAGTACATTTAGGTATACTCTAAGTCCCATTGATTTTTATGGCAAAGATCCAAAGCGCCATTTGCAGGGCTATGAGTGGAAGGACGCCTTAAACTCAGTAAAATCCACTGTTCATTTCGCTATTTGAAGACATCAAGTTGGAAAAGGAAGAAAATGAAGAGACGCATACACTGCTGTAATTTCACATAAATAAAATGATAAGGTGAAATCCAGAACACAACAATACAGTTTTGAAATTGTACAAAAATGAAAATATTTTAACAGAAATTATAGTGGTTATTGTACAATGCCTGTATTTTCAATATTCTTTCACATTTGAAAAAAAAGTCCCTTAATAGGATATAGGTAGATTTCTAAATTTTGGTTTTGATTTTAAAAAATTACAGATTATGCTGAGCAAAATATACAGTAATATGAGAAAATTAAAGTTTATTGCATACTTATAATATAAAAATTATAAAATATTTTGTAAAGTATTCGCTCTTAAGAAAAATAGAGTTAATGAACGCGTTCGTGTTTGTGTTGTCAACAATATATTGATATATTACTAAAGTATGGCAAATTACATTTTAGCTGAATCAATACGAAACTGATTATTCATCAGGCTGGAACCAAAAAGCTGTGACTGGAGAAAAAAAGTCACTCGTACCGTTCTGAAAATGCTTGTGCAAGAATTTACAGCTCCACACACTGCTATAGGTTGTACATACTATAGGCATTTTCATACTTCTCTTGCATATCTCAGAATTAAGTTTCGCTTTTCTTGTGTAATGTTTTAAAACAAAATATATAACAGCCCTTCCCTTTGTGTCTAACCAGTAATGTCCCCTGTTTATCTCCTTGTGCAACTGAGTAATCTAAAAAAAAGAGGAGAGAATGAAATGTATAAACGTGTTCAATGCTTTACATAGCAGTAAATGTATCCAAAATTGCTCTGGTCCACTAATCCATATGCACATAGAATGATTACACGAAGTGTTTGTCATCCATTACAAGTCAAGAAGCAGAACCCATGCAAACAATAAGTGTACAAAAGGTTAGTGGAGCAGTTAAGTGGTGAGGAGAACATCATGCTCTGTTCCCACATTTCTGAGAGTACACACTGCTCTCAGAAATGTGGGAACAGTCCTAGAACAGAGCATACTTGGTACACAAGAAGAAAACCTCAATGTGTCTCATTATTAGAAGTGTAATCATACATGATAGAGCAAGTTAACCCAAAAGATGTTGCACCATATATTCATGATATATTAATAGTAAATAAAAAAACAAACATTTATTTACATTATAATAGTGTGTATGCATGTGTGTGTGTGTGTGTGTGTGTGTGTGTATATATATATTATACAAAGTTAGTAATATATCAATGTTTTATTTTTTTACAATACTGTACTTATTAATTCTGTCCATTGGTTCATCATAGTGCAAACTGTAATTTTGTAATGTGGGCAATCATTTTTGATCAAAAAGAAACATTTTTCCTTTCATCATTCCCTGTAATATCAATGTACGCTAAAGCACAAAAAACATCATTATTTTTTTTACCAAAAAAAAAATCCTATTCCTTTTGTATGATTAATAAACTATACTTGAGGAAAAAGACATCAATTCTTGCGCTTTATATATTTTTAAAAAAATGTATACTAAAAATATCACTCCAATCCTATGGCTGTCTGCAGTTTCACTACAATATAAAGTTTTGTTATAAGGCCCTAAATCCAATATTGTGCTACCACTAACACCCAAACCTTCTTCCCCTATACACTACCCCGCAGATCTGTAAACACCTATTCCATTGTGTTTCTTAGAGCCTATCTGCATGGGCAGCAAAACCTGAATTGTTCCAGAAGTTGCCTCCAGGCATTCAGATGATGTCCAGGGACTTCTGGTCTCTAACATAGGGTAAAACTGGATAGCTCCATTTTATCCTATGTCAGCAGAAGGTGAGAAATGCTCAGGAGCTTCCCCAAGCTCCAAAGCAGCCACATAAATCAGCAGGGTAGGGAGAGAAACAACTGTGCCAGTTCTGGTTTGGAACCAGACCCACTGTTCACATAGGTCAGTGCTGCCATCCCATTTTCCCAGTTCTCCTTGGCATGGGGGAAAGAGGATGACACCTTTTTGCATCCTCCGTCACTGTGGTGGTGGCCACAGACCTCTGAAAAACACCTGGACATCACTGGATGCCTTTGTCAATGGATCTCATCAGATGGAGGTCCAGAGGCCAGGGGACAGCAGGGGAAGCCATGGAGTTTACCTCATCATCCATGGTGTTTCCCGGCTGTCCCCAGCTTCTTTCTGAGCTGTTGCCAGCTTATTAAATGAGGATACAGGGAGTCATCCATATCCTCAGGGCTTCCTCAGAGCACACTGTGAAGATAGAGACGGAGATGGGATGGAGCCCCACCAAAAGTAGCCCTGATCTGATGAGGTCCATAGTCAGCTCACATGATATGGGAAGGGGGATCACCCCTTTTTTACTACTTCCTCTCTCCAAGATGCGTAGGATTCTATGACGACGAAACGGAAACCGATTTTAAGATTGTGGAGCTGAGATTTGTATTTTATAGTTTTTAACTGTTAATTTTATATGTTTTTATATGACTGTTTTTATTTTGTGATATATTGTATATGGGTACTTGTTGCCGCTTGTTCACCGCCTCAAGTCACCTTCGGGCTGAGAGAGGCGGTATAGAAGCATGGCAAATAAATAAATAAATAGGCATGTTTGTTAATATTGGCAAGGATTTCTGTCAATAGCCAGGAGCTCGCCAGAGGTCTGTGGCCACTACAGTGACAAAGGAGGCAAATGGTTAGAGTGACCAACCATCCTGCTGGCACAGTTAGGAACAAAAAGGTGTAAACACTCCACCAGAATCTAGGACAGTCCAAAGCAGTAGTGCTTCAGGCTAGCCACGGAGCAGGTTTTTAGAGTACAAAGAACAGAATTAGGCAAAATGCAGGATGTGGATTACATGAGGCCATCAGAACTTGTTTGTGCTTCCCAATTGCATCCAGTGCTCTTTTGGTTTTATAGGAGCATGTCCTCATGTTTTAATCCCCCCTTTTCCAGTTTCAGTCCAGGGGGGAACCTTTTCTTGGGGGGGGGGGATGTTGAGAGAGGCTTAGAAGATGCAATGGTCTTAGATTCTACTGGAAAGCTATTATGGCACCTTACCCTTCCTGAACACTTCAACACACTAGAGAGAGAAAAATCCACTTAAAATCTGGTTTTTGCCTCCTGCAGAATTCTGGGGTTTGTAGTTTAGTGAGGCTGTTAAAGGGTCCTCTCAAAACTACAAACCCCAGAATTCTGCAGGAGACAGAAACTGGATGTTAAGTGGCTTTTTTCTCTACTGTGATGAGGCAGCTTGTTGCCCATCCTTGACCAAAGGGGCTGCAGGATGAAGCAAGAGTGTTTCCCCCCATTTTACCCAATGGAGTTGCTTCATTGGTAGGAATTATCCTTTGAAACCTGCCCAATCTGGTAATCTAATTATTAATAAATCATCCTATATTTCTGTGCTCCAGCAGCCAATCTAGGGTTTGAACTATTCAATTTACTGTGATAGCACCATAGGTAGAAAGTAATGAACATACTAATTATAAAAGGAATGGAAACATAACCTATCTAATCTAATTTGTGGACGTCTGTTTTGTGGAATTTCATCTTATCAGTTTTCATACTCTAAACTCAATTCAAGTGTTTGAGGAAATTAATTGGTACTCTCTTCACTCTCTATATCACCAGTATATCCTCTAGTAGTGTAAATGAAATAGTAAATTAAACTGTTCAGACTATGTTCACTAATCTACTTGTTTTCATTATCTGGAATATACGAAGGTTGCTCTTATCTATTTCTGATACCTTTATATGATTATGTTGTCTGCATAAATGAAAAGCGATCCCTTTCCAGAATGAAAATTTCATTGTGAAATCCTGTAAGTTTGATTGTAGCTTATCTTCTCACTGGTAAAAAACCAGCCATGCATTAAAATGTCCTTCGGTTCACATAGTGTAGTTTGCCTGGTAAGAAATCTTTACAATAGCCTAGAGTGCAGCCTAATAGAGGTAGGCCTATTGTTCAAAAATTCACAGTTTCAGAAATTGCTCAAGGAAACTTTTTGGTAGATTCCGTATTTATGAAGTAGCAAACCTAATGAAGGACTCATGAGCACCCACAACGATCTACTACCATGGCTGGTATCTTTCCATACATGATTTGTTCTTTTCCATTGAAGTACAGCATATTTATGGGGGACATCTTAGTGGGTGTGCAGCAAGGGCCCGCTGAACCTCTTGGATTTGCTTGATGGACCAGATGAGTGTGCGGATATTTTTGTAGAAACACAAATTCACATTCTCCGGAGCAGTAGTTTGCTTTGTATCGTTTGGGTGCAATGATCCAGTCCCATCCAAATGCTTCAAAATCCACAGTCAGTGGGTACCGACAACATCGAGATTCTGTTGAGTGTTCATCACAGTCAAGACCAAAATCTCTACGAGATCTTTTCGGTGTGTCTGTAATCCTCACCTCTAAAAATGGATTCTACGAATAAAGGGAAAAGGATCGTATAATTGAAGAATAACTCTCGTAGGTTAATTAACATTTAACACAAAGGATGCCCCACAAATGCCATGTTGTGAGGTCTTCACAACCTCTGAGAATGCCTGCCATAGATGTGAGTGAAACATCAGGAGAGAATGCTTCTTGAGCATGGCCATACACCCCGGAAAACTCACAGCAACCCAGAATTTTATTATTGATTTTCAGTCATAGATATTAAACCTTTTTAGTAATAAACAGTTGGCCCAATGTACCAGTTGTGAAATGGGAGCAGAACAGTGGTGGGAAAATCCCTTCTTCCTAGTGCATCTAGGGGCAGGCCAGACCCGCCAACCAATGAATTCCAACGTGCTTCGAATTTATTGAGTGGCAGGTCCCGGCCAGAATGAATAGATGTAGGATTAAGGTCAGGCAATGCCCAAACTTCATCTGGTACCCCATCCCTTTTTGCTGTTGATTATATTTGTATGTACACATTACATCTTGTGCTGTCACAATTTTTCCAGGACAAGAAGACTTTGGGGCTTTAAAATTCCTACTTCTTTTGGTTAAACTTTGAGAAATAACACATCTTAAATCTCTGGAGAAACAGGTTACATCTAGATGAGATGGAACTGCTTTCTCCCAGTCACAGAGTTTTATGAGGGATTTGAGCTGGATGTTTCTCATGCTTTCCAACATTTTTTTCATTAAAGAACATTTATTTTGAAAAGAAATGGAATAGCTGCACAGCCATTTAAGACACTAAAGACCTTATCACATTGAGGTCCCAAATGCAAACAGCAACGGGCGAATTCGTCAGGCAGCGTAGTGAATCTATGGGGCTGTGGGAGAAACCATCGCCTCGCATTGATGCTTTTCCCATCACACAAGGGAAAGTGTCACCATCTGGCTCCCCCCGCCCCTGCTGTCACCATAATGAAAACATAGAAAGCCTCCCATGTTCTCTGGGCTCAATTAGGATGCCTCCAGGACAGAGTCCCATCAGAAGTAGCCCTGCATCATGTGATAGGCTCTAGCAGTCTCCACCCTGAAGCGTCCTACGACACAGTAAGAGGTTAATGTGATGAGATCCTAACACTACAAGCCACCTGCCAAAAAGCACACATCAATGTTGTGCTGTTTTCTTTGAGATTATTTTAATTGTTGAAAAAAGGCATGGGAAGGGAACTAAAATTAAGAAATACTATTTGCAGTCATGTCATAGCTTTAAAAAAATGTTTTTGACTTCTCTCAAAGTATATGGGGCTGGGTTAAATAAGATGATAATTCCTATGTGAACAGGGCCGTAGCCAGGATTTTGATTCGGGGGTGGGGTGGGGGTGAGTTTCATTGGGGGAGGGGCTGAGTCTGAGTGAGAGAGGGTCTACCCTAGCAAACCTTTTGTATCATTATCCCAATACCCCCATGCATATGGGATATATTGAGCATGGTGATCAGATCATGATATGAATAAACATAACAGTTTAAATAATGTACCAGTAAGGCCTTCTCGCGGACCACCCTGAGAATTTCGGGGGAGGCTAAAGCCCCTCAAGCCCCCCCCCCCTCCTGGCTACATGCCTGTATGTGAATGATGTTGGAAGAGCAAACCAAAGCCTATCTGATACAGCAAGCTGTCAACTCAAATCCCTGAGACACACCCTTCTTCTTACAACATGCATTACAAATAGCGTCCGGTGCTTCATCTGACATTATTTCTAGTAACAAGGTACAGTAGAGTCTCGCTTATCCAACATAAACGGGTCAGCAGAATGTTGTATAAGCAAAACTATTGGAAAATAAGGAGGGATTAAGGAAAAGCCTATTAAATGTCAAATTATGTTACGATTTTACAAATTAAGCACCAAAATATAATGTTTTACAACAATTCGAAAGAAGAAGCAGCTCAATACACGGTAAGGTTATGTAGTAATTACTGTATTTACTAATTTAGAACCAAAACAATGCAATGTATTGAAACAGCTGTGGATCCAGGAGGGAAGCAGACTGCGTTGGATAATACAGAACGTTGAATGAGCGAAGGTTGAATAAGTGAGACTCTACTGTAATTTGAGGAACTGCAATGTATTTGTTTTTCTAGGTCAGTGGAGAGACTGGTTAGAGGAAAGTTTTTTATCCATTTTTAAATACTAGTATCAAATACTATTTGGTAAATCCTGCCAAGTTTTGGAAAATTCAGGCTAGACCACTAATGCAGAAGCCATCAGCCAACTCTCAAATTCTAATGTAGAAATCTAAGAATAAGTTCAATATGTCTACAATAACCGTCAATAATAAATATTTAATGTTGATGTTATTTTGTTTCATTTTATTTTATTGTGTGTGTTTTAATCTGTATTTTTGGGCTTGTCCCCTTGTAAGCCGCCCCGAGTCCCTTAGGGGAGATGGTGGCGGGGTATAAAAATTAAGTTGTTGCTGTTGTTATTATTATATTACTTTTGCAATTTTGCAATTCAAAGGCTTAGTAATTCTCATGGTAATAAACAAACTGTTAATGAATTGGATATCTTGACTTCTTTGTGAATTAGATATAGGTGTTGTCACTGTTATAGATAGGAAAATGCTGTAAGTTTATGTATAATTCTTATTGCAAACTATGAAAGACCAGAGTTACAAGTTTTGTTAATTTACAGATACTTGTTCACTAAAGTACTAAAGACATTTATTTGGAACTAAATTTTGGAAGGCTTAATGCTAAATAATAATGTTCATGGCAACAGCCTTTGAGAATCTCGGTATTATTTATCTAAAATAAAACATTATTTTCAAATACTAAATGAAAAGAAGATGTGTGTAGATTTCCAGATAGAACTCACCAATCCATCTTCCCCTGGTCCTGGATAAGTTACTGCAAGGTCTCTTCCATTTTCATTCAGGGCTTTAATCTCAATGCCCAAATTGGACTCAGGTTGTTTGAGCCAATTTTGCATAACGGACTTCACGTCAATGCTTTGCCAAAGGCCAGTGCCTGGGTTCATGTCAAGTTTCAAAGATCGAATTGCAGTCGAAGTTGCACCATCTTTCATGGGCCTGATGAGTCTCAGGATCTGCACAAATACCGTGGTAGGCCTCTGGACTGGTCTTAAGTAGATCCACAACTGGGCCTTCACTACTTTATTATACTGTATTTTAGAGCTAAACTTAAAAAAACAACATTTGGGTTTTCCTTCCACTGGCATCAGAAAATCAGCTATAAAGGAATGGAGAGAAAATATTACTCATTTGCAAACATTCAGAAACATTTGAACAATAAAGCATAACAAATGAGATTTCTAAATCACTTAATATGAAATGACCATTTACAATTCTGGGACCAGGGACTGTATTACATGTTAATAGGGATCCGCCATGCTTCATGGTGAATCTGGTAGTGCCCGGCCGGAGCCTTGGGGATCACGTTGCCCCATGCTCCATATCACCCTTACCCCACCCCACAAGGGGAAGCGTCCGCCACCTAGCTCCCCCTCCTATTGTTGCAAATGCAACACGGGATGCTTCCTGTGTTACCACAGTGGTGGAATACACTGGTTCCTCTTTCCCTTTGCCATAGAGCCCCGTCGGAAGTAGATGTATGTCTTTGGATGGGAGCTTGCGGGCTCCGTGGCAAAAGAGAAGAGGAACTGGGGTATAACGGGCAATTTAGCCTGTCTGATGAGGTTGCAGATCTAATACACATCACTTTACAATATATTATTTGTTCAGCCTCCAAACATGTCCTACATCATGTCACTTAAATCAGTGTTTCCCAACCAGTGTGCCGTGAGCAATCATCAGGTGTGCCGTGGGAAATTGGCACTCCCCCCCCCCCCCGCCTAGCAGCCCCTCACAGGTTTCCAAGAAACAAATTGAGCCTCTCCGATTGGAAATGTGGGGTTTTTTTACCATTTTACTTGATTTTTCGAGAGTTGCCTCCCCCCCCCTCCCCAAGGAACTGTTTATAACAGCTTCATGACATCCATAGTTAACTGGAAACAAGTTTCACTCAGGGTGAAATTTCACAAAGGTCTGGAGAACAAGCTCTATGAGGAGCGGCTTGAAGAGCTGGGCATGTTTAGCCTGAAGAAGAGAAGGCTGAGAGAAGACAAGATAGCCATGTATAAATATGTGAGAGGAAGTCATATATATTTGTGTTCATCAAAACAGGTCCAGGTTTCACAGTGTATAAATACATTTAAAAACATAATAACTATATGTATTACTGTGTTAGAGTGTCATTTTGTGTCATTTTGGTTGGTGGTGTGCCCCAGGATTTTGTAAATGTAAAAAATGTGCCACAGCTCAAAAAGGTTGAAAAACACTGAATTCAATATCCAATCCCCCCTTTATTTGCCATTTAGATATAGTATCCCCATGCCCCCAACATGTGACAGATGTCATGACTGGTCTCCATGTGTACAATTTAGGTGTGACTAAGATTTTGCAGACTGCTGTACCACATATAAATAAGGATGCTGCTTGACATAAAAGGGCCACATATAATAATAAGAAACACATATAGACATTGCTACCAGATATTCAATAGTAATGTCTCAAATCTTGGCGCAGACTGCATTATACTAGCTGGCCACAAGTAGTGTTGTTTCTGTAGTGTTTTAGAATAGAGCCAATCTCTTTTTACATTTGAAGCTGCATGTCTGCAAAAGATTGAGGCATTACATTTCTTATACTTTCCTTCTGTATTTCACCAGATTCTCTAAAGCAGCTCACAGTACGTATAAAATACAAAAAGTCTATTAAAATATCTTACAATTTAAAAATTAAAGTCATAAAAAATGAAAACAAATGATAGGAATAGTGGAAGAAAGATGAAACATGGATTTTAAGAGGCTGGACAGGGGAAAAAAACATATTTTAAAAGGCATTGCAGACTTCAGTATTGCCTTGCAGCCCATAGCCTGAAATTTCATGGAAACTAAAAGGAATACTTAATTTGTAATTTGAGGCTTGTAAATAAACTAAAAACGTTTTAACGGTTTCATCTGTATTTCCAGGTTGTAATCTAGGATGGCTTGTTTTAGACCCTTATATTAATTTCTGCTGAAAACTTCAAATTGAAATTAAATCATTATGATTGCCATTAAGAAGGCTAGGATACACATTGTAAAGGAATACACTTAGGGAATCTCTGGAAGTCTGTGCGGTTATACTAGCTGCCACCAGCTGCACAAATCACTCTCTGAAACCAACTCCCCTGCCCCAGTCAAAATCACCAGGGATATTGATGAACACACTGTACAAATGTCCTCAGCCTGAAAAAGACTGTGACATGTAACGTCTTACTAGGCCAGCTCCTTATAAATGTATTTATAAGAAGAGGAAGAATGGCGACCACACATTTAACTTCTGTGATTGCCTGTTATTTCAACTTAGGGACATATTCACTTTGAACGTGCAAATAGGGCTGTGAATGAGGTATAACAGCAAACAAGTGGTTTCTTTGAGTAAACTTGTCAATAACTTTGTCTTAATGTCTTGATTTCTAATTTACATGAAGTATTATGTTATTGTTATTTTTGAAACATCAGATGTGTTATCGTACAACAGGTTTATTACTTATATACACAATATAAAGGTACAACTTGTCTCTATTGTGAATAAATGTCCGTAGTCATATAGATTTTGAATGGGAGACATCAATCCCCTCCAAATAAACATAATAGTCCAATACATTGATTTCTAATTTGCCATGTGAAGACCTAATTTATGACAACGGAAATTGCCGTATGCAGGAAAACTAATTTTAGCAAACAGCAAAGTTATATAACCTGTTAGATACTTATAAACTCTCCATACTTGTAATTTAATGTAATCGTATTCTATTTTGATGTATACTAACATAAAAGGTAAATGGTTCTCCTTGACATTAAGCCTAGTCATATCCAACTCTGAGGTGGTGGTGTTCATCTCCATTTCTAAACCGAAGAGCTGACAGCCGGCATTGTCTGTAGACACCTCCAAGGTCATGTGGCCAGCATGACTGCATGGAGCGCCGTTACCTTCCCACCGAAGCAGTACCTATTGATATAACATTTGCATGTTTTCAAACTTCTAGGTTGGCAGAAGCTAGGACTAACAGCGCGAGCTCACCCAGCTCTCCGGATTCGAACCGCCGACCTTTTCGTCAGCAAGCTCAGCAGCTCAATGGTTTAACCCGATGCACCTAACATACAAGTGATCATATAGTACTCCTGTATGAATAGCTTTTCTGAAAGTATGCAAAATAAGCAAGGGATTTCTACTTCCATCCCTTTCTCTCTTGACGGACATTAATTCATATGTGTCTGTAAATAGGGAAGATACACACCATTCACATCAGTACGTCCCCATGGAAGACAACTGCATATTCAAATCCAAATTCTATATTCAGAGCTTGGAATTAAGTTGTGTTGAATTGAATGGGATAAGCATACTTAGGACTATATTTCAAATTCTCTGGAAGTGTAGAGGTGTCCAACCCCCTGGCAGCTATAGCTGACTGTAGCACCAGAAGACTTTCGTTGTTGACTATACTTCATGCTTACGCGACTGCTGCCAAGAGCAAATCTAAGTCACGACTTTTTATTTTACATGATTTCATCATCACTCTGAGTGTTATTCCGAAAACAGCTGCTGTACCCAAATACTTTAGATAATGAAACACATGAGATACTATAATATTATCTGTGCAAAAGATACTTGATACGGGCCACGGCAGATGCTTAGCACCAAGAAGATAACTAAGAATCTGCTCATTCAGTAAATACCTTCAGTCCTTCATAGCACAACTGATAGAATTGACAAGCATGCATTAACATTATTAATACTAAAAATAGAGTGCGGCTGGCAGTTAATGAGCTTTTATGGTAATAAGTGCCAGTTTTATTATTTAGTTACTTAAAATATATATGTTGTATTTGTAATCATTGCTAACATGCTATGGGTATTTGAACTGAGTATAAGTGTAGTGAAAATGTTTGGGGTTTTCTTTTTCCAATTTTTTCCATAATGTTACATTATCTGTGCAGTTTGTGGAAACGTAGGAGAGCATGCTGGCCACATGACCTAGGAGGTGTCTATGGACAACGTTGGCTCTTCAGCTTAAAAAAGGAGATGAACAGCACCATCAAGAATTGGACTTGACTAAACTAAACGTCAAGGCGAAACCTTTACTTAGGAGAGCATACAAGTTTTCCAAAGAGAGTGGTATGTGGACTGAATTCTGCACCAAATCTCCCTGTTTTGCCACATTTGCACTGCAGCGAATGCCACAACATAGAAGAGCAAAACCAGGGTGTTCTCGCTCCATATTGAATTGCTCTGAATACAACTCCTGCCCGAATATGCATTCCAAAGTACCTTCGTGTACAACTAGAGCTGGGTTGTGGCTTCAGGGTGAGAGCATTGTGGCTTTTTGGCTTTCACTAACATCACAGTGTGACCACATCTAATTGGCATTGTGGCTCTGTGATGTCACCACATAGATTATATTATGTTGCATTAGCTGGGTTGAAGGAGAAGCAAGAATCCTCCTTAGAATTAAAAACAAGATGCCAAAGCGGCAAGGGATCGGGGGAAAAGCATTGACAAGTGCAAAACTGGGGATTGGGATCAGGAAGTTCCCTCTTCATACTTTTCATAGCTCAAATCTATTTGCATTAAAAATGAATACACTGGAGATCAATGTTTAACACTTGTCAATTATATTCCACCTCTTCTTTTCAGAAAATTCCCCAAAAACAGACTTCTTTAAAAAGATTGCTGGTGTAACATGCACATTACTAATTTGTTTTGTTCTCATAATTCTGTGCAAATGGTTTGATAAAGTACTGAAATAGTGAGGTTGCTTAATTGTTGTATTTGTATACCTATAACAACACAGTGGGTTAAACCTCTGAGCTGCTGAACTTGCTGACTGAATGGTCGACAGTTTGAATCCAGGGAGTGGGGTGAGCCCCTGCTGTTAGCCCCAGCTTCTGCCAACCTAGCAGTCTGAAAACATGCAAATGTGAATAGAGCAACAGGCACCGCTTTGGTGAGAAGGTGGCAGCGCTCCATGCTGTCATGCTGGCCACATGACCTTGGAGGTGTCTATGGACAACGCCAGCTCTTCGGCTTAGAAATGGAGATGAGCACCACCCCCGAGAGTCAGACACAACTAGACTTCATGTCAAGGTGAAAGCTTTACCTTCACTTTAACAAACAGAAGGGAATATTTATGGCAGTTTTTTCTCTCGTATAATGCATTATATTGTATATTAAAACTGAGCATGCAGTAATGCTCATGTGCATACACACTCAGGCATACACACATGACAAATACCAGAGTTCAGACGCCTGGCAAAATAATTTTTCCCCTCTTGGCTGAAAGCAATTTTTAAACTACACTCAAAAGAGGCTGTTTGACTTTTCATACAAATACTCGGAGAACGTAATGTCCAAAATGTATTTGTAGAGTACTTACCTTCAGTTGGCATTGTAATAATAGTTTCAGTTGTTGCATGGTAATCATCATCTTCCAAAGATCCGTCACTGCTGTCATCTCTTTGGACGTCGTATTGATCAATGAGTTCTTGTACTGGCGGAGCTCTAGGTAAAAGTTGCCGTATAGCATCCCGGCTAATGTTCGGTGCCTGTTCCAGACGCAGTTTGCTGAGGATCTGAATTTTTATAGCTTCTATTCTTGAAGATTTTGTACTTTGCCTCCATGTACATGCATTGCATGGTCCGTCTTTTTCTATATCCTCATTTGCCTGGTTACTTTCATTTGGATCCACTGGACCAGGGATGATTAGCATGAGAAGACAAATATAAATATAACTTCTAAACTTTTGCATTGTCCCACATTCACTGAACTCCTGTTCCTTCTTCCTTTTCCCCCTCCTCCCTTCTTTCGATCTTTTTCTAATCTTTCCGTACTCTGAATCGCTGAAGGCAAATGCAACCTGAGACAAGTCACCACTCTGGTGAATCTTGTATATTCCAAGAGGGCTTTTTATATTCCCAACCCTTCATCAGCTTGTGTCGTCAAAAGTGGTGATTGGCTGTTAAACCAACAATGAATCTAGCTGTCAGATGTTAAAGCCATGTCCGTCATAAGTTGCTAGACCTTATTTTGTTACTGCCCAAGCTAAGCTGATATTCTGACTGACCAATCGAGGCCGAAACAATATTTCCAAGGAATATGGACAGCCGTATCAGAAGATAGTATTACCATTCTTAAATTTGAATCAGCTGCTTCTCTTATTATGAATCAATCTATATGTCCCTCACACATTCAAAAAAAACATAGCCAATAACTTTTTCCATTTTGAAAGAAATTCACTGCCTATTTTAAAAAAAGCTTACTAAAAATTATATTTATTTAACATGGATTAAACAACAATGAATACCTACAGCCTTGTACCTAAATATTAATCATACAACATGGGTATTTTTTTAATCATATCTTTATTTATCGGTGTATAATTGCAGGTTTTTAAATCGTATTTATTTTGGGAGACATCACAAAGTAAATATAGCTCTCCCCAGGTCTTATTCTACAAGACAGTAGCTCTCACTATTGGCTATGCTAGCTAAGACTGATGGGAGCTGTAGTCCAGACACATTTGAAAGGCAGCATTTTGTACACCTAGTAAATTTCAAGATGCCTTTCTCCATACTCAGATCATCCTGGCTTCATTAGACTGAACAAGTTTAGAATCAGAGTGCAGATGATAACAACATGATTATTTTGGCTTATCTCATCAACAGCAATATTGGTGGCATTCATTATGCCTTTGCTCAGTAGAAAAGCATACATGTTACTTACAAGACTTGTTGTAAATTGGGACCCTTCAGATATTTTTTTACAGTTTCTATAACTCATTACCATTGGCTAGACCAGTTATTTTCAACCTTTTTTGAGCCGCGGCACATTTTTTACATTTACAAAATCCTGGGGCACACCACCATCCAAAATGACACAAAATGACACTCTAACACAGTAATACATATAGTTAATGTTTTTAAATATATTTATCCCAAATTGCCACTGTCACTTGACACGCAGCTGCAGCACTAACTCTAAGTTTGTTTACTTAGCCGCATTTGAGCAAATCCAAGATGGTGCGACCATAGCACTCTCGTGTCACTTCTTAGGTGATGCGAGAGTGCTATGGTTCCATTTCCTTGATGAAAAAGTCAACAATGCTTCTTGTATGATGTATTTTGGGCATCTTGGTTGACCAATGAATGTATAACTGTTTTATGAATCATGGACAATGTTGCATATACAGTAACATATGATGTTCTTATTGCTTAAGAGATGGGGGGTGTTTGGAAGGCCATGGGGGAGAAATTAAACCAGGATTTGGAAGCCTAATCCTTGCAGGCTGGTTTCTCTTTCCAGTCCCCCACCAAGTTCAGGACAAATGACTAACCCATTTCTTGCTTACGTATTGCTCATTACCTGTTCTTAGAGTCCTTGGGAACACGAGGTTTGCAAACATGCCAAGCCTCCAGGAACATTGGTTTGTGAGCTTAGTAGGTAGGCTTGTGTTCCAGTTCTGTATTTTGCCTCTACATCTGTCAGTGACCTGTGCTTTCAGTTGCTAAAATACTATTCACCTGCAATAACTCACTGGGTACCAAATATTGGCCACAAATAGAGAATATCAGTATTCTCATGGCTCTCCTATCACTTTCATAATGACGTTTTATTCTAGCCCAGTGTTTTTCAACCTTTTTTGAGCTGCAGCACATTTTTTACATTTACAAAATCCTGGGGCACACCACCAACCAAAATGACACAAAATGACACTCTAACACAGTAATACATATAGTTAATATGTTTTTAAATGTATTTATACACTCACTTAGTGTGAAACCAAATGAAAGATAGCTTTTGCTGTATTGCCTTGAGCTCACCGTCTTTTCTTTTCTTTTTTGTCCACCACTCATATTAGGGCCTTCATCTGTGTCATAATTTTGTCCAGGGCCCTGTTCGGCATTTGCATTTTCCCTTCTCAAAAACTTCTCTATCACTGTCACTCGCTTGGCTTGCTGTGATCCCAAATTGCCACTGTCACTTGACGCGCAGCTGCAGCACTAACTCTAACTTTGTTTCTTCTTCGAGAGCTCTGTGAATGCACACTTAGGAAGTTTGCGCGCCAGTGCGGGCTTCCAACGGAAACTTTCCCAGTTTGAAAAGTTTTGGCGGTAGCTCCACCCAGCCGGCCCGGAGGGCATAAAAGGCGCCTCCATGCGCGCCCACCCCATTTCCTTTGTTTTCCGCCACTTGGGCAACATCAGAAATACGGCTGGTTGTGTGAGCATAGTATGTCCACAACCAGTTTCAAAAAGTGTTCATCCTGCGGTAGCAAGATCCCGGATTGCGACGGTCACTCGAAGTGCCTTCGGTGTCTCGGAGAAGGGCACGTTGTTCCTGCCTGCCGACACTGCCAGGCCTTCTCGTCGCACACCAGAAGAGCGAGAGCCCGCAGGCCCTCCAGAGATGGCGACGGCTGTCCCATCTACCTCCTTGGGGTCCGGGGCGGCTGCTCCGGCCCCTACCGTATCGACCGCGAAGTCTCTCTCCTCCTCCTGACCGAGACGGTTCAGCTGCCTCCACCTCGCCGGTTGTCGACGAGCTCGATGGCGTCGGGCCTCTCCCAGAGGTCGGCCATCTCAAGGACTCCCTCCAACAAGGCTATGGAAATAGCATTCCGGAGATCGAGCGAGGAAGCCCGTAGAGCCCAGACCAGAGGCCTGGTTCCTGTGACTCCGGGCAAGTCTCTGGAGGCCGTTGCCTCGAGACCTCCGTCGCCGAAGAGGCGCAGGACTCTGACGTCATCGTCGTCGGTGTCGTGTCCGGACTCCTCGCCTGCCCCTGTTCTCGCTGTGGAGACAGGGGTAGAGCAAAACATCTCACCGAGAGACTCTGTCCAGACCGTCGTCAGACTCCCCTTGGGTCAGACCTCGGTCCGACAACTCTTTGTGACGTCGCCCGACAAGGGCAGACAAACCACGAGGCTCGCCTTGGCCCCGGCGGAGAGAAACCTTCCTCCCGAGTCGACGGTGATGACTGCGGTGCCCTCGACTTCGAGATCACCACCACCATCCCAACTTCCGATGCTTCCGGAAGTGGTTCAGCCTTGGTCGGGAGACGAGGTCGAGGAAGGAGAGGTCCCTCGATCGGTGAGGTCGGGGTCCATCTTGTCCCTCAATATGGACAGAACACCTTCCCACAGAGGCTGTGAGGTGGAACCCTCGTCGTCGCCGACAGACTCCGCGAGAGCCTTTGGCGAGCAAGTGGGCCGGATGGCAAGGTCTCTGGGCATGCAGACGTATGTCTCAACAAGATCCAGCGCCTGCCCCGTCTTCAGCAGGGTGCAGGTCGAGGACGCGGCCCAGCCACATCTTCCCATGCTGGAACCCCTGGAAGAGGTGGTGAAAGCGTCGTGGAAGACTCCATCGACCATCCCACCCACGTCAGGGCGTATCGAGGCATGGTACAAGATCGACGAGAGGGAGAAGGAATGGCTGCACGATCATCCGACACCCAACTCGATGATCGTTACCTCCTCCCAGTCTTCGGGCCGAGAGTCCACAGCCCCCTCCGACCAAGAGGGAAAAAGGTTCGACACGGTCGGCAGAAAGATCTACCGAGCCGGACTCTTGCTGACAAAAATGGCTAACTACGGGGCGTGCATGGGAGCCTACCACCAGATCCTGTGGGAAAGGGCCCAACCCTTTTTCCAGGATCTCTCCCAGGAGCAACAGGCTGCACTTCTCTCACAGGAGGCGCAGTCACTGGCACACCACCAAATCCTGATGGCCCGCCACACGGGGGACACCTCAGGAAAGCTGCTAGCCCACAGTGTCGCCATCCGCAGGCACGCGTGGCTGAAGTCCTCGGGCTTGTCTTCCAACTCCAAGAAGACCATCGAGGACTTGCCGTTCGATGCCCAGGGACTTTTCTTTGCGGGCACGGACGACAAGCTGAAGGCCACTCACGACTTCAGAGTCCTGACGGCCAAGCTGGATCGACCACAGCCACAGCCCAAGCCTCGGTACTACCAAAGGGCAAGGTTCCAGCCCAGGTCGCAGTACCGCCAGTCCCCGAGGCCATACTCGGCTCCGCAGCAACACCAGCAGCAGCAGCCGAGACAGCAGCAGCACCAACAGGCCAATCGACCCCGCCAAGGCAACAAGTTGAGACCCCGCCAGAACAACGGCAACGGACAATCGAATCGCCGTGTTTGATGGGGTGAGGGACGACACCGCCTCCTCGCTAGGTACCGCTGCCATCACCATGCCTCCCCCCAGCCCTCGACCTCCACCATCTCACCCTCCGTTCGAGACCGCCTGGCCCGCTACATCAGTGCCTGGCGACGCATCACCTCAGATGCATGGGCTCTCCGGATTGTCGAAGACGGCTATGCCTTGGAATTCGACGAGCTCCCGCCAACGGGGCTCATCGTCGAGACGGAGCCATCCCAGGTGATCTTGGAGGAGGTTGACAGCTTGCTTCAAAAGGGAGCAATTTCACAGCTCCCCCACAGCAAGGAAAGAGAGGCATTCTTCTCACGGTACTTCACCATACCGAAGCCAGACGGTTCCCTGCGACCCATCCTGGACCTCAGAGACTTAAACGTTTCGCCGAGGAAATTCAGGATGGTGTCGGTGTCGTCCATTCTCCCGCTTCTCCGGGCAGGCGACCACTTCGCCTCGATCGACCTTTGGGACGCATACTTCCACGTCTCGATCAGGCCGGCTCATCGACGGTTCCTGAGTTTCAAGGTAGCAGGAAGGGCGTACCAATTCAACGTCCTTCCCTTCGGGCTCGGGACGGCTCCTCGAACATTCTCCAAGTGCATGTCGGTCGTGGCTGCGCACTTGAGAAGGCAAACGATCCGGGTTTTCCCGTACCTGGACGACTGGCTGCTGGTGGCTCAGTCTCCAAAGCTACTTCAACAACAGGTCGCGATGACGCTGCGACTACTTTCTTCATTGGGCCTCCGTCTCAACGAGGAAAAATCCCAACTTGTTCCATCAAGGACTATAAAGTTCATCGGGACGATCTTCGACTCCGTCGATCGGCTCGCTTATCTGCCAGAGGTCAGGTTCCAAGCACTTCGGCGTGAGGTGAACAGCTGCACCCGGCCCTGCATCACGGCAAAGCAGATCCAGGTCACGCTGGGGCACATGGCATCCATGGTGGCTGTCACTCCGCTGGCAAGACTACGCTTCCGGCCACTGCAGCGTTGGTTTCTCGACCACTTCAACCCGGTCAGAGAACACCACTCGAAGAAGCTGTCTCTCCCGATGGGGATCAAGGACTCCCTCCGATGGTGGACTTCCAAGACCAACGTGTGCAAAGGGGTGCCTTTCCACACGGTGACGCCGTCAATCACTGTGACAACCGACGCATCGCTGCTTGCCTGGGGAGGTCACACAGGCAACCTATCGATCAACGGCCAATGGTCAGCGGTGGAGAGCCTCCACCACATCAACTACCTCGAGCTCCTGGCCATAGCCAAGACGCTCCGGGCCTTCGCCCCCCTCGTCAGGGGACAGACAACATAGTGGCCATGTACTACGTCAACAAACAGGGCGGCACGGGCTCGAGGAAACTCCTGGCCCTAGCCCAGAGCCTGTGGGAGTGGTGCATCTGCCACCAGGTGACCCCCAGAGCCGTCCATCTCCCGGGAGTCGAGAACTTAAGGGCGGACTCGCTCAGCAGAACCAGCTGGTCGTCCCACGAATGGATGCTGCATCCAGAGGAGCTCCACCGTGTCTTTCAGCGGTGGGGATTCCCAGACGCAGATCTATTCGCATCGCCGGAAAACAGCCAACTGCCAGTTTTCGGTGCCCGGCTTGCCCTGGATGCTCACCGGGGATGCCTCGGGGACGCACTCCTGCTCGATTGGATGACGGGATTCTTCTACCTCTTCCCGCCCGTTCCGCTTCTTCTCCTCCGCATCGTCGAGAAGATCCAGTTATCGGGGACCGACTGCATCCTCATCGCTCCCTACTGGCCGAGACAGGTCTGGTTCCCGACCCTGCTCCACTTGGCCGACGGCGATCACATGCCTCTCCCGCATCGACCAGATCTGTTGACCTGGGAGAACGGGTTGCTCCTCCATCCGGACCTGCCCTCCCTGCACTTGACGGCTTGGAGGCGCCAGACGTCTCACCGGCCATAGCAGCGATCCTGGCGGCAGCCCACAAACCGACCACGACTAAGGCGTGCTCGGCTTGCATCGCCCGCTTCACCACGTTCCAGGCCGCCCGTTCCAGCGCCGTCTTCCCGCCTCGATTCCGGCGGTCCTTGACTTCCTGGCCGGATTGGTCGACAGAGGCTTGTCCATGTCCTCGGTGAAGACCCACCTAGCGGCCCTCACCTATGAGAATCAGCAAAGGGGTGGTCCTTCGCTGTTCCAGTACCCGATGGTCAAGAGATTCCTGAGAGGGGTCAACAACACCCGCCCCCCGGTGCATCCACCGACGCCGGGTTGGAGCCTGAACCTGGTGCTGTCCTGCCTTGCGGCTCCACCGTTCGAGCCGTTGTCATCCATCGATCTACGCCTCCTCTCCTGGAAGGTGGCGTTCCTGGTCGCCATTGCTTCGGCGCGTCGGCCCTCCGAGCTGGCCGCACTCCGTGTCGACGAGCCCTACCTGCTGTTCTTGGCGGACAGGGCCATCTTGCGAACGGACATCACCTTCCTGCCTAAGGTGGTGTCTCCGTTCCACGTAAACACCGACATTGTGCTGCCGGACCTGGGGTCCCCTCCGTCCGGGGACGGGGAGTCGACACTCAGAGCACTCGATGTCAGATGAGCCCTCTGGGTCTACAGGGGCAGGTCGGCGGACTACCGTCGGTCGAACAGATTCTTCGTCTCCTACGCCACCGACAAGCTGGGCTTGCCGGTGTCGTCACAGAGACTGTCTAATTGGGTGGCGTCCCTGGTTGAGCTGTGCTATCAGATAGCCCGTCAACCATGCCCCCCAAGGGTCAAGGGCCGCTCGACTAGAGTGGTGGCCACGTCGACTGCTTTTCTCCAGGGAATCCCCTTGGACCAAATTTGTAGGGCGGCCATCTGGGCCAATCCCTCCACCTTCATATCCCACTACCGGGTAGACACCCTAGTTGGAAGGGAGACGGCTTTTGGGCGAGCAATCCTCACCCCTAAGGGCCTTCAGGGTAGTGTCTAGGGGCGACCTTGTTCCCCCCCCCTCTATCCACGGGTTCTTCGACAGTTTAGGTCGATCGACCCTCTGTTTTTTTTCTACCTTGTTAAGTAACAAGTGTTTGCCGTGCCCCGTATCGGGGCACAGTCTACCGATAAGCGCGCTTACCTAGAATCATTGGGGTTCTAGGTTGCACCCATTGTGCACTTATACTGTGAGGCCTGCGTGCCTGACATGAATGGTGCTTGTTGCACTTACTGTTATGAGGCCTGTGTGCCTGGCATGAATGGTGCTTGTTGCACTTATACTGTGAGGCCTGTGTGACTGACATGAATGGTGCTTGTTGCACTATGTTTACAAGTGGGAGCATGTCTTCCACTCTTATTTATTACATTGTTGTGATGTTATTTATTCAAATTGCTGGTTGCAATAAACCTGTTGGTTTTCTAAAATTGGCTGGTTTGTTCCCACCTCCTTCACCTTAGCTCGGTAAGTCTTCATAAGTGTGCATTCACAGAGCTCTCGAAGAAGAATGGTAGGTTACATACCTGTGACCATCTTTCTTCGAGTGAAGCTCTGTGAATCCACACGAACCCGCCCGGCCGTCCCCTCTATCTCAAACCACCCTTTCCTAGTTGCAATTGTGGCGTAGGAATGGGGTGGGCGCGCATGGAGGCGCCTTTTATGCCCTCCGGGCCGGCTGGGCGGAGCTACCGCCAAAACTTTTCAAACTGGGAAAGTTTCCGTTGGAAGCCGCTGGCGCAAAACTTCATAAGTGTGGATTCACAGAGCTTCACTCGAAGAAAGATGGTCACAGGTATGTAACCTACCATTACTTAGCCGCGTCTGAGCAAATCCAAGATGGCGCGACCATAGCACTCTCGCGTCACTTCTTAGGTGACGCGAGAGTGCTATGGTTCCATTTCTTAAAGGGACAGGTGCGCCTTATAATTTATATATGAATGAAGTTCAAAAATAATTTCCCACGGCACACCTGATGATCTCTCACGGCACACTAGTGCTCCGTGGCACACTGGTTGAAAATCACTGTTCTAGCCACAGATAGGATAGAGACCATCAAGATAAACAGAGAGTTGTTCAATTGATTGAAATCATTATGCCATTTTAAAATATTCTTGTGGCATATATGCAGAGCTCCAGTGAAAATCAGAAGAAAGTTCTAGTAGAAGGATATTTTTCAATTATAATAGTAGTCTTGTCAAACCTGACTGTGCTGCAATTCTCTTGAGTTTCCTGTCACAACAATACAAACCCCCATTATTGCTTTGTTTGTTTATAGATACATGCATTACATACATGCACACTTGTCCAATTAATTGCAAAAACATGCTAAGGATTGTGGAAAAATTAAAATGCTAATATTTTCCACTGAAAGGGTCATTTCAATGAACCAAGGTATAAATAATAATTTGGTTCCTCATGTAAATCACTGTGTGCCATGTGTTAGGCTGGAGAAAGCATTTATAAGAGTTATGCAATGTTCAATAACAAGATTTACAATGGAAACAACTGCACAAACATTCAGCATCATTGCAATAAAATGCAGGAACTAAATGTGATGACTGTTTGAATCATATTTTCTGAAGACATTCCATTTCTAGTCAACTTTTGGATGCCAACTAATGTCTGTGGGTGAAGTCATGTCCACGCTTCATCACTTTTTGTTGATTTGACTGCTGTTCCAAAGAGATGTGTGCTAATGTTACTGCAGTAGCACCATGAAAAGGTCATACGGAACAAGTTATTAAACATGGCAGGTCCATACTTTCCAATGCTGTTGTAATAGATTAACTCCAGGTATAGGCTGCATTTTTGCATATGTAGATGAGTGGTATCTGAAATACAACAAGGAATATGGGAGCCTGAGGAATAAAGAGGATAAGAAACTGAAACAGTTGAGATATTGTAAAATAAAAGATTTCTATAACGAAAAGGATGTACTAATGCAGGGGTAGGGAACCTAGGGCTCGGGAGCCAGATGTGGCTCTTTTCATGATTGCATCTGGCTCTCCAGAGCAGCCCGGGCCTCGGTTTCCTTCTCCATCTCTCCTTCCTTTTTCCTCCCTCTCTCCCCTTCCTTCTTTCCTCCATTCTCCCTCTTCCTTCCTTTCTCTCCTTCACTCTTTCCTTCTCCTTCTCTCTATCCTTTTCCCTCCCTCTCTCCCTGCTTTCTTCCATTCTCCCTCCTTCCCTCTTCCTTCCTTCCTTCTTTCCTTTTCTATTCTTTTTCCCAAGTCTTTCTTTCCTTCCTTTCTTTTCACTTCCCCCTCTCCCCTTCTTTCTTTTCTTCTTTTTCCTTCATTATTTTACTTTTCCTCACTCTCCTTTCTTTTCTCCACCCTTTCCTTTCCTCCCTTCCCATTTCCTTCTTTCTTTTCCCCTCTTTGTCTCTCTCCTGCTTTTCTTTTCTTCCTTTTCCATAGTTCGTTCTTCTTTTCTTTCTTCCTCTCCCCCCCTCTCCTTTATTTCCTCTATCTTTCTTTCTTTCCCCCTTCCTTCCGTCTTCTCTTCCTTCCCAGAGTCTTGAGCACGCCTTTTGCAGAGCCAAGTGTCCCATCATTCTGCCGGGGGAATACTTTTCTCATAATATGTATGTATATACTCACATTTAGTTGAATTCAGTCTTAAAATATATTTTATATATTATATGGCTCTCACTGAAATAAATTTCCAAATATTTTGCTTTCATGGCTCTCTGAGTCAAAAAGGTTCCTGACCCCTGTACTAATGGAATGGAGTCAGATGAAAAACTTAGGAGAAGAAAGATTTTGGCTAATATTAAGAGGCAGTTGGGAACAAATAAAAAAGGAAGAAAGTAACATGGGTGAAAATACAATAGATAGAATATTAAAAGAAAGATCCAATGAAAAGCAAAAATAGTTACTGTAGGTAACACAGTGTTTTTCAACCTTTTTTGAGCCGCGGCACATTTTTTACATTTACAAAATCCTGGGGCACACCACCAACCAAAATGACACAAAATGACACTCTAACAAATAATACATATAGTTAATATGTTTTTAAATTTATTTATACACTCAGTGTGAAACCTGGGCCTGTTTCGATGAACACAACATAGATATCCTGGCAGAAATGGAAGAAAGACACAAACTTCCCACACAGAACTCCCATAACCAAGAGAAAATACTATAAGGGTTTGGTGGGCATTGACCTTGGGTTTTGGAGTTGTAGTTCACCTATATCCAGAGAGCACTGTGGACTCAAACAATGTTGGATCAGGACCAAACTTGGCATGAATACTCAATATGCCCAAATGTGAACACAGATGGAGTTTGGGGAAAATAGACCTTGACATTTGGGAGTTACAGTTTCTGGGATTTATAGTTAACACACAATCAAAGAGCATCCTGAACTGAAAGAGTTTGCTTGGGAATTAACCTTGAGTTTGGAAGTTGTAGTTCACCTACATCCAGAGAGCACTGTGGACTCAAACAATGTTATGTTATGTTATGTTGTTGTTTGTTTTCTGTCCAGAATCACAATGTTGGAAGGAGGCTCACCACTTTAAGGTCCCTAAAATAGGCATGGGAAAACCTCTGTCCTCTGGGTGCTTAGGACTTCAATTCCCACCATTCCTAACAGCCTGAGGCCCTTTCCTGCTTAAGTGGCTGGGGGGGGGGGAGGAAAAGGGCCTGAGGCTGCTAGGAATGGTGGGAGCTGGAGTCCAAAACACCGGGAAGGTCCAAGTTTGCCCATGCCAGCTTTCGACAGAGACCTCTTCCTCCCCCTCCCCCTTTGTGCCCTTTCTTCTCCCTCCTGCCAAACACTAACTTTTTCTTCTACACTGCCGCTTCTGCCGCCATTTTGATCCGAGGGGGCAGCGTGAGCGTGTTCAGGAGGGGGGGGGGGAGGGAAGAAGATGTGACCCATGCGGACGCTACTGCGCAGATTCACCCCAGAACAAAGTGAGGCAAAACGAGCAGAGCGAGGCTGGGAAGAAGGGATCCCAAGTGGAGAAGAAAAAGTGTTCGGCAGGAGGGGGAAGAAAGGGTATTGGAGGTTCCAATTTCCCACGGCACATTGGTTGGGAAACACTGAGGTAAAATATATGAAAGAATTCTAGAAGACAAGGAATTTATGTATAAAAGGATGGGAAATAAATGGGAAAAGGAAGGAGGCCTAGAGAAAGTTAAAATACATAGGATAAGGAATGGATTAAATAAAATAAAGATAGAAAAATATAGGGAACTAGAGCAAAAAGTAATAACAAAATGGTATAGGACACCAATTCAATTGGCACATATGATCCAGGGTCTAAATCCGAAATGTTGGCACTGTGGGAGCAGAGAAGCCTGGTATTCACATCTCTGGTTGGAATGTAAGAAGACACAAAAGTTCTGGAATCAAATTTTTAGGAAGATTGAACTATATACAAAAATAAAAAATGATTTAAATATGGACATTCTCTTAAAAGGGATTTGTGGGGACATTAAAATAAAAGCGCAAGAACAAAACTTAGTTATGATGACATTCAGAGCGACACATGCTGTGATCGCCTGGGGGTAGAAAGAAAAAAAAACGGACCCTTGAAAAATGGTATGGATATGTGTGGGAACAAGTACAATTGGAAATTATGGTTATTATAAGAAATGAAAAACCATGGACAGAAAAGCAGAAGAAAACCAAAGAAATATGGTCACCTTTTAAAAACTAGATACAGGAAGCTAAACCAGAAGACAAACATTGGGGGAAAAAACTGGATAGAATGCAACGATGGCTCGAATAATTGAAAAAGGACTAACTTGTCAACGGGGGGAGGGGGGAGGGTTAGGGTGGAAGAAAAAATGTATTGTAACAAAAGCAATTTAAAGCAAAGGTAAATGTATTACAAATAAGTGATAACAAAACAATTTAAAAAAACCAAAAAAACCCAACAAGGAATATGCTTCAGTGAAACTGCTTTCATCCTGCTTGGCACGCTGTCCATATGGCAGCTTACTATTACATCCCATTGTGCGATGGGGACAAATTGATGCCATCGTGAATTGCCCTTCCTAGCTGAACACCATGCTGTTTGACCACTTCAGTTGAAGCCATTAAAGGTTGCTGATCAAAGGAAGCAATTTTACTTGGCTGCTACAGCGATAGTGTTATTTTAACCTCTCAATGTCACCTGTTACTTGCTGAAAGTTGTGTAAACTATCTACCTTCAGAACATAAACCACTTCAACTGGGCCACTTGGAATCATATATCAGTTTTAGCAGCCTTATACAATTTCCTATCCCTGGACCTCATGTTTCTCTATTCATATCACTGCAGAATCATTCAAGCTGGATGGGTTCCCCAGGTTTGACTACTCAGCTTTGGTTCTTTAATAGAAAGCCAATCAGGATTGCTTTAAGATATTGTGAAGTCCATCATTTCAGGAAGATGGTGGTGGGATGAGATCTCACACCAATGCCCACTATAATCACGGTGCCTCTTTCTGATGCTGTCAGAATTGCATAGTTGCTGTAGTTGAATATCTGCTTCTACTTGGATCAAGTATTGGCTCTTCTTGCCCAATTCGTTCTATCCTGAATTAGTCATGGTGGCCATTTTCTCTGAACCCATTCCTTTCCCCCCTGTCTGGTTGCTTTGATGGCAAAAGAAAAATTGGGTTGTTTTAAGTTTTTCGGGCTGTATGGCCATGATCCAGAAGCATTATCTTTTGACGTTTTGCCTGCATCTATGGCAGGCATCCTCAGAGGTTGTGAGGACCTCACAAACTCCTAGGATGCTTGCCATAGATGTGGGCGAAATGTCAGGAGAGAATGCTTCTGTAACATGGCCATACAGCCTGAAAAACCTACAACAACCCAGTGATTCCAGCCATGAAAGCCTATGACAATACTAGAGAAGGATTGGGAGGATGCGTAGTTTCACACTTATTTAGAGGAAAGTAATTCCTCCGAGCCCAATACAGGCAGAGTCCCCAAGTTACAAACATCCAACTTGCAAATGACTCCTGGTTAAGAATGAGGATGAGACAACAGGAAGTGAGCGAAATCTACCCCCAGCAAGGGAAATTCACTCCTGAAAGAGTTACCATGGGGAAAAGGTGTCTCTACTGAAGCTATATCACCAATCCTTGTTTCCATAAAAAGCCAATTTTTTCAAAATCCAATTATCACAGGGACAGAAAATGAGGTGAAATCTTCTGTAGAGTCAGAGACAGCAAAACAGACACCACAGGGGTGTTTACTCCGGTGTGCTGGGGCCAAAGAGCAGTATGCAAGTATAAATCCTTATCTGTGACTGCTTGGATGAGAGGAAGATAAAAATAAACCCCTTTTCTCTGCAGGAATAAAGACTTTGCAATTTTGTGTAGACTGCCCCTTCATTCTGCACAATTTCATACTCAGCCGTACTGAGTCCCCCCTTGGGGGTTGAGAAGTGATGGGGTACAAATATCGGAAATAAATAAATAAATAAAAATACAAGAGACTACTCTCATTTCTTCTTGAAGCTACAAAGCTATCTTGTATTTTGGAAGTACTAAACAATGCAGACTTGGATTTAGCAAAGCAACTTTTTAAAAACTACCTCGTGGAATGATGTGCAGTTATTTTGGTCATTGTTAGTGATATTTTTAAAAAATCTATTTAAATTACATTTATGTTAGAAATGGAAATTTTTAACTAAAAAAATCATGCTAAATTATCATTTAAATTTAAGTAAAGTTCCTGCATTAAAAGATTTATTTGAACAAAGCTAAAAAAATGCAATCCATGATTTTATCAGCCTCTCCAAGAAATAACTACAGTAAGTTTCCTTATCCAGCACACAAAACCTGCTATTCTCATTTCCACTTTCCTATATAATCTCATCTTCTTACCTTCCAGATCTATTTAGCTATCTGATTCCCATGTCGATTTAAAGCAAAAGTTGAGAGGTAAGAGCTTCAACGTTCAGTTTTATGGGATGGATGAGAAACCTCACCTGTGCATAGTACTTTGTGTAGAACATAGAAATGCCTAAAAGGCCATCCTTTCCAAGATGCCCTTGCTACTTGTTGATTTAAAATCTTTTAATCTGGATTTAGTTTAATTTTAAATGCTCAGACCATGAGCTGAAGCTATTCTCAATTATTAAATGTATTATTTATTTATTTATTCATTTATTTATTGTTTTTGATGGCTTGCCTTTCTCCAAGGCGGATTGTGGCAAGCAATATTAATAATGTTTTTAAAATCATCGTTTAGACCAGGGGTGCTCACACCTTTCCAGCATGCGAGCTACTTATAAAACAACCAAGTCCCAAAGATCTACCTACCCACTACTTAGAGAGCCATAAAAGCAAAATATTAGGAAATTTATTTCAGTGAGAACCATATAATATATTTTAAGACTGAATTCAACTAAATGTGAGTATAATAAACCCCTGAGCATTCCTCACAAATGGCATGGGAGCCATACACACTGTGCCTGCGATCTGCCTGCGGTCTACCAGGATGCGCTTCAAGATCTACCAGGATGCCCTTCGAGATCTACCAGCAGATCACGATCTACCTAATGAGCACCCGTGGTTTAGACTCAGTGGGCCATCTCTGTAATGACTACAGCACTGAAGTCCTCTTCAAGTTGTTTTGTTTGGAGACAAATACTTATTTGCATAACAATTTATTATTTTTGTGTATATGCGGCTTCAAATGAACTCCAATTTATTTCCCTCAAAATCCAGCTGAAAGATAAGAGAGAGGAGGATCAGGTCACTCTGTATCATTGTTTATCTTGAGCCTGAATTACCTAAGCCAGTGTTTCCCAACCAGTGTCCCGTGGCACACTAGTGTGCCGTGAGCAATCATCAGGTGTGTCGTGGGAAATTGGAACCTCCAATACCCTTTCTTCCCCCTCCTGCCAAACACTTTTTCTTCTCCACTCGGGCTCCCTTCTTCCCAGCCTCGCGCTGCTTGCTTTGCCTCATTTTGCTCACGCTGCCACTTCTGCGGGAGGGGGGAGGGAGGACTACGTGACCTGTGCGGGCGCTACTGCGCAAACTCGCCCCACGTCTTCCTCCCTCCCCTCCACAGTGCTCTCTGGATATAGGTGAACTACAACTCCAAAACTCAAGGTCAATGCCCACCAAACTCTTATAGTATTTTCTCTTGGTTATGTTAGTTCTGTGTGGGAAGTTTGACTCCATTCAATCATTGGTGGAGTTCAGAATGCTCTTTGATTGCGGGTGAACTATAACTCCCAGCTGTTGAGCAAGACCTTTGTGTGTGTCTTTCTGCCATTCCTGCCAGGATATCTATGTTGTATTCATCGAAACAGGTCCAGGTTTCACACTGAGTGTATACATAAATTTAAAAACATATTAACTTTATGTATTACTGTGTTAGACTGTCATTTTGTGTCATTTTGGTTGGTGGTGTGCCCCAGGATTTTGTAAATGTAAAAAATGTGCCACGGCTCAAAAAAGGTTGAAAAACACTGACCTAAGCAATACTCTTGACACTCTAATCACATTTTACTCCACATCAGTGGTTCCCAACCTTTTTGTAACTAGGGATCACTTGACCAGGGACTACTTTGACCAGGGATCACTCTCCAACATTAGTAACAAAAGGGTTATGAATTAGTTGTTGGTTAACTTTAGATTTGGTTTGGTTATTTGGTGTGCTGATTCAGAAAAGTGCATTGGACAGACTACATCAGCTTTAGTTTCTGATACAGAACATATGCCATCCAATAGTTGCCATCTGCTCACCCACAGAAAACCATATTTAATAAGCCTCGGCACTATAGGAGGTCTTCACGAGACCAGTCAATCTCGTTGCAATGGTGTATTAATGGTGAGGCCGCAGACCATATTTCAGTTCTTGTGCACCACTGGTGGTCCACAGACCACAGGTTGGGAACCACTGCTCCAATAAACACAGTTTAAAATCAAATTCATAACCATCTGATGTATAGTTTAATAAGTCAAGTGTGTGATGATTCCAGCATTTTCATTTCAATTTTGCTGTGTAACAAAAATTAACCAAACAGGTTCCTACAAATGCAATTAACTTAACAGGTTGATACCAATGCATCTGAATGAATATTTACCTCAACACTGGTGAACTGAAAGCAAACTTGCATTTGTGTGAAAAGAGTGTTTGGATAGGTACATCTTGAGGGCTATTGCCACTAACTATATCTGTCGAATTGTAGTATGGATTAACCATTAAGCAGTTGATTCAATCGATCTACACTAGTTCAGTCTAACAATTTGGTTCAGGCCAAAGGTGAATTGGTGGAAAATAATGGAGAAAGATGCCTGAAGTGATGTTCCCATTTCTTTTTCCCTCTTGGTTTTTATTTTGCACAATTTTTCCATTCCTCCCTCCCCGGCATTGGTTTTTATTTTACATAAATTTCAAAGGTTTCTGGAACTTTCCAGTATCATCTGGATTTTATAACCACTCAACAACCCTTTGCAGTTCACCTTGCTGGAACGCAGAGTACTTGGCTCAGATATTGTGACGCAAACATTGTGATTTCTGGGCCTGAGAGGCTCACAAAAAGGAGAGGTAACATTGCAAAAATCCAAGAGAAATTGGCTTTGTGTGAATAACTGGCAATGCAATGTGAAAGGTTTTGGCTCTTTAGCACCATCTCCCATTTAATTTGTTAATAACCTAGTTTTGGATCTTGATTGGCTCACTGAATTGCACAAAATTTTGAAAGCTTGTGTTACATATTTTATGCGTCTTCGTTGGCCAATAATGGTATCGTTGTCTTGTGTATTTTAAAATTGGTTGTAATTTGACTGCACAGCTAGCCCTGAATATGTTTTCTGAATATAATTCTGCAGTTCAGCCTCAAATGAAGTTACTCCCCTTTTTTTAATGTCAGAAAATTTCCATTGTATGTCTATTACTTAGAATAGGGTTGCTGATGTTCCCACTGCATTTTAAACCTTTCCTGTTTACAATCCCTTGCATGGTGCTTTTTTTGTTTTGTTTTGCTGGAGTGCAAAGCCAGTCAGGGCCGTACCCAGGATTTTGATTCGGGGTGGGGGGTGGGTGAGTTTGATTTGGGGGGGAGCTGAGTCTGGGTGAGAGAGGGTCTACCCTAGCAAACCTTTTGTATTGTTATCCCAATACCCCCATGCATATAGGATATATTGAGCATGGTGATCAGATCATGATATAAATACAAATAACAGTCTAAATAATGTACCAGTAAGGTCTTCTCACGGACCACCCTGAGAATGTCGGGGGGGGGGCTTCAGCACCCAAGCCCCCCCCCCCCCCCACCGGGTACATCGCTGAAGCCAGTGGTTCCTAGAAACATTGAAGTTTGAAGTAAAAGTTTCCCCTTGATGTTAGGTCTAGTTGTGTCCGACTCTGGGGGTTGGTGTTCATCTCCATTTCTAAGCTGAAGAGCCGGCATTGTCCATAGACGCCTCCAAGGTCATGTGGTCGGCATGACTACATGGAGGAGAGTACACAGGTGGGCTCAGGAGTGAGGAAAAGGTCCCTTTAAATCAATGGTTCCCAAAGTGGGCGGTACCACCCCCTAGTGGGCGGAGGGGCGATCTGGGGGGCGCTGGAAGGCCCAGGAGAATTTGGGGGGCGCTGAACACCTGTAAGGGGGCAGTGGGGGCAGTGGGGGCAGTGGCGCGAGCCAGGTGACAGGCTACCATCCATCTCTATGTGTGTGTGTCTCTCTCTTCTTCCCTCCTCCTGCTCCCTCCTCCTCTCGCCAAGCAAGGGATAATAATAATAATAATAATAATCCTTTGGGGTTTCCTTCCAACTGGTTGAGTCTTATAACAATAATAATAATGTCCTTCAACATATTTAGTGGAACGTGGATTCAGTGCGGTAACCAATTTATTAACAAAAAAGAAACCGATTGCAAAATAGTCAATCGCGGTGATTTGAGATTACTGCTGACGAAAATAGAGCCGAGGATTACTAGATTGGTAGCAGCATACTAGGTTCATCCTTCTCATCAAGATGATTTCGAATGTTTTTACTTTTTTTTGTATTACCTTTCTATTCTAAGTTCAATAAATAGTTTCATAATTTCAAACTTTAATGTTTCTAGTTTACAACTTTCTTTATTATATTTTACGAAAAAGGTGTGTGTATATATATATATATATATATATATATATATCTGTTTAATTGCTATTACATTTTTTAAAAAAATTCTAGGGGGGGGGGCGGTGAGTAAATTTTTTTCTGGAAAGGGGGCGGTAGGCCCAAAATGTTTGGTAACCACTGCTTTAAATGGTCCTTCATGCACATAAAGGAAAATACCAGTCTGGGGTTTGGGAAGTTTAAGCATTTCCTGCGGAGGCTTTCCTTTAAGTAAAAGTAAAGGTTTTCCCCTGACATTAAGTCCAGTCGTGTCCAACTCTGGGGGTTGGTGCTCATCTCCATTTCTAAACCCATAGATGCCCCCAAGGTCATGTGGCCGGCATGACTGCATGGAGCGCCGTTACCTTCCTGTAAAAGCGGTACCTATTGATCTACTCACATTTGCATGTTTTCTAACTGCTAGGTTGGTAGGAGCTGGAGCTAACAATGGGAATTCACCCTGTCCCGCAGATTCGAACCGCTAACCTTCCGGTTCTATACTAGCTAGGAAAGTATCAAACTCCTAAAGAAGAGCTTCAAGAATTGGTGCAAGAAGTAGAGCAATAACAGAAAAGTGGCATCACAAACAAAACCAATACCTCTGTCTCTGAACATTATTTCTTTAACTTTGGGACCAAATAAATTTCCTTGGAAATTGAGTTTTGGGAAAACAGACAGGTACCAATTAGGTATGTGCAGAAGCAAACCACATCACTTTCTGAATTTTTATCTAGTTTAGTCTACCTCCATATTAGCCACCAAATGTTTTCCTTCACTATTAGAATTTTTTTAAAAAGTTTAATGGCCTGCCTTTCTGATTTTTTTCCTCAATGCAAAATGTTTCCTAATTCCTACAGAAAGCCCATTAACAAAATGAAACGATCAAGTAGTGCCGCGAAAGTGTTCATATACTGACCTCTGCTGGAATGTTTGAGGCCAAACAATATTTATATTACTTTTGAGTTTCTTTTCAAAGTGCTATTTAAATATACTGTAATAATATGCTACTTTGAGAGGTTAAAAAAAGGATATCCGAAACCAGTGGTTCTTCAACCTTCCTAATGCTGCGACCCCTTAATACAGTTCCTCATGTTGTGGTGACCCTCAAAAATAAAATTATTTTCGTTGCTACTTCATAACTGTAATTTTGCTACTGCTATGAATTGTAATGTAAATATCTGATATGCAGGATTATTTCTTTCACTGGACCAAATTTGGCACAAATATCCAATACACCCAAATTTAAATAATGGGGGAGGGCTGATTTTGTCATTTGGGAGTTGTAGTTGGTGGGATTTATAGTTCACCTACAATCAAAGAGTATTCTTTACTGGCCAAGACTCATCTCCTGACCAATCAGAGGCCTGGGGGACACCGGCCGGCTTCTCGACACTGGCCAAAAGGGAGTTTGTGGGCTGCTGCTGGTCTTGTGGAGGCTTGAGGGAAGTCATGGGGATGGAGGCTGCTTCCAGTTCATCTGGCCTTCCGTCCTTAGAAAACTACAATTCCCACGGGGGTCAAACTATGTCTTCTTTTTGTTAGAGGTGAAGTTGGGGTTCCTCGATAACAATGACCACATGATTGGAGATCCATTTTGGGGTGTATTCAGAAAACAGGCCTCATTAGGGGGTTGAAGATGCTGTTGTCAAGCCATGGTGGAAGCAGTCATGGTGGAGGGCCGGGCGGGTAGCACAGCTGGTTAATCAGCTGCAATAAATCACTGCCAATCAAAAGGTGGCAAGTTCGAAGCCAGAGTCGGGGTTGAGCTCCCAACTGTTAATAGCTGTTGAAAAAAATAACCCAGCTTACTGTCCACCTAAACAGTTCAAAAATAGCTGTGCTGTGAGTAGAGAAATTAGGGACTGCTTAAAGCGGGGAGGTTAATTTATGACACCATAAAATGCCAGAGAGCAAGGAGGAAATACTACAATCAAAAGGTTCAGCATTATTTATTTATTTTTTTATTCCAACTTATATACCGCCACTCCCCGAGGGCTCGGAGCAGTTTACAGTACGAACAAGAACAATATACATAAAAACCAATTAAAACAAAGAGAAATCAGCAATCATCAGGATTCAAATGCCTGCCGGAATAAGAATGTTTTGCATGTCCTCCGAAAGGAAGGTAAGCTTCGCAGAGCTTAGGTTTCTGCCGACAAGGCATTCCATAGGTCTGGAGCCACAATTGTGAAGGCTCTGCGCCTGGTGGCCACCAGGTGGAAGGTCTTAAAGTTGGGAACTTCAAGCAAGTTTTGGTCTTCCGAACGAAGTGATCTCTGAGGTTGGTAGGGGGTGAGGCAGTTCCTCAGGTACGCTGGCCCTAGACCATATAAGGCCTTAAAGGTGAGAACCAACACTTTGAAGGTAATCCGGTGCTCAATCGGCAGCCAGTGCAACTGCTGCAGAATTGGAGTAATATGACATAATAGTGGACGAAGCAACAGCTCCCCCTGTGGCTGAATCGAGCAATCTCCAGGATCCGAAGCGGAAGAACTGCTGAATGACTTCTATCTGTCTTGTATGTCTTGTATGTCAAAAACAGCATTGAATGTTTGCCGTGTATGTGTGCATTGTGATCCACCCAGAATCCCCTTTGGGTGAGAAGGGCGGAATATAAATACTGTATATAAATAGATAGATAGATAGATGATAGATAGATAGATAGATAGATAGATGGATGGATAGATAGATAGATAGATAGATAGATGTGTTGGAAGAAGTGGGCTTGAGCACACAAGAGACCTGGAGAAAAAGGCTTCAGTGATCATGACGTTCAGTGTATCAGACCTGCAGTAACGAATAATAGAGGTCTGTAAAATTAAATAATGGAAGTTGAACGTCCTGACAGTTGTGCAGCTTCGAATATGGTCAGCAAATAAGAGAGAAAATTATAGGTTTTTACAAGTGGCTTAAAAGAAGTAGCCTCTTTAGAGAAAGGCAGGTAGGAAAGTAAACATCTTTTATTGACCGGGTTTCTTTTTTCAGTTCCTTTTGAAAGAAGGGATACATAGGTTTATGTTCCTAAGTTTCTTATGGAAAAGGAAACCATGAATAATAGTGAAGGATACCTTGAATTGTCTGGAGGACCTACATTTTGTCAGATGTGGGTAGGTGGGTTATACAGCATTTACTGGCACACGATATCCTAATTTATAAATATTATAACACGAAAAGGCAATTAATTATTCAGTACTTTAAAGTATATATGGTTATTTGATTTATGGTATATCTCACCTTTTTCCTAAGGACTTAATAATCACACTAGAGCAGGGCTGCCCAGGAAGTCGATCACAATCGACCAGTTGATCGCGGGACCGAAGGAGGTGGATCGCAGCCAGATGGGGCGCTTCTGGTCTGCGCATGCGCACCTTCCGCCCCCACCCACCTTCCATACTGCGAACCGTCCATGTTTGCTTCCGGACAAAAGAGAAGCAGGGCACTACTCTCTCTTACCCGCAGCGGAGGCTCCAGGGTTGCTTCCGGACGAGAGAGAGGCAGGTGGAGTGCGAGTTCTACCAGCAGCTTCTCCAGCCCTGAGGAGGGCAGGGCCAAGCTAGCCTTGTGCTAGCTATGCCACCACTGGCTTGGCACTGCCATCTTCAAGCCTGGAGAAGCTGCTGGTAGAGCTGAAGCCAGAGGGGGCGGAGCCAGGCTGCATCAAGCCCCGCCCCTCACCCAGCTTCAACTCTACCAGCAGCTTCTCCAGCCTTGAGGAGGTAGGTAGATCTTTCTGACTTGGTTTTATTATAAGTAGCTCGCATGCTGAAAAGGTGTGGGCACCCCTGCACTAGAGCATCTATGCGCTTTAAATCCAGTAGATGCCTCCTGCAGAATAACAGGCAGTAGGCAGTTAGGAATTGTTGGAATTGAAGTTCGAAAAACTTTGAGGACCAAAGTTTGCCCATGCCTGATCTCGACTCTTTTCAGAAAGAGATGAAGAGCAATGACATCAACCACCCAAATCCTCCCAAACTTCTGAAACTGGTTTATATTAAAAGGAAAAAAAGAGAAAGAAATATCATATTTAGAAAACTACGGTTAAAGTTCCAAAGGAGAACATCAGGAAAATGAAAAATCTGAATTCCAAAGAACAACCAGAGCGTGAACAATTACGTTTGAAAGGCTTTTGTATGGCCTGTTGAAGCAGACCATTCAAAAGCTATATCTCCACCCATACACAACCCTCTGGGTACTATTAACCACTTGGAACCATTAAACTCTAAATTGATGTTCTATGTGAGTGACTCTAATATATCTTCAATCTATGATCTTTGATCTTTGCAAGAATCTACAATGTCTTCAGTCTATGAGTAGTCTTAATTTGACTAAAATCCAAGATATTGTGTGTGTGCGTGTGTTGCCTACTTCGTGTCACAGCTCAGATATAAACATGGAACCTCCCAGCTGTCATGGCAACAGCGATGTTGTGGCTGGTAAGAACTGTGGGGACCCCAGGACTAAAGAACTTAAATCCCAACTCTGACAGCAGCTCCATCAGTTCCTTTGGGACATTTAAGAACCCCCCATGTGCCTTGTAAGCGCAATGTCAGGTACGTAGGACAACGTAAGGCTTGGCTTGGGACGTTTATTGTCAGGTCCTGATGCCATATTACAGCAGCACAGAGTTAGCTCTTCTGATAGCCTATCAACCCTGTCACATAAGATATTCTGTTGTCTTAACAGTCTCAGCAACTTCTCTGAGAATGTAAGTGTTCAGCCATTACCTGTGTTAGGTTTAGCAGGTCAACAAAGAACCTTCCATCATTACAATAGTTCGTTACCAGAACTAATTCCCTTTGAAGATTATAAAGAGGTGGATCTGCTTTCCTAAATAGGGATACAAATTAATATCACTGTTAATATGATCTAAGAGGTTCCTCTTTACCCTTGAATGTGTAACTTCATCCTAAAAGGCCCTGACGCTTGCAGTTGTGTCACAATGGCTGCATGAACAATGCTTGCTTAGGAAACCTTTCCTAGCCGTGTAAGAAATGTCAGCCAGCCATTGATGGCAAGAGGTGATCGAAAGAGAGGATTAAAATATTGGTGGCGAAATACCTTTTGAAAATAATTGAAGAAAGACTCTTCTTTAAGGTATAGATTTTAAAAAAAACAACAACCCAATCATTGACATTTGTTTACACAGCTATTTCACCTTGTGTCTATACTTTTTAAATATGTTAGTAACAAACTTCAGTTGTGAGTCTTCATTGGGAGACTGTTGGAAGTGAAGTATGGATAGAATCAGCAAGAATGATCAGTTACTAATTCTATTTCTGTTTATGTGCTATATTCAAGGAATGTTAGCTTCTATTAATGGGCTGTTATCAGGGATTGTGAGCTTCTCTGTTCTCAAGGGCTCCTCGACTCTTTCTAGCCCCCAGGACTTTTCTTTTGGGCACCAGTCTACAAGCCTGAAGAGCAGATTCGCTTGTTTTATAAAAGGGACAGCATGATGCCACTTTCCTAACCAAGTAAGTGCCCTACTTTACATTCTGCTCGGTTTGAGTGACTATATTTGAGGATGAATAGCTGGAATCCTTTTGCTATACCATTGCTATTCAATAGTTTGTCTTCCTGATCTAGCTGAGATAGTATCAGAGATGATGCTGGAGTGCTGTTCACTTGTGTTGTGTTGGTAGGCTCAAACATCCAAGCGGAAATTACTCTAGCGGGAGTGACTCAGAACTTCGTGTCCTTCTTAATAGTACCATATTTTTCTGGCATATAAGACGACTGGGCGTATAAGACGACCCTCCAACTTTTCCAGTTAAAATATAGAGTTTGGGATATACTCGCCGTATAAGACTACCCCTTTTCTAACGCACACCAAATAAAAATTTTAAAGCATCAGATTTAATTTCAATATGGTAATTTTCCTATTACTGTACCTCCTCCTCTGCCTCTCAGATCCCACACATGCACACCTGCACCGCTTCACTGCCATCTTCAGGAGCAAGATCTAAGAGGCAGAGGAGGGGGTATGGTAATGGGATACAAGGGCAGGCCAGAAAGGTAAAAGAGGTGTGTTTTTCTGGGCCCAGAGCCACTCTATCTCTTTTTTCCATACCCCGGGTGCCCTGGATGCCTGCAGCTTGCTCCACCCTTCACTTACACCTTCCTGGTGAGGCGCCCCTTTACCTGACCATTGGGACCGCATTAAGTCCACGAATCCTGATGAATGGATTTTCTTCTACCGTACTTGTACAGCATCGCCCTTAATGCTTTCATACAGTTGCTGCATACGGCAGGGACACGGCCACTGCCATTTTTGAGCTCCCCCCACCAAATGTGGCAACATCAGATTCTCCAATCTAGATTGGAAGTTTCAGCACCCACTCTATAAGACGACTCCCGGCGTATAAGACTATGCCCGCTTAAAAGACGACTGCCGCTTATAAAGCTACTCCCGTGTAGAAGATGACCCCTGACTTTTGAGACTTTCTTGGGTTAAAAAGTAGTCTTATATGCCAGAAAATATGGTAATAATAATGGGTTGGTCCCTGGCCTGACTCTTTCTGCAAGACACACATTTTCTGTGCGGGATGATGATATTGGAGTGGGAAATGTTGGACAGTTTCATTGTCATAGATAGATCACCACCTGATGATATTTATACTTTAAGGAACCTGGACCCTCTGCTGGAGCAGATAATCAGTTATCCCTTAAGCCTCTTAATGCTTGGTATTTGTCTTCTAACTCGTTGTTATTGGGGCCAATCCTTGTGTTTAGATCGCCCAAAACATAAATATATGAGTTGGGAAACCTTGTATACAGTACCTTGTACACCTATGGGGAAAAAAGGGTCTTTGGACCATAATAAAATGTTGTTGTTGATAACCAGTTATGATGGCCCATCCCAGTAGCCAAACAGAGGATGGTTTCTTGAGGCTCCTTGAAATGTTGTAGGTGTTTTGGTAGGTGGTTTTTCTGAGGCTGTGGTTAAAATGAAATAGATATATGATATCGAGAAAAGTTCAGGTCAGAGGGTACAATTGTTCCTGATGACCTTTCTCATGAAGAGACTGAAACAGCATCTAGAAAAGATGTTCTCAACCTGTGGGTCCCCATGTGTTTTGGCGTACAACTCCCAAAAATCCCAGTCAGTTTACCAGCTGTTAGGATTTCTGGGAGTTGAAGGTCAAAACATCTGGGAACCCACAGGTTGAGAACCACTGATCTAAAAAGATAGTGGAAAACTCAGAATATGTTTTTGAGTCCAGCCTACCTTCAGGATCGCCTTCTCCCATACAATCCAGAAAAAACGCTGAGGAATGAAGGAGTGTGACAGCTCCCCCTGGTGGCTAGATGTTAAATTGCCTCTGTCTTGTGTGTTTGTGTGTCTAAATGTAATGTGTACATTGTAATCCGCCCTGAGTCCCCTGAGGGGTGAGAAGGGCAGAATATAAATGAAGTAATTAAATAATAAATAAATCACCCCTAAACACTGAAGTCCTATGGGGGAGATGGGGGCGCGTCTACTCCAGCCTGCCAGAACCCAAACAGCAACCACCACCCAGAGGACCTTTTCATTGGCCTCCCCAAGACTCTGGGATGACCTGCCGGAATTTTTAAACCATCTAAAAACACATCTTCTGTCAGGCCTACCCAGACATTTTTTAACTATGAGTCTTAAAGTAATGTCCTTTGTTTGATGTCTCTTTTGTGTACTTTAATATGTATTTTATAGAAGTGTAGTTTTAATGTGGAACTTTTATATAAATATGTATATTTGTTGAATTTTTGCAATGTTTATGTTTTTAATTGTGTTGTAATCCACCTTGATGATGATGGTGATTATTGTTATTAGTATTTACTGACACAAAAACACAGTATGACACAGCAAACAAGATAGATATGCTGGATTTGGTACCACAAAATGAACACCACAACTCTGAAATAATCTTCTACAGAATTAGTCCCTGGATTTGCCCGATGCACCTGTCTTGAACTTGGCCTTGGAAAAGTCAAGTTGCTTTGAAATATTTTTTCAGATGTTGTTCTTGATAAGTCAAAGAGTTTTACAAAATGATCTTTTGCATCTGCTCCCAAAATTTCTAAAGACTTTAATAGTGACTTAGTGTGGTTTATGGAAGAAAAACTGATAGGGGCAAAGTAAGGCTGCAGACAAGGACGCCACCATGCCACATACCAATAAGGCCTTCTCGCAGACCATGCGGAGAATTTGGGGGGGGGGGGCTGAAGCCCCTCAAACCCCTCCCCCGGCTACATGCCTGCCCCTGACATTAAGTCCAGTCATGCCCAAATCTGGGGGGTGGTGCTTATCTCAATTTCTAAGCCAAAGAGCCGGTGTTGTCCATAGACGTCTCCAAGGTCATGTGGCTGGCATGACTGCATGGAGCACCATTACCTTCCTGCCGGAGCGGTATCTATTGATCTACTCACATTGGCATGCTTTCAAACTGCTAGGTTGGCAGAAGCTGGGGCTAACAGCAGGAGCTCACACTGCTCCCCAGATTCGAACCTGCGACCTTTCGATCAGCAAGTTTAGCAGCTCAGCGGTTTAACCCTTAGGTGACCCACTTATTCACAAAGGGGAATGCTAATGTTTTTGGTGTGTGCAGTCAGCCAGCCAGCCTTACATAGCAGGGTCAATGAAAGTATGGAAAAAGGCAGGATGGAGGGATTTCGGTTTCCTGGTATTGTGAAGGTGTTAAAATATAAAATAAAAATTCATATTTGATTATATTGATTTTTTGTTGAGTCTGTGTTTCAGGAGGGGGTTCCAATTTCTCCATAACATGTATAGCTGTACAGTGGGGCTCTGGTATCCATTGGGATAGTGTATTAGGACTCTCCTTGGATGCTAGAATGTATAGGTGCTCAAGTTCCATTATATGCAATGGTGCAGTAAATATCATAACTTAATTAAAATGACAAAATTAAGGTCTGCTTTTTGATTTTTTTAAGCCATGGATGGTTGCATCCACTAATACAGAATCCATGGATATAGAGGAGCTGCAAATCTTGATTTTTAGTGTCCTCCCTCCCTAGCTTATTTGTATGTAGGTGTTACTGTATATACTCGAGTATAAGCCTAGTTTTTCAGCCCCTTTTTTAGGCTGAAAAAACTCCCCTTGGCTTATACTCAAGCCAAAATTATTTATTATTTTACTCTGTTATTAGTATTATTTTTATTATATTTATTTTATTAGTCTACTCATTATTTGTATTACATTTACATTATTTTACTCTATTATTTTAATTACATTTATTAATTTACTCGATTATTATTACATTTAATATTTTACTCTATTATTGTTATTACATTTATTATTTTGCTCTCTTTATTATTATTGGAAGGATACGTAAGCACATTTACATTGAAGGAGGCTAGAATAATGGTTTAATCAGATTTGGACAGTCTTAAATTACAGGTTTATGTAAATATTCAAAAACATTTAACCTACTGATGCCTCAATTAATGTCATTTTATTGGTATCTATTTTTATTTTGGAATTGACCAGTAGCTTCTGCATTTCCCACCGTCGTCTTAGACTCGAGTCAATACATTTTCCCAGTTTTTGTAGTAAAATTAGGTGCCTTGGCTTATATTCAGGTCGGCTTATACTCAAGTATATACGGTATATCTTTTTTGATTGACTGCAATGTTTTTTATCATTAGTTTTGTAATCCAATCTAAGAACCTCTTTGGCTGAGGACTGGACTACAATTTCTTTAAAGAAGAAATAAACTACATGCAAGTGAGTTGTCTATTTTTATCCCCATCCCACTGTTGCATAATGTGAAATTGTACCGCCCATTCTGCCACTTCTTTAGGAAGCTTATGCAGCCCAGAACGTAAACACCATCATTTTCGTCGTCGGCGTCATCATTTTCTTCTTCATCATCATCGTTGTCGTCAAATTCTACAATGTTTTATTTAGTACTTGATTCCTGATACATGTTTCTATAGATTTATCAACTGGAACCTCTTTTATCAGCTGTTTGTATATCTGGTCTGTGATTGATTTTTTTTCAATCACAAATCACTTTGATCCTCTTTGGAGTATTTTAATGGCCTCTGTTCACTTAATCCCTTTGCTGTTTTGGCAGATATATGCTGTGCACAGCTATCTGGAAGGCTTGATAAAGCTTCCTAATGTGTTGAATGAGATTTCATTTCCATTGATGTGAAATTGGGAAATGATTAGGAAAAAATTGCTTACACCTCTAACTTTGCTTACTTATTGGGTTTATTGTGACTAAATTTACATGCACACATGCAGTGTTTACGTTAGGACGGCACGTTATTTATTTATTTCATCTCTTTTAACTGGTTCATTAATGTAACAACTCCCTGTAGTTCTGGGTGCCAGGGCTAATGATAAATGCTAGCAATATCTTCCCATGTATTCCACTCTCGCAGGGCAATAATCATTCAGATATCTTTATTTAACTGTATTTAATTTGAAGATTATGAGATCCTTACTATAACTCTTTTGGGGGGATACTGAAGGAATAATGAGGAAATGCAAAAGTTTGAATAAAACAAAACTATCTATTTTTATTAAGGGCATTTTAATAGCTTTTATTGTCTAATATGAAAACACAGCCAACCCCCTTCCATGCAATAGAAGCCCACACAATTTTCTTGTATTGGTAAAAGAAATGAAGCTTTAATTATAGCAACCTGCCAAACTGATTCAGTAGAAATACAGACTGGATCTACACCAGCATCTAATGCGGTCCGGGACTGCATTATATTGTCAATGTAGACCTATTCTAGATCAGCCAGAGGTTCTCAAAGTGGGTGGTACCGCCCCCTGGTGGGTGGTGGGCCGATCAAAGGGGGCAGTGGGAGGCTCTGAAGATTTTGGGGGCGCAGAGCCCATGTAAGGGGGTGGTGGAAAGGGCCACGTGTATGTTTATGTGGTTTCCAGGACTGTGAGCCGTGGGCAGAGTTGAGGAAAGTAAGGGGGCGGGCGGCGTGGTTTCCAGGCAGCGCCCCCTTGCCCTCCTCAACTCCACCCATGGCGCACATGGCCATTGGGTATTCCAACTGGCAGACGCACTCACTTGCGCGCTTGGAGTGTGTGTCTGCCAATTGGAATACCCGGGCAGGCGTTGCCTGGAAACCGCCGCACTTGTCCCCTTGCTCTCCTCAACTTCATCCACGGCGCACAGTCCTGTTGAGGAGAGCAAGGGGGCGGGTGCTGTGGTTTCCAGGCAATGCCTGCCCAGGTATTCCAACTGGCAGGTGCACACACTTGTGAGTTGACACATGGAACTAGGTTGATAGGTTGCCAGTTGGAATACCCGGGCAGACGTTGCCTGGAAACCGCAGCGCCCCCTCCTTGCTCTCCTCATGGCGCACAGAACCCAATGGGCACATCATCTCCCTCTTCCCATTTTCCAGAAGTATGCAACATTGGTATTACCTTTCTATTCTAAGTTCAATAAATAGTTTCATAATTTCAAACTTGAATGTTTCTAATTTACACCTTTCTTTACTAAATTTTATGAAAAAGGTAGAAACATTAATGCATATATCTTTCTGTTTAATTGCTATTGATTTTTTAAAAAATTAATTTCTAGGGGGGCGGTGAGCAATTTTTTTTCTGGAAAGGGGGCGATAGGCCAAAAAAGTTTGAGAACCCCTGGTTTATGGGAAATGATGTCTCTCTCTCTCTGTGAGAAAACTGGCTTGGAAAGCGAAGGGTCCCAAGGCCAGTCCAAGGAGACAGAATTAGACATAGCAGATAAGGAATCGAGTGAAAAGTTGAAAGATAAGGAGGGTCCCCAGGAGAAACCATCTATGGCTACAAAGATTAACAAAAGTCTTTGTTTACACATTAGATCTGAAAGTAGATTACACCAGCCTGAGAGATTATGTGGGAAAGTTGGGGAGAAAATTTACGGGAGACATAATGCTTTCTAGTTGTTTACCTTAAGGTTATTTGCATAAGAGTAAGAAGTTTGTCATTGCTTCCACATTTTCTCCTTCTATTTGACAGTTATCAATCAGTCTGGTTGCCAGAATCTTGGTGGGTTTTTTTTTATGTTTTGCGCTTTCTTCTTTCACCTTGGTGAGAAGGCTCCTCAGTTCCTTCTCACTTTCAGCCATCAAAGTGGTATCATCTGCATATCTAAGGTTGTTAATGTTGTTTCCAGCAATTTTAACTCCAGCCTTGGATTAGTCAAGCCCCGCACGTTGCATGATGTGTTCTGCATACAAGTTGAGTAGGTTGGGTGAGAGTATACAACCCTGCCCTACTCCTTTCTCAATCTTGAACCAGTCCGTTGTTCTGTTCTTACTGTTGCTACTTGGTCGATATACAGATTCCTCAGGAGACATACAAGTTCTCATTCGCTCAGCCTTCATTATTATTATTATTATTATTAGTAGTAGTAGTAGTAGTAGAAACACAACAAGATTATTACACAGAAAACAAGATCACTCTGCTGGTTGTTGGACACTTCCCAAATGTCTAGGACTATGTGATGTATCGGCGAATAATGCATGCAGATCCCAGTAGATTGGCCTGTTGTAGCTGACGGATGGTAATTTTGTCAGCGTCGATTGTGTTTAAGTGCAGGCCAAGGTCTTTAGGCACTACACCCAGTGTGCCAATCACCACTGGGACAACTTTGACTGGCTTGTACCAGAGTCTTTGCAGTTTGATCTTTACATCCTCGTATCGTGCCAGCTTTTCCAGTTGTTTCTCTTCAATCCTGCTGTCACCTGGAATCCCCCCCAATAATTGCGTACAAGCGTACGAGGAACTTAGGCCAAATCCTGACCCATGCCAATCATATTAGACCAGTGAAATCCAATCTTTCTCCAGGCAGCAGACCTTGTGGAAATTGCTCAGTTTGCTCAAATATATGCACTGATCAGTCTATTTTCAGTCCAGCCAAAAATCGTAATTTTCCTGTAAAATCATTCGCTACCTGCGCGTCCTCCGGGATAATTTACGCCATCACGTGCAGCTGCCCAAAAACCTACGTGGGTATGTCGATTAGAAAATTAAAACAAAGATTTATTGAGCATCGGAGCAGGATAAACAATAAAAGTACAGAAATCCCCTTCTATCAACATTGCATGGAAAACCAGCATTTCCCTGCGTCTTTAAAACTCATGGTGCTGGAAAAGCCCTTCGTTCCTCCACATGGAAACCTCTCCCAGGTGCTCCGTCGGCTTGAAGTTCTATGGACAATTAAAATTAAATGCGAATTACCTTTTGGCCTTAATGAGCCGGTCAGCCTACACTCCCTTTTAATTTAATTTAAATAGGTACGTTCACAGGTAAAATTACCTTTACGGTCACCTCGCCGGATCGAGACGAGGTTATGCTAGGATCTCCTATACTATGGTATGCTTCAAATTGCGATTTCGCCTTTAATTACTGTTAAAATGTGGGTTATGTTTCTGTTTGCTACTGTATTATGATTCTTTATATGTATATATAATTGTTTCAGGACATGAACCTAAATATGGACATCTAGCCTTGACAAAGATTTACGAAACGGAATCTGTGGCCCCGATGTGTTTTCTATGACTTTCTGTCGGCTTGCCTTATTGGACAACTAGGAGCCAAAATTGGCGGCTCCGGTTCGTTTTTCGTCCTACGGTACTGGATTACCTTGGCCTAGCGCCTGCCCTCTAACCGTCTATTTCCATTTGGAACTTTATGGTTTGCCCGGGGCTCACACCCTTATTTGCTATATTGGGGAATGGACTAAAGCGTCATCCTGGCTGCGCCCCGGATACGGTAGAGTGGAATATAGCTATAGAGCTTTGTATATGTTATACTGTGATAACAAAGATTTGTGTTATAAATTGAATGATATTATTTGAAAATATAGCGTTTTGAATGCTTCTTGAAGTCACCTGGTATTGCAACATTGATGACGATCCATACTTTGTTTTTTAACACGATCGTGAGGTCAGGAGTATTATGCTCCAAAACTCTGACTGTCTCAACTCAGAAATCCCAGAGGAGTTTGACGTGTTCATTTTCTGTAACTTTTTCTGGCTCATGATCCCACCACTTCTTTGTCGCAGGCAGATGGTATTTGTGGCACAGGTTCCAATGAATCATCTGAACAACGGTGTTATGCCTCTGCTTTTAGTCTGTCTGTGTGATCTTCTTGCAGCAGCTGAGGATGTGAATATTATTATTTCACTGACATAAAAACACAGTATGACACAGCAAATGAGATATATATGCTGAATTTCATATCGTAAAATCACAAGTCGAACACTTCCCAAGTGTCTAGGCCTATGTGATGTATTTTCGAATGATGTGCGCAGATCCAAGTAAAGTGGCCTTAGCAGTTGACAGGTCGTGATTTTGTCAATGTTTATTGTTTCTAAATGCCGGCTGAGATCTTTTGCCACGGCACCCTGTGTGCGGATTACCTCTGGGACCACCTGCACTGGTTTATGCCAGAGCCTTTGCAGTTTGATTCTGAGGTCCTGATAAGGGCTGAGCTTTTCCTGTTGTTTTTCCTCAATGCGGCTGTCACCTGGTATGGTGACATCAATAATCCAAACTTTTTTCTTTTCCACAATCATGATGTCTGTTGTATTGTGTTCCAAAACTTTGTCAGTCTGGATTTTTGCATGTTCATTTTCCATTACCTTTGCAGGTTTATGATCCCACCAATTCTTTACTACTGGCAGGTGGTACTTGGGACATGCATCCAATGCATCATTTGGGCCACAGAGTTGTGCCTCTGTTTGTAGTGTGTCTGTGTGATTTTCTTGCAGCAGCTGAGGATATGGTCCATGGTTTCATCAGCTTCCTTGCACAGTCTGCATTTTGGAACATCAGCTGATTTTTCAATCCTGGCCTGAATTGCATTTGTTCTGATGGCTTGCTCTTGGGCTGCGAGAATCAGGCCTTTTCTTCAGTGTTCAGTGTATTATTATTATTATTATTTGAAACACAATAAGATGAGTCAACAGCAGACAAGATCACTCTGCTGGCTGTTGTATTGGATCACACATTGGACACTTCCCAAGTGTCTAGGACTGTGTGTGATGTATCGGTGAATAATGCGTGCAGATCCCAGCAAGGTGGCCTTCTAGCAGATGGTAACATCGCAATACCGGGAAGCCGGAATCCCTCCATTCCACCCTTTTCCATACTTTCATTGACCCATCTATGTAAGGCTGGCTGGCTGACTGCACACACCAGAAACATTAGCATACCCCTTTGTGAAAAAGTGGGTTACCTAAGGGTTAAACCGCTGAGCTGCTAAACTTGCTAATCGAAAGGTCGCAGGTTCGAATCCAGGGAGCAGTATGAGCTCCTGCTGTTAGCCCCAGCATCTGCCAACCTAGCAGTTTGAAAACATGCCAATGTGAATAGATTAACAGGTACTGCTCCGGCAGGAAGGTAATGGCGCTCCATGCAGTCATGCCGGCCACATGACTTGGAGCCGTCTATGGACAACACCGGCTCTTTGGCTTAGAAATGGAGATGAGCACCACCCTCCAGATTTGGACACGGCTGGACTTAATGTCAGGGGCAGGCATGTAGGGGGGCGGGCTTGAGGGGCTTCAGACACACCCCCCCCCCCCCAAATTCTCAGAGTGGTCTGCGAGAAGGCCTTATTGGTATGTGGCACGGTGGCGGCCTTGTCCGCAGCCTTACTTTGCCCCTATCAATTTTTCTTCCATAAACCACACCAAGTCACTGTTAAAGTCTTTAGAAATTTTGAGAACAGATGCAAATGATAATTTTGCAAAACTCTTTGACTTAGCAAGAACGACATCTGAAAAAATATTCCAAAGCAACTTGACTATTTCACTGCACAGTGCGCCGATCACCACTGGGACCACCTTTACTAGCTTGTGCCAGTGACTTTGCAGTTTGATCTTTAAATCCTCGAATCCTGTCAGCTTTTCCAGTTGTTTCTCTTCAATCCTGCTGTCACCTGGGATTGCAACATCGACGATCCTTTTAATAATATTAATAATAATAATAGTACCGTAATACTCACGGTCGTGTTAAAAAACAAAGTATGGATCGTCAATGTTGCAATCCCAGGTGACAGCAGGATTGAAGAGAAACAACTGGAAAAGCTGACAGGATATGAGGATTTAAAGATTGTGTTTAAGTGCAGGCCAAGGTCTTTAGAGCCATATAGTATATTATTATTATTATTTTCATTGAAAAACGATGGCAAAATGTGCTGCAGGAAGAAAAAAAGTTTAATCCACTTTCCCCATATTTTGTGATAGAACCATTGAGGAAATGACATTGAAAACCCAAGAACAAAAATTGTATTTTACTCCTGCTGCAATTTTTTTTGCTCTTTTCCACCCCACCCTGGCTAGTAGCTACTATTAGTAACTATGTAGCTATTGCCTATAAGCGTCTCCCTGTAGGGCAGTGGCGCGGCCAGGCCTGCAGGTGGCGCCAGAGAGCCACTCGTGCGCCTGATTCAAGAGAGCGGGCGGGTTGGGGAGGGAGAAGTGAGCCGGGAAGGCGCTTGCTGCTGAAATGCTCGGAGGTGGCTGGGCTCTCCTCCTCCTCCTCCTCCTCTCCCTCTCCGCCGGCGATTTCCGTGCCCTATGGGTGCACTAAAGCCCGGGTGCGTGGCCGCGATCCCCCGGCGCTCTCCGAAAGATGCGTGTCCCTGCCTCCCGGGCAGCGAGGAGGAGGCTTGGAGCTACAGCCACTGCCTGCAGGAGACGAGTGAGTAGCACTTGAGTGGGAAGGGCGCCCTGCCTGCCTGCTCTCCTCCAAAGCCCAAGCCTGTCTCTGGGCCCCCCTGGCCCTCCTTTTGGGGCTCCTTCCTCGCAGTGGGGGCCAAGGAGAGGGCGGGGGAGGCCCAGCCTCCACCCAAGAGCCCTTCTTGGCTTGGCCAGGGTTGCCTCCAGGAAGCTGGGGAGAAGAGGCGGAGGAAGGGCAAGAAGAAGACTAGGAGCCAGGGGGAAAGGCAGGCAGAGAGAGAGGGAGACCGACCTCCCATCTCTGCTGGACCAGAGATCCCAGGGCAGCCTCCTCCATCATTGGCCTTGAGGGCATGTCCTCTGATGGGACACTTTCCCTGTTGTTGTTGTTTATTCATTCAGGGACCTCATGGGCCAGCCCAGGCCAGAGCTCCCAGTTGACCATCGCCACCCCCAGCTTCCCAAAAAGCACTTTCCCAGCCCATATTGCCAAACACACTTGGCTTTGGGAAGGTTTGCCTTCTCCACCTTGTATAGGTCAAGGTAAAGGATTTTCCCTGACATTAAGTCCAGCTGTGTCGGAATTTGGGGTGTGGTGTTCACCTCAATTTCTAAGCCGAAGAGCCGGTGTTGTCCGTAGACGCCTCCAAGGTCATGTGGCCGGCATGACTGCATGGAGCGCCGTTACCTTCCCGCCGGAGCGGTACCTATTAATCTCACATTTCAAACTGTTAGGTTGGCAGAAGCTGGGGCTGACAGTGGAAGCTCACGCCACTCCCTGGATTCGAACCTGCAACCAGAGCCGTAGCCAGGATTTTGATTCGGGTCTGACTGAAAGAGGGTCTACCCTAGTGAACCTTTTGTATCGTTATCCCAATACAGCATGGAGTGCTGCTACCTTCTCACCGAAGCACTACCTGTTGCTCTACTCACATTTACATGTTTTCAGACTGCTAGATTGGCAGAAGCTGGGGCTAACAGTGGGGGCTCACCCCACTCCCTGGATTCAAACTGCCGACCAGGGCCGTAGCCAGGATTTTGATTCAGGGAGGGCTGAGTTTGATTCAGGAGGGGCTGAGTCTGAGTAAGAGAGGGTCTACCCTAGCAAACCTTTTGTATCATTCTCCCAATACCACCCCCCCCCCCCATGCATATGGGGTATATTGAGCATGGTGATCAGATCATGATATGAATACACAGAACAGTTTAAATAATGTACCAGTAAGGCTTTCTCATGGATGACCCTGAGAATTGGGGGGGGGGGGGCTGAAGCCCGTACCTGCCTGCCTGTGACCTTTCGGTCAACAAGCTTAGCAGCTCAGCGGTTCAACCCACTGCACCACTGGGGGCTCCTTGTATAAGTCTGTAGGTCAAACAAAGTCCAGGAGAAGCCACTGAAAGGTGGCAGAAGTTCGGATGTGGCTCATGATCTACATCTTGGAGGGTTGGAAACCTCCTGGTTGGCATATAGAGTCATTGGAAGAGGCCACGTGGGCCACCTAAGACTAGAGTTTCGGAATGCGGTGTTATCTCTATGCAGATGATGTCCTGATCTGTCACTCCTTCCCACCTGTCACCAAGGAGGCTGTCCAGACTTTGAACCGGTGCTTGGCTGCTGTGTCGGACTGGATGAGAGCTAGCAAATTGAAGTTGAATCCAGACAAGACAGAGGTCCTCCTGGTCAGTCGAAAGGCCGAACAGGGCATAGGGTGACAGCCTGTGTTGGATGGGGTTGCACTCCCTCTGAAGACACAGGTTCTCAGCTTGAGAGTGATCCTGGACTTATCGCTGAGCCTGGAAGCCCAGGTCTGGAGCGCTTTTGCACAATTAAAACTTCTGCGCCAGCTGCGCCCGTACCTTGGGAAGTCTGACTTGGCCACAGTGGTCCACACTCTTGTTACATCCCGAATAGATTACTGAAACGTGCTCTACGTGGGGCTGCCTTTGAAGACTGTTCGGAAACTTAAATTAGTCCAACGGGCGGCAGCCAGGTAACTCAATGGGGCGTCATACAGGGAGCATACCACCCCCTTGTTGTGTCAGCTCCACTGGCTGCCTGTCCAATTCCGAACGCAATTCAAAGTGCTGGTTTTGACCTTTAAAGCGCTATACGGTTCTGGCCTAGTTTACTTGTCCAAGCGTATCTCCCCTTATGTCCCACCTCGAAATTTACGATCATCTGGGGAGGCCTGGCTCTCGATCCCACCTTTGTCGCAAGGGCCTTCTCAGTGGCGGTCCCTCGCCTGTGGCACTCGCTTCCCAGTGAAATTAGGTCAACTTCCTCCCTCCTTTCCTTTAGGAAAAAACTAAAAACGTGGCTTTGGGACCAGGCATTTAGTTAGTGGGATAACAGGCGGTCAGTAAAAGGATGACAAGATATAGAAATGGACTGTGAATTGGCTTAATTGGTGACTTTAGAGCTCGGATTTTTTTGCACTTTAAATGGTTTTTAATCTGTTGAATGTTGTTGTTTTTTTTTACTATGTAACTGTTTTTTATTGATTGTACTGTGGGGCATTGAATTATTGCCAATGTAAGCCGGCCTGAGTCCCCTTCGGCGGTAGAGAAGGGCGGGGTACAAATCCTCTAAATAAATAAAAATAATAAATAAGACTTCATCACACCAGAGAGAAAAATCCACTTCAAATCCGGTTTCTGCCTCCTGCAGAATTCTGGGGTTTGTAGTTTAGGGAGGCTGTTCAAGGCCCCTCTCTAAACTACAAATCTCAGAATTCTGCAGGAGGCAGCAACCGGATTTAAAGTAGATTCAGTCTCTAGTGTGATGAGGCCTCTACTAGTCCAACCCCAGCCTACTTGAGGGACCACATATCCACCTACGAGCCCAAACAAACCTTGAGATCATCAGGAGAGGCCCTTCTCTCGGTCCCACCACAATCACAAGTGCGGCTGGTGGGAACGAGAGAGGGAGGGAGAGGGTTTTCTCAGTGGTGGCCCCACAGCTCTGGAACTCCCTTCCTAGAGCGCTGCAATCGATCCCCTCCTTGTTGGCCTCTTGATCACAAATTAAAACCTTATGGAACCAGGCCTTTCTTAATGACTTATAATATGCAATTACTAGATAGTTACTGGATCTTCCAGTGGCACAGTGGGTTAAACCAGTGTTTTCCAACCAGTGTGCCATGGCACACTAGTGTGCTGTGAGCAACCATCAGGTGTGCTGTGGGAAATTGTAACCTCCAATACCCTTTCTTCCCCCTCCTGCCAAACACTTTTTCTTCTCCACTCGGGCTCCCTTCTTCTCAGCCTCGCTCTGCTCGCTTTGCTCTGGGGCGAGTCTGCACAGTAGCGCCCGCACGGGTCACGTCTTCCCCCCTCCCCCCCCTCCTGAACACGCTCACTCTGCCCCCTCGGATCAAAATGGCGGCAGAAGCGGCAGTATAGAAGAAAACCTACGTGTTCGGCAGGAGGGGGAAGAAAGGGCACGAAGGGGGAGGAAGAGGTCTCTATTGAAAGCTGGCATGGGCAAACTTGGACCTTCCAGGTGTTTTGGACTCCAACTCCCACCATTCCTAGCAGCCTCAGACCCTTTTCCTCCCCCCCCCCCCAGCCACTTAAGCAGGAAAGAGCCTCAGGCTGTTAGGAATGGTGGGAGTTGAAGTCCAAAGCACCCAGAGGGCCGAAGTTTTCCCATGCCTGTTTTAGGGACCTTAAAGTGGTGAGCCTCCTTCCAACATTGTGATTCTGGATAGAAAACAAACAACAACATAACACAGTGCTCTCTGGGTGTAGGTGAACTACAACTTCCAAACTCAAGGTCAATTCCCAAGCAAACCCTTTCAGTACTTTCTGTTGGTAATGGGAGTTCAATATGCCAAGTTTGGTTCAATTCCATTGTTGCAAGAGTTCAGGATGCTCTTTGATTATGTGTTAACTATAAATCCCAGAAACTATAAGTCCCAAATGTCAAGGTCTATTTTCCCCAAACTCCATCTGTGTTCACATTTGGGCATATTGAGTATGCATGCCATGTTTGGTCCTGATCCAACATTGTTTCCATCCACAGTGCTCTCTGGATATAGGTGAACTACAACTCCAAAACCCAAGGTCAATGCCCACCAAACTCTTATAGTATTTTCTCTTGGTTATGGGAGTTCTGTGTGGGAAGTTTGTGTCTTTCCGCCATTCCTGCCAGGATATCTATGTTGTGTTCATCGAAACAGGTCCAGGTTTCACACTGAGTGTATAAATAAATTTAAAAACATATTAACGATATGTATTACTGTGTTAGAGTGTCATTTTGGTTGGTGGTGTTCCCTCGCTACTTCGCGGTTTGCTTATTGTGGACTCGCTGTTTCATGGATTTAAAGAAAAAGGTATTTTCACTGTTTTGTGGGGGTTTTGCCGCCTCCAAGGCGCTTTCCCTCCTCAGTCCTCCCTCCCTCCCTCCCTCCAGCCTTGAAGGGCCTTTCCTTCCTTCCTTCCCTTCCCCTTCCCTTTATTTTAACTTTATAAAGCCTTAAAATAGTGTATAACTACTAAAATAGTATATAAATAATAAAATAAATAGAGCATCCCTACATCGCGGTTTTTCACTTATTGCGGGAGGTCTTGGAACGTAACCCCAGCAATAAGTGAGCAGAGTCGGGTCACCAACCCCAACTGTGTTCGACATTTTGTAATGTCAAAAGGGGAAAAGATCCTTTATCTTGATAGTTACTGCCAACTCTTTGGCTTAATGGAAATGACCATCTCTGAATGTTTTTCGGACATCTCTGAATGTTTTTCGGACTTGGCAATGCTGTTATACAGCCTAATGAAGATGGAGTTCCTAGGATTTTGGTACAACTGTTTCTATGGATAACCCCCAGTGGCCTGAGGTTCAGGGAATTTTAATGGTATATGTCGTAAGTTATTAATTTGGTATTTATGGTTTATGTAGGGGCAATTTGTTTATTTGGTTTATGATGTTTGTAATTGAATTTGTGGAGCCCCTTGTGCTGGCAGGACTGCTGATCGAAAGGTTGGAGGTTCGAATCCGGGAAGTGGGGTGAGTTTCCATCTGTCAGCTCCAGCTTCCCACGCAAAGACACAAGAGAAGCCTCACACAGGACGATAAAAATATCTGGGCAGCCCCTGGACAACATCTTTGCAGGTGGCCAATTCTCTCACCTAGGAAGTGACTTGCAGTTTTTCAAGTCGCTCCTGACATTTTTTTAAAATGGAATTTGTATGTTATGTAATGTCTGTTGCTTCTAACTACTGTCTGCCGCTTTGAGTCCCACCCATAAGAAAAAAGCAGGACATAAATACCTTACCTGTCCGAACGCATCTCTCCCTATGAACCATCTAGGTGTTTAAGATAGTCCGGAGAGGCCCTGTTCTACGTCCTGCCTTCTTCATGGATCCGGTTGGCGGGGACAAGAGACAGGGTCTTCTCAGTGGTGGCTCCTCGACTATGGAACACCCTCCTTAGGGACATTAGATCGGCCTCCTCCCTCCTAACATTCTGAGGGCTGTTTGAGCAGGCATTTGCAGATGCAGTATAACTGTTTAATTGTGATTTATGGAATGATATGACGATGCGATGGAAAATTATTTTAACGATGAGATGCTAAGAATTGTATTTTATGGTTTAATTGCTAAATTGTTTACTGTTTTTATATAGATATTGCATTGATTGTTTTTAATTGTATTTTATTCTTGTGGGCATTGACTGCTATATGTAAACTGCCTTGAGTCGCCTTCGGGCTGAGAGGGGCGGTATAGAAATATTGTAAATAATAAATAATTGTGTCATGCAGGAAAAGCTCAATCAAAGCACCCCTGACAGATAGCTATCCCACCTGTTTGAAAGGCTCCAAAGAAGGAGCCTCCACCAGACTCCCAAGGCAGATAATTCCACTGTTGAATATAATAATAATATTTATTTATTTATTTATTTATATCCCGTCCTACCTCCCCAAAGGGACTAATGAACAGTTTTCATGGTCAGGAAGTTCTTCCCAGTGTTCAGGTGGAATCTCCTTCCTGTAAAGCTCATATAAGGCGAATTTACACTTCAGAAGGAATGCGGTTTGACCCCGCTTTCATTGCCAGGGCTCCATACTGTGGGATCATAGAAGTTGTGATTTGGTGAGGCACCAGCCCTTCGGCGGAGAAGGCTGGGGGCCTTGTGGAAATGTAACAACTCTGATTCTATAGTCAGAGCACTGGGACTGTGGTGCAGCGGGCCGGGAGTCAGCTGCATTAAGATCACTACTGACCGAAAGGTCATGAGTTTGAAGCCAGCCCGGGCCGGAGTGAGCTCTCGACTAAAAAAATTGTGTAGCTTGTTGTTGACCTTTGCAGCCCGAAAGACAGTTGCATCTATCAAGTAGGAAATTTAGGTACCACTTTGTGGGGAGGCTAATGTAACTGATTTATGAAGCCATAAAAATCTCCAGGAAGTATGCAAAGAATGAGGAAGCGACAGCTCCCCTGGTGGCCAGAAGCTTGAATGTTAAATAGCCTCTGAGTGTTGTGTGTCTATGGCATTGAATGTTTGCCATGTATGTGTACATTGTAATCCGCCCTGAGTCCCCTGTGAGGTGAGAAGGGCAGAATATAAATACTGTAAATAAATAATAATAATAAATAATATAGTAATCAGCCATGGCAATTAAAGTGATGTCAAAGTTTTTCTTCCCATGTCAGGAGCAACTTGAGAAACTGCAAGTCGCTTCTGGTGTGAGAGAATTGCCCATCTGCAAGGACATTGCCTAGATGTTTTTCCATCTTGTGGGAGGCTTCTCTCATGTCCTTGTATTGGAAGCTGGAGCTGACAGATGGGATCTCACCCCACACCCCAGATTCGAACTGCCGACCTTTTGGTCAGCAGTTCAGCCGGCACAAAGGGTTTATCCCATTGCACCACCGGTGTCAAGCTGCATTCATTCTACAGTGCAGATGTGTGGGTTTAATCTAATCCAAGAGGTATTACCATCTCTTGGAAATTATATGGCAAGCTTGGACCGTAGCTGAAAAACAAAGATGGTCAGTCGGGAGAGCAGTGTTGGTTTCTTTTAAAGCAATAGAATTCAGATCAGCTTGTCCCCATCCCTTCCGGTGGAAGCAGATCTTGAAAAGGCCTGTTGCAATGTCTCAAAATGCAGTAACAAAATGTAGACTTTCCTTCTGTATTGTTAGCATATAGTGCAACCTATTGATGCAAATGGAATATTGACATAAGAATGTGCTTTAGAGCTTACTGTGTGTGTAGTACTTGTTAATGATTATTCATTCCAGTCCACCAGGCAGGCAAATTGTTTCTCCATCAGGAGAAAAGGCATTTGTGGCTGTTGATTGACTTCTTTTGATCTGTTTTGATTGTGGAAGGAATATCCTAGAAATCAGCAGGATATAAATAATTAAAAGTAAACATATTATTTTACCTATAGAGCATAATCAAATATTTGCATAATTAATAGAAACTTCTCTATTGCCATAATTAAAAGATCAGTAATTAAAATAGGTATTTCATTGAATGGATGCTTTCTTCTTTTTATTTTTGGCAATAGCAGTCAAAAGGGATTTGCTTGGCCACTTAGGTTCTGCATAGAGCATGATACAATGGTTAGTTTTCCTTTCAAAGTGCCTCGGCAACTGCTTTGGCTACTCCAAAGCTGACCGGAAGGTTGGCAGTCCGAATCCGCGGGTTGGGGTGAGCGCCCGCTGTTAGCCCCAGCTCCTGCCAACCTAGCAGTTCAAAAACATGCGAGTGTGAGTAGATCAATAGGTACCGCCACGGCGGGAAGGTAAACGGCGCTCTATGTAGTCATGCTGGTTAAATGTCCTAGGAGATGTCTACGGACAACACAGGCTCCTCGGCTTGGAAATAGAGACGAGCACCACCCCCAGAGCCGGAGATGAAGGAGAAGCCTTTACCTTTATCTGTGTGTTTGTGTTTCATTGATTTGAGGCATTGAATGTTTGCCTATGTCTGTATATGCTGGAATCTGACCTGAGTCCCCTCAGGGAGATAGGGCAGAATACAAATAAATAATACATATATAAATAATAATAATAATAATTAGATACATAATCTGACCTGAGTCCCCTCAGGGAGATAGGGCAGAATACAAATAAATTATTATTATTAATAAAAATAATAATAACAAATTATTATTTTTTATTATTATTAGATTCATAACAAGATTAGTGCACAGAAAACAAGATCACTATGCTGGCTTTTGTATTTGATCGGACGTCGGACTCTTCCCAAGTGTCTAGGACTGTGTGATGTATCGGTGAATAATGTTGCATATCTGAGTAGGGTGGCCTTTTGCACCTGACAGATGGTAATTTTGTCAGCGCCGATTGTTTTTAAGTGCAGGCCAAGGTCTTTAAGAACTGCACCCAGTGTGCCGATCACCACTGGGACCACTTTTACTGGCTTGCAGTTCTTTCTTTAAATCCTCATATTGTGTCAGCTTTTCCTTTTGCTTCTTGTCAACTTTTTGTCATATTATTATTATTATTGACTGTCAGACCTGATAGGTCCTGGGATAGTTTACCCACTTATCCAAAAGCCTTCAAGAACTATACTTGTTATTTGCTTCCAAGTGAGGAGTTAAGACAGCTTCCCTGTATATAACTGTGTAAATAGGAGCGGCGTCAAGGAAGTGCGAGGGCGAGTCAATAAGTCCGTGACTTTTTGAATGAAACACAGGTTTTTGTATAAAAAATCATTTTATTTTTCAACATAGTCTCCTTTGAGCTCTATACACTTTGTCCAATGTTTCTCCAATGTTTTTATCCCTTCCAAAAAATAAGATCTGTCGAGGTCATCAAAATAGGTATTTGTTTGTGAGATGATTTCATTGTTGGAGTCAAATCTCTTTCCGCCAAACCATTTCTTCAGGTTTGGAAACAAGAAATAATCACTTGGGGCTAAATCCGGAGAATAGGGCAGATGAGGGAGCAATTCGTATCCCAGTTCATGGATTGTTGCCATGGAAACTGCACATGTGTGCACCCTTGCATTGTGTGCACTCTTGCATTGTCCTGGTCCCATCTTGTGGAAAGCTTTCTCATACCCAAGTGATCATTTAAAATTGAAACCACTGAGCCATGTGAGGTGCCTATGGCCTCCACAATCTCTCGCACTTTCAATCTCCGATCGGCCAACACCATATTGTGAATTTTTTCAGTTGTTTCGGGTGTAGAGACCTCAACTGGGCGTCCAGAATGTTCGGCATCTTCCATGCTTGTAAATCACGAAATCCAGTAAATCACGTTTTCACCATTGAAATTGATGGTGCAGAGTCCCCATAGTATTTATCAAGCTTTGCCTTGGTTTGAGGGATGGTTTTTTCCCGCAAAAAATAATGCTTAATGAGCACACAAAATTCACTTTTTTCCATTTTCTCCTCAAATCACACGGTAGTCTGCTATCAAGGGCTGTCAAACACAAACTAAATGGCGCAGCTTGTTCAAATTTTGACAGGTGTCAACTGACAGTTGTCCATTGACAGGAGCAGTGTTGCCCTTTCAGTTAAGAGGCGGGAAATTCAAAAAGTCACGGACTTATTGACCCGCCCTCGTATATAGGGAAGTAGGCTATCGAGGATCATATTGAAATTCACCCCATGCAAGTTAGTATATTTCCTGATACTTTAACACCTGTGCAGCAAGATGTCTGTGTGTTGTTGTTGCGACAGATGCAGGTCTGCAGAAAATGGAAATACACACAGATGAAGACTATAGAGCTTGGAAAAGTTACTTTTTGGGATCCAAAGCCTGCAGCAGCATGGTTACTGACCACCTAACAAGGAGATTTCTGGAGCTGTTGTCCAAAAAAGTGATTTTTCCATGCTCTGATGGAGCCAGAGTCTCTCCGTTACTTAATTTGCAATCACTTGGGGATCAAGAGTGGGTGTTTTAAATACGAGCATGGTTGGAATCCTTGACAGAAACATGCTAAGTTTCTGGCCACATCTGAACCTTCTTTACGGCAATTGGAAGTTGCTGTTGACAAACCACAAGGCTTGCGTTACGTAATCTTCGTCTAAACATTTTCCTTAGACACATTCCTTGGATCATAAACTAATCCGCAGAAGTTGAAGATGAAGAATTCATTTAAATGGCATCAAGTAGTTGGTGATATAAGACTTGCATTGTAAAGGCTGAGTAGTGTTTGCTTTGCGCTGAAGCACCTTTTCAGATTTCTTAGCTCTTGGTATCCAGTATTAGAACAAAGAAAATGCAGTACTGCATAAGGAGAAACTAGAATACAGGCAGTCCCCGAGTTACAAACATCAGACTTACAAATGACTCATAGTTAAGAACAGGGGTGAGACAACAGGAAGTGAGAGAAATCTATCCCTCTGAAGGAAAATATTTATTTATTTATACTCCACCACCATTTCCCAGAGGAAGTCGAGTGGCACACAAGCACTTGAAGTGCAAATACAAAAGTGGAAAGACAATAACACAAAGCAGTAACAACTAACATCAACATGATAAAACGCCCTTGGTTAAGATCAGGAAAGTAATTCACTCCTGGAAGAGTTATCATAGGGAAAAGGTGTCTCCACTCCAGCTTTCTCACCAGCCTTGTTTCCACAACAAGTCACATTTTTCAAAATCCAGTGATCACAGGGACGGAAAGTGAAGTGAAATCTTCTGAACAGGAACACAGACAGCAAAACAAACACCACAGGGATGTTCACCCTTCCCTATGCTATCCAAAGCATATGTGGGTGTGTGTAGATAAGGTAAAGGTTTTCTCCTGACATTAAGTCTAGTCGTGTCCGACTCTGGGGGTTGGTGCTCATGTCCATTTCTAAGCCATAGAGTCAGCATTGTCCATAGACACCTCCAAGATCATGTGGTCAGCATGACCGCATGGAGCACCATTACCTTCCCATCAAAGTGGTACCTATTTTTTTTGGGTAGATTTTTATTGTGCATTTTCAATATGTACAGGTTCGGGTTGGTTGGTGATTGGGGTGGGCTGAGGTAGGGGGTACCAGGATACCAGGTCTGGGGAGAGGGGGGGAAGGGTGGGGTAGTTACGGAACTTCCCGAGAGTGTCACAAGGTTTCATTATACAGATATTGTATATATTGTTAATAGAAAAAGAAAAAAAAGTTGAATTGTTTTACATCATGAGCTTTATACATCTTCATAAGCTATACTATTTTGTATAGCAGAGTTCTATGGGTCGCTTAAATCTATTACAAAATTGATTTTTTAATTCTGCAAATTGGTTCTAAAATCTGTCCAATCTGTTCTATTCTTTTTATTGTTCAGATTTTGTGTGAGAGAGTCTATCTGGATAATATCAAGCATTTTTGTTGTCCATTCTTCCAAGTCCGGGGTTGTGCCTTTCTTCCACTGCCGTGCTAGTACTATCTGGCTGCAGGCGCTGAGAATAAAAAAGATATTGATCTACTCACATTTGTATGTTTTGAACTGCTAGGTTGGCAGAAGCTGGGGGCTAACAGCGGGAGCTCACCCCACTCCCCGGATTTGAACCTGCGACCTTTCAGTCAATAAGTTCAGCAGCTCAGTGGTTTAACCCACTGCGCCACCATGGGCTCCCTGTGTAGATAGACAGACAGATAGATAGATAGATGGAGTAAAGGTTTCCCCCTGACGTTAAATCCAGTCGCGTCAGACTCTGTGGGGTTGTGCTAATTTCCATTGTCCATAGACACCTCTAAGGTCATGTGGCCAGCATGGAGCGCCGTTACCTTCCCACAGAAGTGGTATCTATTGATCTACTCACGTTTGCATGTTTGAGAACTTCTAGGTTGGCAGAAGCTGGGGCTAACAGTGGCAGCTCACCCCGCGCCCCGGATTCAAACCTCTGTCCTTTTGGTCAGCAAGTTCAGCAGCTCAGCAGTTTAACCCACTGCACCACTGGGGGCTCCTCTATCTCTATCTATCTATCCATGCCTTTGAGCTGATAAGGGTTGCCAGAAATGCTCTGAATGTATTTTCTGTGTAGTGAACTTTATGAGGGAGACGCTGAGAGGAAGGGAGCATCGGATAGGAGCGCATGTGCCTAGTTACCAGGGAGATAGGAGATAATGTCAGGGAATAGATCCAATCTACTCAGAAACGGAAGATTTCTTCCTACACAAAGACATGCACTTGACTCACAAGTACTTCACTTAAAGTGATTGAATTCTTTTATGTTATTTTTAAAAAACATTACGAGTCTATATATTTTACATTCAGCTATATATTTTGACCCAGTTGTTAGTAGAATACAATGTTCCCTCGCTACTTCGCAGTTCGCTTTACGCAGACTCGCTGTTTTGCAGATTTTCCAAAAAAATAAATAATTACAACAGGCCTCAGAAAGGGAGGCTGGTGTGTGGCCCCTCGATTCATGACTTTTTTTTGCTCATTCATTAATGTATAAATATTACATAAATATAAATAATGTATAAATATTACAATTAATATAGTGTCCCTACTTCGCAGATTTTCACAGCAACATGAGTAGATAAATAGGTACCACCTAAGCAGGAGCCTTCGGTGGCACAGTGGGTTAAACTCTTGTGCCGCCAGGACTGAAGACCGACTGGTTTGAGGTTCAAATCCAGGGAGAGCACATATGAGCTCTCTCTATCAGCTCCAGCTTCCCATGCGGGGATATGAGAGAAGCCTCACCAAGGATGATAAAACATCAAAACATCATGGCGATCCTGGGCAACGTCCTTGCAGGCGGCCAATTCTCTCACACCAGAAGCGACTTGCAGTTTCTCAAGATGCTTCTGACATGGGAACCACGGAATTAGATTATGGTTGGATCTATGCTGTGAAATAAAATCCAGATTATTATTTATTTACAGTATTATATTCCACCCTTCTCACCCCGCAGGCGATTCAGGGCGGATTACAATGCACATATACATGGCAAACATTCAATGCCATTTAGACATACAACATATATAGACAGACACAGAGGCAATTTAACATTCCAGCTTTTTCCGGCTTCATGAGGATATGCTCTGTTCCGGTCACAGGAAGAACTGCTGCTTCACTGTCCACTTGTGACACTGAGTCCTTTGATGGAGTACTTCCTCATTCTTCTGCACGCTGCTGGAAGGTTTTATGGCATTGTAAATTAGTTAAATTAGCCTCCCCACATAAAGTGATACCTAAATTTCCTACTTGACAGATGCAACTGTCTTTCGGGCTGCATAGGTCAACAGCAAGCTAGACTATTAATAGTTATTCCGACCTGGGCTGGCTTCGAACTCATGACCTCTCGGTCAGTAGTGATTTAATGCAGCTGGCTACTAACTAGCTGTGCCACAACCCGATCTGCTATGAATTATATGGCAGTGTAGGCTCATATAATCCAATTCTAAAACGATAATGTGGATTATCTGATCTGATAATCTGGATTATATGGCAGTGTAGATCCAGCCTAAGACACATTAACCTGAGAACTCACTTTGGGTGTCATTGCCTTTTTTAGATAGAGATTTCCTGAGCCTGGATACAACAAGAGTCTTGCAGATAAACATTGATATCAACAATAACAAAAATTTTCTTACTGTATTTATATACCTGAAGCAGGGTTGAGGAATGAGCCCCCGGTGGCACAGTGGGTTAAATTACTGTGCTGCTGAGCTTGTTGACCGAAAGGTCGCAGGTTCGAATCCAGGGGGCGGCGAGAGCTCACATTGTTAGCCCCAGCTTTTGCCAACCAGCAATTCGAAAACATGCAAATGTGAATAGATCAATAAGTACCGCTCCGACAGGAAAGTAACAGCACTCCATGCAGTCATGCCAGCCACATGACCTTGGAGGTGTATACGGACAACGCCGGCTCTTCAGCTTAGAAATGGAGATGAGCACCAACCCCCAGAGTGGGACACGACCGGACTTAATGTCAGGGGGAAACCTTTACCTACCTAAGGTTGATGTAAGGGGAGATGTGGGCGATATGTTGGGTTCCGCACGCTGGATTCACCACAATCCAGGGCAAATTCTCCTGCTATCGTCCACAATTTTGACCTCAACGTGATGAGGTCCCAAACCTGTCAATAAATGGCATTCCTGTGTTCAATACAAATAACAATTATTCTATTATATGCTTTCTCCATGATTTGAAAACAAAATGACCAATGTGTTTCATAGCATGTCTAGTGGGAAAACTTAAGTTGATGAAACTGACCTGATATGATGAATCAGGGGGAAAGTCCTGCTCTTTTGGCTTCTTGATAAACATGGGTCTGATTGTTGAGGGAATCATAATGAGAGCCATCAAAAACAAAAGTGCTCATGTCATAATGCTTTTGCACAAGTCTATGCTGCAGTCATACTTTGGATGATGTATGCATTCCTGATTCCTCACTCTCAGACTTAGACGTGTAGAAAGGCAGGTATCGGACAAAAATCTACATGAGGGACATACACATTTTTACATGGCGTAATGGTTTGAAGGTTGGACTACGACTCCTAAGAGCGGGGTTTGATTCCCCACTCAGCTATTTGAATGTCTACTTAGCCACTGGGTGACCTGGGAAAAGTGACACCTGTTTAGCCTTAAAGGAATGCAAAGAAAACGCCATACATTTACTTTTGTTTGGGACGAACTTTGTTGAAATGAAATATGTCCGTAAAGTCATTGTGACCAGCTCTCATCAATTCAGTTTACAACATTTACTATCAGTATAGAGAGAAGGGGGTTGTGTCAGGAGCAACTTGAGAAACTGCAATTCACTTCTGGTGTGATATTTATTTATTTTATTTATTTACAGTATTTATATTCCGTCCTTCTCACCCCGCAGGGGACTCAGGGCGGATTTCAATGTACATATATATGGAAAACATTCAATGCCATAGACACACAACTTATATAGACAGACACTCAGAGGCTATTTAGAATTGGCTGTCTGCAAGGATGTTTCCCAGGGGACGCCCAGATGTTTTACCATCCTAGGGGAGGCTTCGCTCATGTCTCCGAATGGGAAGCTGGAATTGACAGACGGGAGCTCACCCCACTTCCCGGATTCAAACCGCCGAGCTTTTGGTCAGCAGTCCTGCCAGCACAAGGGTTTAACCCATTGTGCCACCAGGGGCTCCAGTATAGGTGGTTAGGGTTATGGCTACTGATGAAATGGAGGTGGTATATTTTGCATATTTTTATACACATGCACTAAAATCAAAATGCAATGTCTTCACGCACACAGCATCAAAAAACTCTGAAGGAGGTGAATCCATGGGGACCCCAGAAAACAATGTGTTATGATTAGAGATGGGAAAGCCTGGAAAAGGCAGGGGGGGTCCAGAAAACTTGGGGGGGGGACGACTGGAACAATCCAGAAAAAAAACCCAATTTCCCCCCTTTTTTCCAGGCACTCCCATCTAATCATAACACATTGTTTTCTGGGATTCCCATGCTTGTATTTTTAGTTATGACACCAAAATACAGACATTAGCTATTGGCTTTGGTAATTGGGAACAGAGAGAGAGGATTTCCACTGGGTTTGTTCCTGAGTGACCACTTATTTCATGTTAGAAAATGGAGGGAAAAAACACCTTAACAAAGTTATAAAAAAGCTATTTTTTGCCTCATTCCAAGCTAACCTTATAAATCTGTGGTCTCCGAGATGCAACGTGGCTGAAGCTGTTCAGGAAAGGGTGGCGTTTCTAGTGTAATCCTTGTTTTGAAAAATAGTAGTAGTTATATGTTTGTACAATGGAAGAGGAAGTATAGGAGTACCTTTCCAGTGTACAATGCTAGCATTATAAGAGAAAATTCTTATGTCAGTTATACAAGTAGGACTTAACTATTAATTACAGTAGTTGTTTGCATTGCTTGTTTGGCCTTCAGATAGATCTTTTTCAGCTGGGAACTCTTTTGTTTCTCAACCATTTCCATGGAAGGAAGCTTATAAGCAATGATTTGTCTTTTGTGAAGACAGCGGAAAGAAGATATTTTCTTTTTTGGAGAGAGAGGAAAAAAACAATGAATGGTTGATGCCATTCGTCAGATCCTTACCACGTCTATTTGGGAAGAATTCTCACTCAAAATTTACAAACTCAAAAATACAAGATCTGTATTTTCAAACTGTAGGACCAACCACCAAAATACCCCTTGATGCTCTGATCTCTCCTTTCTGTGCACATTTTTCTACCGGGAATACTTAAATTAAATTCCAGGAAGTAAATCCCACTGAGTTGTTGTAGGTTTTTCAGGCTGTATGGCCATGTTCTGGAAGCATTCCCTCCTGACGTTTCGCCTGCCTCTATGACCAGGCCAGGATTACCCATAAGGCCAACCTAGGCCATGGCCTAGGGGTGCAAGCCGAGGGAGAGGGGTGCAGATCACAGACCAAAAAATAAAAATGTTGAAACAAATAAAAATGCAACGTGCATGGAGATGAGGAAGGAAAGATATCGGAGGTCCTCCTTTTCGGCATCGCTCCTGCCCCTTCCTGAACACCAGCTCCTGCCTCTGCTATTGTTGCGCAAACAGCATATGTGCAGGGGCTCTCGACACTGGTGTCGACGTTGACAGGAGGAACAATTAACTCCCTCGATGCCGACAGCATCCACTTGCTGGCTCCTTCAGTGCAAGTACAGGAAACTCCATTGCGCAGTCTGTGCATGCCCTAACACCATGAAATCTGGTATTCCTCCTCCAACACAAGGAGGAGACTCCTCCTTACTGGAGAGAGAAGCGCAACTGCCAGCTATGGCACATGCGCAAACCCCATACAGGAGAGAAGCCCAACGCAACAAGCCCCAGTATCGGGGAGAAGCTGCTGACTACAACGCATGTGCAATCCCCGATATCAGGTAGGAGCCAAGTGCCTGCCAAGGCTCCTCCCCCCATGCCTGCATCCATAGTGCCTGCCGAGAGGGAAACTCCTGTGGCGGACCTAGTGGGGCCACACTGGGAGAGCTGGATGCAGGGCCCTAAGGGGGACGAGCGGATGAAAGGATGTGGGGGGGAGGGTGCGGTAGAGTTAGCTTAAAGGGAGCGGAATTCCAAAGTGTGGCCTAGGGCACAAAAAGATGTTAATCCGGGCCTGTCTATGGCAGGCATCCTCAGAGGTTGTGAAGTCTCACAACCTCTGAGGATGCCTGCCATAGATGCAGGTGAAACGTAAGGAGAAAATGCTCCTAGAACATGGCCATACAGCCCGAAAAACCTACAACAACCCAGTGTTTCTGGTCATAAAAGCCTTTGACAATGCAAATCCCACTAAACTTGGTGGGATTCATTTCTGAGTAAACGTGGAGAAGTCTTGGCTCTAAGAACTATTGAAACCAAGGGAAATTGGCGAGTAGAGCTGTTATTAATTTGAAACTACCATACTTAAATGAGAACAAATCTTTGTTTATTACACAGGAACCTAACTTTGGAGTTGTTCTGTGGATCATTAGGAGAAATATACTTAAAGCAAAATACCAATTGGTAAGTGGCCTCTTTAAACCCGTAAGGAAAAAGTTGCGGTTAGGTTTCCCTTTTCTAAAGAGGTACTTGGCACATCTAGCGGTTGCCTTCGGACAGGGAGCCCTGGCAGAGGCAAGGTTTGGTTACTGTAAAGTCTAATGAGGGAAATACTGTGTGCCTCACTAGTCAATTAGGGCTGAGCATGCTTAATTTGGTAACATGAATACGCTGAGACTAAGAGAAATCTGTGGAGTGCAGAATGCAGAACGCAGCAGCTTGACCAGAACTCTGGAATTATTTAATTAGTTATTATTTACAGTATTTATATAAATCCAGATTATTATTTATTATTTATTGACAGTATGTATATTCCACCCTTCTCACCCCGCAGGGTGGATTACAATGCAAGGCAAACATTCAGTGCCATTTTAGACATATATAGACTGACACAGAGGCAATTTAACATCCCAGCTTTTCCGGCTTCATGACGGTATGCTCGATTCCGGCTGAAGGGGGCGCTGTTGCTTCACCGTCCACTTGTGACACCTCCTTGATGGAATACTTCCTCATTCGTATGCATGCTGCTGGAAGATTTTATGGTGTGTTAAATTAGTTAAATTAGCCTCCCAGCATAAAGTGGTACCTAAATTTCTTACTAGACAGATGCAACTGTCTTTCGGGCTGCATAGGCCAACAGCAAGCTAGACTATTAATGGTCAGGAGCTTACTCTGACCTGGGCTGGCTTCGAACTCATGACTTTTAGGTCAGAAGTGATTTAGTGCAGCTGGCTATTAACTAGCTGCACCACAGCCCAGTCCTTTCAGGGCTTTGTTGGGTTTTTTTAGATTTAAATTTTATGGTTCTTGATAGAGAAATTCAAATTTTTTATTATAGCTTGTAAATCAGTGGTGCCCAACCTGTGGTCTGAACGAAAATATGGTCCGCGGCCTCATCATTACTACACAGTTGCCTTGAAACCAGGCGGCAACAAGAGCGACTGGTCTCATGAAACCCTCTTATAGTGCTGAGGAAATGGAGATGTCAGGAGGGGAGAGACTGACTACCCATGAAAGATTACTCCTACCACATCTGCTCTAGACTACTATTAAATATGGTTTTCTGTGGGCAAGCAGAGGGCGACTACTGAATGGCATATGTTCTGTATCAGAAACTAGAGCTGATGTGGTCTCTCCAATGCAGTTTTCTGAATCAGCACCCCAAATAACCTACCCGAATGTAAAGTTGATCAAAAACGGATTGGGTAACCCTTTTGGTGGTAATGCTGGAGAGTGGTCCCTGGTCAAAGTGTTCCCTGGTCAAAATGGTCCCTGGTCAAAAAAAGGTTAGGAATTACTGTTGTAAATAGATAGTTGTAACTTGCAAAAAAAAACCCCAAAACAACTCTAATATGTTACATACAGTAATACCCCCATATCCAGTGGAGATACATTACTAACCCGACTGTGGATACGTGACATTGTGGCTATAATAGAAAGCAATGGAATTATCTCACTTCTGGCCCAGCATATCAAACTTCCTGGAGGATATATAGCAAATTCTTACAGAGTGATTTGTGAGAAGAATAAAGTTTACTGACTGCAAGCAGACCAGAAGTCGCTAGCCACTCTGTTTATCAGTGTGATTTAGGGGAGTGGAAACATACCAGAAGCTGTTTCCTATAGTTAGATAGTTTGATAGACAGTTTTTGGAGGTTTATCTAATCTTTTTGCTACCTGCTTAAGGAACCGGTTTTCCATTCTTTCCCAATCTCCTCTCCAGCCAATGTATCTATCTATATAAATAAAAATGTAATGTTTGTTTGTGGGATTACCGTAACTCAAAAACCACTGGACGAATTGCCGCCAAATTTGGCCACAAGACACCTACTAACCCAAGGTGTGACCACCACTAAAAAAATGATTTTGTCATTTGGGAGTTGTAGTTGCTGGGATTTATAGTTCACCTACTATCAAAGAGCATTCTGAACTCCACCAACGATGGAATTGAACCAAACTTGGCACACAGAACTCCCATGACCAACAGAAAGCACTAGAAGGGTTTGGTGGGCATTGACCTTGAGTTTGGGAGTTGTAGTTCACCTACATCCAGAGAGCACTGTGGACTCAAACAATGATGGATCTGGACCAAACTTGGCATGAATACTTCATCTGCCCAAATGTCAACCCTGGATGGAGTTTAGGGGAAATAGACCTTGACATTTGGAAGTTGTAGTTATTGGGATTTATAGTTCACCTACAACCAAGCCCCACCAACAATCCATTGTCGATCTATTGTGTCTAAAGCCAGACTGCTCTTCCACCAAGATTCAGTTACCCACTCCTCCAGTCTACATAGAAGATACATCATTTTGGCCACAATATTCAATAAACTGATAGGTCTGGTTGGCGGATTTTTCTTGTCTCCTTTTTGGACACCAACAATAGAATTGGGCCAAACTTCCCACACAGAAGCCCAATGATCATCGGAAAATACTATGCTTTCTGGTGGTCTTTGTGACCCTTCTGACGCCCCCTCACTACACCCTAACAGGGGTCCCGACACCCAGGGTGGACCAACTCCCTTCACCAGGTCAAGAAAACATAATTCAAGCCATCCTGACAAAGAGCCATCCAGCCATAGATATAGATAATAGATATGTGCTGGGGAGTTGTCCTTCTCCTCTTAGGGTGCTTGTGCCCGCTTTGTGCTGGTCTGTGACCGTAATAAAGTTTTTGATTTGAATAGATATGTGTGATTCACACACACACATGTATATGACAGATATAGTATCATAGATTTGAAAAAGGACCCCTAAAGAAGGACAATTATATGTTGCCTATATATGTGTAGATTGTCAGGCAAACCAGACAATCTACATCAACACTGACAAAGAAACAACAACAAATACTGTTTACCCACAACCATAAAGAAATTACATTAGAAACCAACACTTTCTCGTTACTTTTTTCCCCAGATCACCAGACTGAGCCACAGCAACACGTGGCAGGGGGCGGCTAGTCTTCAGATAAAAATCTTTTCTCATTTGCCACTAGGATTTATAGTTCACCTCCAATCAAAGAGCATACATCCCGTATAGATTACTGCAACGCGCTCTGCGTGGGGCTGCCTTTGAAGATGGTTTGGAAACTCCAACTACTAGTACAACAGTTGGCAGCCAGATTATTAACTGGGGTTACATACAGGGAACATACCACCCCCCTGTTGTGTCAGCTCCACTGGCTGCTGGTCCACCTCAGCCCAATTCAAAGTGCTGGTGTTGACCTTTAAAGCTCTAAATGGTTCTGGCCCAGCTTACTTGTCCGAACGCATCCGCCCCTGCGTCCCACCTCGAAATCTAAGATCATCCGGGGAGGTCCTGCTCTCGCTCCCGTCTACAGCTCAAATGCACCTGCCAGGGACGAGGGACAGGGCCCTCTCAGCGGTGGCTCCCTGCCTATGGAACACACTCCCAACTGAGATAAGATCGATCTCTTCCCTCCTAACTTTCCAAAAGAAAGTAAAGGCATGGCTGTGGGACCAGGCGTTTGGTCAATAAATGCAATCAGCACTGTAAGGGACGAACTGGATTGGCGTGAAGACTGATGAGGCTGGTTTAATGTGTAATGTTGACTTTGCATAGTTTTAATTGTGTTGTTTTTAATATGTTATGTTGATGTTGTGATTTTATTGTATTGTTGAAATAGACTCTTGATGGGGCTGAATGTAAGCCGCCCTGAGTCCCCCTTCTGGGGTTGAGCACCGGGAGTGTGGCACAGCTGGCTGAGTGTCAGCTGCATAAGATCTCTACTGACCAGAAGGTCACGAGTTCGAGGCCTGTCCGGGTCGAGGTGGGCTCTCAACCTATTGTGTAGCCTGTTGTCAACCTTTGCAACCCGAAAGACAATTGCACCTGTCAAGTAGGAAATTAAGATACCACTTAGGGGGGGGGGGAGGCTAAATGTAACTGATTTACGAGGCCATTAAAAAGATCTCCAGAAAACACGCCAAAGAATGAAGGAGCGCAACAGCTCCCCCTGGTGGCCAGATGTTAAAATGCCTCTGTCTGTCTTGTGTGTTTGTGTGTCTAAATGTAATGTGTACATTGTAATCTGCCCTGAGTCCCCTGCGGTGTGAGAAGGGCGGAATAGAAATGAAGTAAATAAATAAATAAATAAGGGCGGGTCAGAAATATGGTAAATAAATAAATAAATAAATTCTGAACCCCACGAGTGATCGAATCGGGCCAAACTTCCCACACAGAACTCCCTGTGACCAACAGAAAATACTGTTTCCTGATGGCCTTTGGCAACCCCTCTGACACTCCCTCACGACACCCCCAGGGGTCCAGTCTCCCAGGTTGAGAAACGCTGCTCTGTGTGATGTTAAGTTTACGTGTATTTAGTTTGCAGTTGCCTTGCCTCTTTATAGTAAAGCAGTAGCAGAGGGTGCAGATCACATGACTGTGCAGTGACAGTTTAGAATGCTCAATGGAAAGAGTGAGTACGGGGGGGGGAGAGCTTTTGGGTGTTTGTGGGGTATTATTTACTATTGTAAACTTTGCAGGTGGAGTTATTGAGGAGTCGGGAAAGAGCCTCCTTTGTGCATGCTGCAGACTGTGGGAATTTCTTTCCATGGGAGGTCCACTTGACTGCTCTCTTTCCATTGGGAGGACATTCTTATTCTGGCAAGCCTTCAAGTTTGTATTATGGAGCAGTAGAGCTCCGCCCTGTTGTACCAATTTGAGCATTGGACTGTGATGGTAGAGATCACCGTTTCTTTCCTCTCTTGGCCATGAACATCTAAGGCAGGGGTGCCCACACTTTTTCAGCATGCGAGCTACTTATAATAAAACCAAGTCAGAAAGATCTACCGAGAGAGAAGCAGGGCGGAGCTGGGGAGGGGCTTGGCGTGGCCTGGCTCTGCCCCCCTCTGACTTTACCTCTACCACAGCTTCTCCAGGCTTGAGGAGGGTAGTGCCAAGCCAGTGGTGGCATAACTAGCCACTACTGGCTTGGCACTAACCTCCTCAAGGCTGAAGAAGCTGTAGTAGCACTGAAGCCAGGGAGGGGGCGGGGCTTGGCGTGGCCTGGCTCCGCTCCCTCCCCCTCTGGCTTTAGCACTACCACAGCTCCAGGCTAGAGGAGGGTAGTGCCAAGCCAGTGGTGGCATAACTAGCCACCACTGGCTTGGCACTACTCTCCTCAAGGCTGAAGAAGCTATAGTAGCGCTGAAGCCGGGTGAGGGGGCGGGGCTTGGCGCAGCATGGCTCCGGCCCCTCTAGAAGTGCCCCATTCGGCTGGGATCGACCTCCTTCGGTCCCGGGATCGACCAGTCGATCGCGATCGACTTTCTGGGCAGCCCTGCTCTAAGGCAAGTCAAGCATTCTCAGCCCCTGAAAACGCCATGATTGGTTCGTCTTAGGGTCAGAAGCAACTTGAAGGCGCACAAATAAAATGTGTTTGTGTGTGTCGGGTGTTCTGTATTTTAAAAATATTTTATTGCAACGTAAGTTTGAAGTATATTGTATGTGCTTTCTAGTTGTCAATATTATTATTTTTTTATAAAAAATTGTAAATATTTTAGCTGAACCTTTTTTTAAAAAAAGTATTGTAAACCACATTGAATCTCGTTTTAAAAGAAAGTGGGATATAAATTTAATAAATGTATATGCCTCAGTAATTGAAAAATATCAGTGAGACTCTTTGTGAGCATCCAGGTTATTATTTGGCATCTCCTTGACCATTGTATAAACTCCAACTTCTTACACTCATAGAATTACTATGCCTTTTCCTCTATTTTTGTCCCCTTAGTATAGGTTTGTTTCTTTAAATAATTGTGTATATGTCTGACACCCTGAAATGTGCAGAACGTATGTTGTACACAGCCTCTGCATGTCCTTTGAACAATAGTTACTTTATGAGCATTTTAACATAGTTTGTTTCTCGACTTCCAGCATTTAATATTGAATGAAGTATTTTTGTTGTCTTGTAAACAAATCCAAAATACTCCATTCAATATCAAATACTGGAAGTGGAGAAACAAACTATCGTATATATCTCGGCATTACTTCTCAAATGAAGATTCTTAGGAAGGACTCATCCCACGCTTTTTACAAGCGCGTTGATGACTAAAAAGGCCAATCTGAGATAGGCAAGTTCGGTTGCAGAAAGCACAGCAGAAAGTCTCCTTGGGTGATGTTGTTTCCAAGTTGCGGTTCTTCCTGCATTGTCGTTTCTCTTCGAGACCCACTCGGCGTGTCTTCTCGAAAGAGGCCGCAGCATTGTGGATAGTGCATCTCCACGCCTCCCGATGTGAGGCCAGGGTGGACCATTGTTGGTGATCAATCTGGCCGAGCCTGAAATGTTGTTTCAGGGAGTCCTTATATCTCTTTTTTGGGGCGCCTCTCTTGCGCTGACCCGTGGCGAGTTCACCATAGAGTAGTATCTTAGGGAGGCGGTGGTCTTCCATCCTAGAGACGTGCCCTGCCCAGCGCAGCTGTGTTCTCAATAGCATGGCCTCAATGCTGGTGATCCCTGCTTGCTCAAGGACAGCAACATTAGTCACATAGTCAGTCCAGTGTATATTTAGGATTGTACGAAGACAGCGCTTGATGAAAGCGTTCGAGGAGTCATACGTGTTGGTGATAGGTGACCCATGTTTCAGACCCATATAGGAGAACAGATAGTACAATAGCACTGTACACACTGATTTTGGTGCTTTGCCTCAGGTGCTTGTTGCTCCAGACTCTTTTGTGAAGCCTTCCAAATGCACTATATGCCTTTTTCTAATCTGTGATCTATCTCTTTATCAATCTTGGCATCTGAAGAGATGATGCTTCCCAGGTAGGTGAACTGCTGAACGGACTTAAGCACAGATTTGCCTATGCTGACGTGGGGATGATGGTGTTCTTCCTGTGGTGCGGGCTGGTGGAGAACTCCCGATGTGCACAGCATATGTTGTACACAGCCTCAGCATGTCCTTTGAACAATAGTTACTTTATGAGCATTTTAACATAGTTTGTTTCTCAACTTCCAGCATTTAATATTGAATGTATTTTTGTTGCCTTGTAAACAAATCCCAAGTCAATATCAAATGCTGGAAGTGGAGAAACAAACTATCGTATATACTCGACTCGAATATAAGCTGACCCGAATATAAGCCGAGGCCCCTAATTTTACCATACAAAAACTGGGAAAACGTATTGACTCGAGTATAAGCCGAAGGTGGGAAATGCAGCAGCTACGAGTCAGCTTCAAAATAAAAATTGATACCAATAAAGTTACATTAATTGAGGCATCCATAGATGAAATGTTTTGGAATATTTACATAAAACTGTAATTTAAGATAAGACTGTCCGACTCTGATTAAACCATTATTCTAACTTTTTTTGTAAATGTGCTTACATAACCTTCCAATAATGATAAAAAGAGTAAAATAATAAATGTAATAATAATAATATAGTAAAATAATGGAAATGTAATAATAACAATAATAAATAGGGAAAATAAGAAATGTAATAATAAATAGAGTGAAATAATAAATGTAAAAAGTAAAGTAAAATAATGTAAATGTAATAATAGAATAAATAAATGTAATAAAAATAATACTAATAACAGAGTAAAATAATAATTAACCTTGGCTTGAGTATAAGCCGAGGGGAGCATTTTCAGCATAAAAAGGGGCTGAAAAACTATTTATTTATTTATTTATTGTTCAAATTTGTATTCCGCTCCTCCCAGCAGGCTCGGGGCGGGTGACAGTAGTATAAGTGGGCAACATGTCACGACATGTCAACATGTGGCCCTACAATAAAAGCATAAAAACACATTAAAACACATTACATCACAACACAGGGCATGGGATGACATACGGCGCAGTTCTTAGTTCAGTGTGCCTAGTTAAAGGCTAGGCCAAAAGGGTGGTCTTACATGCCCGCCCGGAAGGGGCCAACTCCGAGATGGCTCGGGTACTGTCCGGGAGGGAGTTCCAAAGCACCGGTGCAGCTACAGAGAAGGTTCTCTGTCTGGTTGTAGATAGATGGCAGGAGCGGATTGATGGTACTAACAACAGATTCTGTTCATCTGAACGCAGTGATCTCGGGGGAGAATACGGGGTAAGGCGGTCCCTCAAGTACGCAGGCCCTAGGCCGTGTAAAGCCTTAAAGGTCAAAACCAGCACCTTGAAGGCAATTCGGTACTCAATAGAAAGCCAGTGCAGTTGCCGGAGGATAGGTGTAATGTGTTCTCTCACTGGCGATCCCGCCAGTAAGCGAGCAGCGGCATTCTGCACTAGCTTGAGTTTCCGAATTGTCGACAAGGGAAGGCCAACGTAGAGGGCATTACAGTAGTCTAGCCTCGAGATGACCGTCGCTTGGATTACCGTGGCCAGGTCGTCCCTGGACAGGTAGGGTGCCAGTCGCCTAGCCTGTCGGAGGTGAAAAAATGACGTCCTGCTGACCATGGAGACCTGAGCCTCCATGGTCAGCGAGGAGTCCAGCTGAACCCCCAAGCTCTTAACCGATGGCGATGGGCTAAGCCGCTCGCCGTCCAGAGTAGGCAACCGGCACCCACCCAGCCCAGGCCGGCCGGGCCACAGGATCTCCGTCTTCGACGGATTCACCTTCAGCCGGCTGGCACGCAGCCAACCAGTCACGGCTTCAAGGCATAGATGGAAACAATTGGGTACGGAGTCCGGCCTGCCGTCCATTCTCAGCAAAAGCTGGGTGTCATCAGCGTACTGATAACACTCCAGACCAAAGTCGCGGGCCAGCTGGGCCAGGGGGCGCATGTAAACGTTGAATAATAAGGGGGAGAGGATGGCCCCCTGGGGGACCCCACAATTAAGTGGGAGTCTTCCGGAGACCTCCCCGCCCCCCTCCACACGTTGTCCCCGGTCCTGGAGGAAGGAGGCCACCCATTTAAGGGCAGTCCCCCCGACCCCAGAGCCGGCTAAACGGTGGGTCAACAGTGCGTGATCTACAGTATCAAACGCTGCTGTCAGATCTAACAAGACAAGCAGCGCTGATCCACCCTGGTCCAGCTGGCGGCGAAGTTGGTCTGTAATGGCGACAAGCACGGTCTCCGTCCCATGCCCAATACGGAAGCCGGACTGGAAGGGATCAAGTCCAGCTGTGTTGTCTAGGAACCGCTGCAGCTGATCCGCTGCTGCCCTCTCAATTACTTTGCCTAGAAAAGGCAAGTTGGAAACAGGCCTGTAATTGGAGGGAGCCGAAAGATCTAAATTCGGCTTCTTCAGCAGCGGTTTTACCATAGCCTCTTTTAATCCCCCTGGGAAGACTCCTTGCTCAAGGGAGCTATTTATGATCTTTCCCAGGCGGCCTCGTAGCCCCCTCCCGGCAAGATCTAATAAGCCAGGAGGGGCACGGGTCGAGGGAGCAGGTAGTTGGTCTAGCTGCAGCAAGTAACCTATCGACAGCTGCTGCGTCCAGCGGTTGGAAGCGGGTGAAGGTGGGCCCGCCGAGTGGCGGCGGAGTCTCGAGTTCGCTCACTGTATCAAGGGTGGCTGGAATGTCCCGGCGGAGAGTCGAAATCTTGTCGGCAAAATAGTTCTGGAAAATCTCAGCTGTTGGAGCCAAACCCCTATCGTTTGGGACAGTTGGGATTGTTGTCAGGGACCGAATTATCTTAAACAATTAGGCTGGGCGTGAACTAGCCGACTCTATCAAGGAAGAATAGTAAACTTTTTTCGCTTCCTTGATAGCTTGCTCATAAACCTCTTTAAATTGTTTATAAGCAGATTTCGATGCTCCGTCACGGAGGCTCTGCCACATGTCCTCTAGCTGTCTCTTCCTCCGTTTCATCACCCGCAACTCCTCAGTATACCACGGCGAGCGATTTCTACGGGGAATGAGAGAGCGCCTGGGGGCGATCTCGTCTAAGGCAGCAGAAAGGCTGGCATTCCAGTATTCTACTTGCCCGTCGACCGAGTCGCTGGGGGGTTCCCAATCCCTTAGAGCATTCAGGAACCTAGTGGGTTCCATAAGTCTCTTCGGGCAAACCAAAATGGGTTCGGCACCCTTACCAGGAGGGGGAACTAGGCTTATATTCGAGTATATAAAGTATGTTAAAATGCTCATAAAGTAACAATATTGTTCAAAAGATTTGTTGCCTTTTAAAGCAGCAGGTTAAACTGCCGAGCTGCTGAACTTGCTGACCAAAAGGTCGATGGTTCGAATCTGGGGAGCTCCTGCTGTTAGCCCCAACTTCTGCCAACCTAGCAGTCAGAAAACATGCAAATGTGAGTAGATCAATACGTACCGCTTTGGCAGGAAGCTAATGGCACTCCACACAGTCATTCTGCCCACATGATCTTGGAGGTGTCTACAGACAATGCCGGCTCTTTGGCTTAGAAATGTAGATGAGAACCTCCCCCCGGAGTCAGACACGACTAGACCTAATGTCAAGAGAAAACCTTTACCTTTACTGCCTTTAAAAAATGCAATAAATTGTTGATGTGAGGCTTACAATGAATTATATTTTGAAACGCTTGTATCAGTATAAAACATTTAATGAACATGAAAGTGGACATAAGGGATAGAAGGAAACTGATAGCAGTTGTAGGACAGATCTACTAACAATCTTGAGTGGTGTTTTACAACAGGATAATTTGTGTTTACAACCCTACGTACTGATGTAATTAAGTCCCAGCCTTCCCTATTTTCTTCTTTTCATGCTGAAGACCCATGATTGCTTGCCAATAGCTTCCAGAACTCCTCTTCCTCCACCACACACAGCCTCCTCTCATTGCTCAAAAGGACGAAGTATATCACACAAACTGGAATGTCTTAGATCTAGTCTACCCATTAACTTGACTTAGCATTCTTGTCATTACTCTATCTACCAAGATTTAGTTTCAGGGAAAAAAGGGTGAGTAATTGTTTGGATGGGACGTACAGGATCTCTTTGTCCTTCTTGAGTAGCGTCTTTAATAACCTGAGATGTACAAGATGTTATTTACAAGAGAGACTTAAATTTTAACTAGTGGTTACAAAAAGAGAAGCATTTGCGTTCTGCGTAGGATAGAGAGTGGAGAGTACAAGAACGAAAGGCAGTTATTTAGAGGGACTGATCAAAAGCTTTTATCAAGAGTTATCGAGCTGCTGTTCCACAGATGACCTTCTATGTTTCTAGCGACAAAGATACATGCATGTTGTTATATGTAAAAACTCTAGTGCCAGTAGTACCTAAAGGGGTTCTATACCAAATGTCTGCATCTTGGCTTTTAGCTTGGCTTAAAAAATTAACAAAATTAACAGTGAGTGCCAGTGAGTATTCACATTTCCATGTAAGGTCTTGTGATGGAAGCCATGTGTGTTTGTCCCTATGAAGCAGTGGTTCCCAACCTGTGATCCGTGGACCACCAATGGTCCCCAAGAACGAAAATATGGTCCGCGGCCTTGCTGTTACTACACTGTTGCAACGAAAGTGACTGGTCTCATGAAACCCTCTAATAGTGCTGGGGCAACAAGGATGTTGGGAGGGGAGAGGCTGACTACCCACGAAAGGTGGGACAACAAGCCTCCTGATTGCTGCTGCTTCTCCTCCTACTTCCCCATGAGTGGAGCCATTCCATGTGGCGGTGTTTCCCAACCGCTGTGCCGCGGCACACTACTGTTCCATGATGGATCATCTGGTGTGCCACAAAAACGTCTCTCCCCCCCTTTCTCCCCCCCACCTGCTGCTGCTTGGGGGGGGAGGAAGAGCCAGGCGGCGGCAGCGAAGAAGGGACGGGGTGCCGCCTCCTTCGGTCGTTTTTCCTCCGCGCACCAGCCAGTCGGCCCATCCCTGCTGCCAGGAAGGGCCTGGGCACCTCGGGGAGCCCCGGAAGAAAGGCTCCCTGCAGGGCCCAGGCCCTGCCTGGAAGCCGAGTTTGGCCGTCTTGTGTCTTCCGCCGAGCCCCGGCGGGAAATGCGAGCTGGCCAAACCCAGCTCCCAGGTAGGACCTGTTCCCCAGGCTCTCCCTCCGCTTGTGAGGAAAACCTGGAGAAACTGAGCAAATCACGGCCCCTGGCTGCTTCCAAACTGCGGTTTGGAAGCAGCCAAGGCCCGAGATGCATCTCCTCCGTTTCCCCAGGTCTCCCTCCGCTTGTGAGGAAGACCTTGGGAAACGGAGCAAATCATGGGCCCTGGCTGCTTCCAAATCTCTGAAGATGCTTGCCTTAGATAGGGGCAAAACGTCAGGAGAGAATGGTCCTAGAACATGGCCATACAGCCCAAAAAACCTACAACAACCCTGTGATTCCGGCCATGAAAGCCTTTGACAATACATAAATCAGCCTGTTTAGAAAGCCTTTCAAATGCTGATTTATTTTCAGTAAATGTTTGGTTTCTTTATATCTATTTTATATACTTATATATCCATGATCACATAAACATTTCTCAGGCAGAAAGCGGTTGCGAATAAAAAAATGATGTAAGAAGCCTTGCTCTAGAGACTGACAACGCAGGTGCTTTGAACAACTCTCCTAAAAAATGAGTTTTACTATTACAGTTACTAAACTATCCTTTATACTTTATGATCAAAATGGGGGGGGGGGGGAGAGAGAGATTGCAGCATTTTAAACTCCCACCAGCAGATACTTCTACTATAAATTGTTCTTTGAAGAACATAATAACAAGCTCTTTGTAATGCATCTAAAATGTTTTCTTTACAGATACTGGGAGAAATACGTGCTTTCGGTTTGCTGTCAAGAGAGTGGCACCTTGTACCTCTCTGAAGGACTCTTCTTCCGAGTTGATTGTGCGGCTCAAAGTCGCATCGCGCACGTGAACCATGGGATGCATTAAATCCAAAAACCCCTTCCCAAACACGATCCTCGATGATGGAAGCAAGGAAATCTCCGGCTACAATAGTGGATGCAGCATCGAAAAATCCGACCTGATTCAAACAACATCCGAGGTGTCGCCTAGTGCAAATACGGTGGTGGTGGACTTCGCTCACCGGCTCTCCTTGGAGATCCTGGATCAGGCTGTGAAACAGTGGGCAGTGACTGACAGCAAATATAGCGATATCCCCTTCATAGAAAGTGATGAGCCATGAAGGGCACGATTGAACTCTTCCTCCCAACATGACCCCGTCAAGCATCTAATGTATTGGTGCTGTCGCAAAATAAAGCGATGTTCATGAAGCAGGAGTTGTGATTTTAAAGACACCCGTTGTACACAAGCAGCCAGCCTTGACTGAGGTAATGCATTACCTTGCCTTTATTATTATATCTCTAATAAACCCATAGTAGCATCCAGCAGGGCTTCAGGGCTGACGTGGGTCAGAGCACCAAGAAATTCTGTTCAGGAGCGATAGGAGCACCAAAGGGTTGGTGCAAGGGTAAGGCATAATAGGTACTCCTGCTGATCTAAAACCTCTGGCAGAATAAGCATAAGATTGGTCTGAAAATTGAGGAACAAGATTGTGGCTAAATTAATAGTGGTGTGGTTTTTTTTGTTTATGTTTTTTTCGTGTCAGGAGCTACTTGAGATCACTGCAAGTTGCTTCTGGTGTGAGAGAATTGGGCGTCTGCAAAGACGTTGCCCAGGGGACACCCGGATGTTTTACCATCCTGTGGGAGGCTTCTCTCATGCCCCCGCATGAGAAGCTGGAGCTGACAGGTGGGAGCTCACCCCGCTCCCTGGGTTCGAAACCGCCACCCTTCGGTCAACAGTCCTGCCGGCACAAGGGTTTAACTGCCGTTCTGGCTGCTACTGAACCACCTAAACTATAAGGAGAAATTGTACATTTAAGCACAGCACAAATCTTGCCAAAGTTAAGCATTTCTATAGTCTCATTTATTTTAGTAGGAGAAACTGGACTGCTGAATTCTCCCATTGAAATAAATTAGTCTACAGTGCTTAAATGTCGAGATTGGACCGTACAAGTGGTTTGTACCACTACCAGTAGAGCTTCCTTTGCTAAACATATCTTCTTACCCTGATGCCATGGGGCGAGTTGTTTGCAACTTCATTCAGCTGAGCACACAAATACTAACTTCAGACCAAAGACTTAGGGGATGTAATAGGACAGAATGCAGAAGTAACACTGAATGTCCCTTACTTAGACAAAAAGGTGAATCACAACATAAGTATTTTGCTGGTATTGTTTTGGTTGTGTGTGTGTGTGTGTGTCGGAAGAGCGACTTGAAAAACTGCAAGTCGCTTCTGGTGTGAGATAATTGGTCATCTGCAAGGATGCTGCCAGGGGGTGCCCGGATGTTTTACCATCCTGTGGGAGGCTTCTCTCATGTCCCCGCATGAGAAGCTGGGGCTGACAGATGGGAGCTTACCCCACTCCCCGGATTCAGCTGGCACAAGAGTTTCACCTTGCTGGTATTGTGAGTTTGAGAGATTTTGAAAGAAGTATTGCAGTTGTTAACATTTACTGGTTCATCAACATGACAGCATTACAATTAAAAATATTATGGATAGGCCACAAAGACAAAGATAGTACTCTGCCTTCAAAATAAAATGGCAAAGCACCCATGGCTCAAAGAAGGGATGGAGAATCCTTCCAGATGCGGCTCACGTTATTCCTGGGTTGTCTGTACTGCCAAAAGCGGATGAACGCCGAAGTTCAAAAACATCTGGAAGGTCACATGTTCCCTGCTGTGGTTTAAAGGACTGTTTGTAAGAAGGAAATGCAAAGCTTCTAGGCAGCTTATCAGTAATTCATAGAGTGACACGATCAACGCTTGTAATGAAAGCGCTTGGTGCTTGTCCTCAAATGTTATTTTCACTAAAGAACGATTTCCAGAACAGGGCGAAAGAGATGAAACGCGTGCCCCAAATGCCACAAGGGCCATGCTCTGGGCTATTCTGACAATACAAATAGCTACTGAAAAGAAGATTAATTATGACAGCTGTTGATCTCATGCAATATCATTTCCAACCACTGCATTTTCTGAAACAGAAAAAAAGGCAGGTAGATCCCAAGCAGGGCTATCCTTTATTCTGTTATATCCGATTGTAGCAGAAATATCATCTCTCTTTTCCTGGTGCTATATAGTTCCTCTTGGCACAGAAACGTCTGCAACAGCCCTGTGTTCAGTACTAGTGAAGAGGCAAAACATATGGGGGTCTGACCTGCCCAGAGCCGTAGTATTAGACGAAACACCGGGGTTTTCTAAACGCATTATCGTTTCTACATATGTGATTGTGACCGAAAAGGTCTTGCCTAAATCAAATGTTATACTGAATAGTAGGCTGGTTCTTTGTTCATCAAAACTACAACGTAACGTGTGTCCTACAAATGTATTCTCACAAAAAAATGTCCAGTATTGGTTTCTTCTGTGTATTAACAGGATTTAACGGTACTCATGTTTCAATTTTTTAAAAAATAAAACAAAACTCTGGAAAATAACATTAAATAGATAAAAGTCTATGACGATGCTTTAAAGTACTGTGGAGCACAAGTTTGTAAGCAGTGTAAAGGAGGAGGCTGCAACTTCAACCGCATATTACAATATATTTTTACAATATGTTTTATTTTTACCCAAATGATTAATCACTTGCAGAACTGTGTTTGAATAAAATAATATTTCATACTTCTGTGTATTTTTTCTACAAACCAAATACCTTTCAGCATCATAAAATATTTGTCCCCCTTTAAAAGCACACAAGAGTTGAAAGTGCAGGTGTATTGACATCTATACACATAGTAAAGGTAAAGGTTTCCCCTTGACATTTAAGTCTAGCTGTGTCCAACTCTGTGAGGTGGTGCTCATCTCCATTTCTAAACTGAAGAGCCGGCTGTGGAGACGCTGCTCACAGCTGGCGTCAATTCTCTAAGATCTCTTATTTGTTTTACTGCCACCAATTATGTGAAGATCTGAATTCAAATTCGTGTCTTAAGTGTGGAGAGAATGTGAGGATTCGAACTCAGGTTGTAACAGGGCAGAATATATTGCCAATGCCACCACAATATGTAAGGATTCTCTTCTTTTCACTAACTGCCACCATTCAATTTACTTTGCTTGGCTACCCACTAAGAAAGAGGTGTTTTCAAGGCTTGTGGGAGAAAGAATCACCAGAATAGATGGTTTTATCAAAGAACAGTCACGTTTATTTAAACAATGTTTCGAGCTTGGAGGTTTCAAGAGTTCAAGAGCTTGGGTGGTTACAATCTACTCAAGAGGTACTTTCTTAATGTTACAAGATGCTAACTTGTGGAGATACAGCCTAACACAAAGCTACTGCACTCCTAACCTAATAACTCAGCAGTTTACACACACACTGCTGGTCAGTAAAAGCCACTGCTTCTCTAGCAGTCTACACACCTCCACCCTTTACCAGAGTAGAGTCAGGCTTAGAATAAACCCAGAGTCTTTTAAACCACGCTGAAAGCTGGCTAAACAGACTCCCTAATTCTCTAACACACCTTCCTGCGTTTGCAGTTAGCCACCAACTGAAAATATTTGAATCTGAGGATTCTAAAGCCATCTGCAGGCTCCGCCCCTAGTTTCCATGGTAACGGAGGTTCTTGGAAGCTCTGCCAGATAATTTTACTGTTAACCCTTTAGGGTTAGCGAAGTTCCACCCTTACAAAATACTTACATATACCTAAATATCAACTACATTTACAACCTGTAATCAATAAATATTTATTTATTTCATTCGGCTTCTATGCCGCCACTCCCGGTGGGCTCGGGGCGGCTCACGGCACCAAAGAATACAAAATAGAAACAACAATACAAGATAAAAACGGGTAAAATACGTTAAAATCACATTAAAAATAGCAGTAGCAACACTTAAAAACGACCTAGGACAGAAGCTCGGATCCACAGGGGGTGCAACCCGTAGGGCCTACGCCTGGAAGGCCAGCTTGAAAAGGTGGGTCTTGCACGCCCGCCTGAAGGGGAGCAGGTCGTGGATGGTGTGCGTGTCCGCCGGAAGGGCATTCCAAAGGGTCGGTGCAATCACCGAAAAGGCCCTTCGGCGGGTGGCTGTCAATTCGGCCGTTTTTGCGGAGGGGACGGCCAAGAGGTTGGTGTCCTCCGAACGGAGGGATCTCATAGGGCAATATGGGGTGAGACGGTCCCTCAGATACATTGGCCCCAGGCCGTGCAAGGCCTTAAAGGTAAGAACCAACACTTTGAAGGTGATCCGGTGCTCAATTGGCAGCCAGGGCAGATCCTGCAAGGTAGGTGTTATGTGGCAACCTGCTGGGGTGCCAGACAGGAGCCGGGCGGCAGTGTTCTGCACTAGCTTGAGCCTCCGGGTCACCGACAGAGGAAGGCCAACGTAGAGCGCGTTACAGTAATCTAGCCTCGAGATGACCGTGGCTTGGATCACCGGCTTCACTACACCGGCGTTGCCCATAGATGCCTCCTAGGTCATGTGGCCAGCATGGCTGCATGGAGCGTCTTTACCTTCTCGCCAAAGTAGTACCTGTTGATCATACATTTGCATGTTTTTGAACTGCTAGGTTGGCAGAAGCTGGGGCTATCAGCAGGAGCTCCCCATGCTCCCCGGATTTGAACTGCCAACCTTTTGGTCAGGAAGTTCAGCAGCTAAGCGGATTAACCCGTTGCGCCACTAGGGGCTCCCTATACACCTAATAAAAGTGAAAATATGTATGTGCGTGTGTGACTGGGATGTCCACTTACACAGACAAGCTCCTGCCTCCACAAGCAACTATAGCTCCCACTACTCAGGAGACACCAAAGGCCCTCCCTCCAATGACATTGCAAGTTGTAATGAGTGCTGTAAACAAGTCCAATAGCCCTGCCAATGTCCCCCACAAACTCCATACTGCCCACCACTCAAGTGAAGACTTCCATACGGGGACAATTTCATCCTATGCGTTTCCTCAATCACAGACATCCCAGTGTTTCTGACCCTCTCCATTGCTATGGAATTTGCATGACCCCGCCCACTGCCTCTCCCTTAACCCTTTCCTAGTCTTTTCTATGGCACACAGCAAACAGAGGAATTGATCAGCAACTGAGCATACTAGTAAGGTTTGGGGAGAATTCACCATGATTTATAGGACCTGTAGGTCCTGGGATGTACAGTTCACCTGCAATCTAAGAACACTCTGAACTACACCAGCGATAAACCTGGAACTAACTTGGCACACAGAACCCCATGACAAAAAAGTCTTTGTAGGGATTTATGGGTTCATCCAGAGCGCACTATGAACTCAAACAATGATGGATCTGGACCAAACTTGACATGCACCCCCAATAAACCCAAATTTGAATACTGGTGGGTTTTAAGGGGAATTGGCCTGGACATTTTGGAGTTGTAGGTACTGAGATTTATAGTTCAATGAGTACTCTGAACTCCACCGAAGATGGAATTGGACCAATCTTGGCACACAGTCCCCATCACCAGCAAAAAATATAGGAGGTCCTTGGGGAAAATTCACCTTGATTTGTGAGAGTTTGGCACACATACCCAATATGCCAAAATTTGATTACTGAATGTTTTTTGGGGGGACGGGGGGACGGAACAGGACTGACCTTTCTGGGAGTTGTAGTTCACCCACAACCAGAGAAGCAGTGACCTCCACCAATGACGGACCTAAACCAAACCTGGCACACAGAACCCCCATGACTAACTCAACCTACTGGAGGGGTTTGAGCGAACTGACTCACCATAGTGGGAGTTGTAGTTTATGCTACAGCCAGAGAGCACATTGAACCCTATCGATGATGCAACTAGAGCAGGCCTGGGCAAACTTGGGGGACAGGCCCTCCACGTGTTTTGGACTCCAACTCCCACAATTCCTAACAGCCTGGAGTTGGAGTCCAAAACACCTGGAGGGCCGAAGTTTGCCCAGGCCTGATCTAGAGCAAGCTTGCTGAACATAACAAACTTAAAGTACTGATGGATTTTTTCAGGGTCAACTTAGCATGATGTGAGTTGTAGTTCACCCACAACCTTATGCATTTTGTACAATTAAAAATAACTTTTTTCAAATAACCTGGGCAACGCCGGGTACCCAAGGTAGTATATAAAAAGTATGCACTAATGACATTGGTTGGCATTGCAGATTTAGACATACAGTCCCATAATTCAATTGCATTGAGTGGAACTATGTCATCCCATTGTAAAACAATGCAAATGCCATCCCATTCAAGCCTGAACTCTGAATGTGGTCGATTAAATTTTATTATTTATTATTATTATTTATTTATGTCATTTATTTTCCGCCCTTCTCACCCTGCAGGGGACTCAGATGATGGTCTTACAAAGAATGGTTCCTGGGCAATCTCTTCCTATGAATCAATCTATTTTAAACATTAAAGTCAACCAGTTGCAGAATGTATCACTGTGCCCTTTATGACGTCTTAAAGAGAGAGTTGGGCTTAGGACTCCAACAGGAATGTAGAAAAATCATTGCATTTCCCAAAGTGCAGCATGCAATGAGATGAACACAACATAGGCGGGTCCCTTTCTGGGCAGTAAACAAGCATGCAGTTGCTTTGGCTAGAGATTATGTGCATCTCCCTGCTCCGCATTAACTGAAATCAGGATTAAAGGATGTTACAATTCTGAAATCTACTTTGAGGAGCTACTTGTGGTCAAATCCGTTCTTTGATGTTTCTGCTTGGTCATTCCCATTAAGTGTTACTGAACTGATCCCCCCCCCCCCCGGTCTCTTTTACTTACATTATGTTCTTTGGAGAAAACTAAATTGTGACATAATAAATTGCCATGGTAACAAGGGGAAGAAAGGTGGTTTGACTGGCCTGTCTATAAAAAGCATCGAAATCGTCGGTGCGCAGCAAGTAGAACAGAGAGCTCCATAACCACTTGTGACATGTCAGTTTTCACTGACCAACCAGTTTTAGCAAAAATCAATAGAATCTAATTCTAGGACGTGGCCCCATCTGCACAAAAGGGTCAGGAAACCGCAGATTAGTAAATCATCTGTCATAATAATAGGGTGAAGAACATGTGTAAAGTGGGAGGGGGGGGGATTCCTAAAATTTATGACTGGAATTCCTGGTTATCAGTTCCAAGTACAGTCAGCCCTCCACATTTGCAGATTTAACATTTGAGGATTTGATTATACATGGATTTGATTAATATGATCTCTCTAGGAATCTCTTGGAAGTTGTCCATTGAGTGACACTTGAGGATCTAGAGATTCATAGACACGTATTTTTTCAGGTTATTAAAATAATGCTATTTTAATATTTGTGTTTCCCCCCACTTTCATGGGGTTCCTGCTCACTTAACCCCAGTGCAGGTGAAGGACAGACTGTATAGTACAGTGCTGTCCAACTTCTACGGGGTCCAGGGCCGGATAAGAGGTCACTGATGACCTAGGGGCCGCTCGGCCCGCCCCAGGCGCCGCCCCAGGCCCCACCCCCAACCCCAGGCCCCGCCCCCTCCTAAAACGGCCGAAAAGGGGCAGAAGGCGGCGCCAAGAGCAGCGCGTCACAGGCCTGGCGTGACGCGCTGCCCCTTGGCACCGCCTACTCCTCCTTTTCGGCGCCCCCTCCTTCCTAGGGCAGGGGGCGCCGAAAAGAGGAGTAGGCGGCGCCAAGAGCAGCGCGTCACGCCAGGCCTGTGACGCTCTGCTCTTGGTGCCGCCTATTCCTCCTTTTCGCGCCCCCTCCGCCCTAGGAAGGGAGGGCGCCGGGCAGAAAGGCGGCGCCAAGGGGCACCGCGTCACGCCAGGCCTGTGACGTGCTGCTCTTGGCGCCGCGTTCTGCTTTTTCGGCGGCTCCTCCGCCTGGTAGGGAGGGGCGCGAAAAGGAGTAGGCGGTGCCAAGAGCAGAGCGTCACAGGCCTGGCGTGACACGCTGCTCTTGGCGCCGCCAACTCCTCCTTTCGGCGCCCTCCGCCCTAGGAAGGGAGGGGGCACCGAAAAGGAGGAGTAGGCGGTGCCAGGAGCAGCAGCGTCACGCCAGGCCTGTGACGCGCTGCTCTTGGCGCCGCCTCCTCCTCCTTTTTCGGCGCCCCCTCCCTACCTAGGGGCGGGGCCGCGAAGGGCAGAAGGCGGCGCCAGGGGCAGCGCGTCACGCCAGGCCTGTGACGCGCTGCTGTTGGCGCCGCCTTCTGCCCTTTTTCTCGGCTCCCCGCCCTAGGTAGGGAGGGGGTGCCGAAAAGGAGGAGGAGCTAGCTCTCTTCCTCCTCCTCCCTGCCTCCCCCCCCCCCGGCCGCCTTTTTAAAAAAAAATTCGATTTTTTTTTTTCAATTTTAAATATGGCGGCTTTGGGCTTTGGTGGGGCCGTGTCCAACAGGCTACGGGGCCGGATCCGGCCCCAGGGCCGCCAGTTGGACAGCCCTGGTATAGTAGTACATGACCTGATCCAACTGTTGAATAGGGTTTTTTTGTGTCAGGAGCGACTTGAGAAACTGCAAGTCGCTTCTGGTGTGAGAGAATTGGCTGTCTGCAAGAATGTTGCCCAGGGGACGCCCAGATGTTTTATCCTTGTGGAAGGCTTCTCGCATGTCCCCACATGGTCAATATAGATTTACATATAGGCTAGTGCTGTCCAACTTCTTCCGACCCAAGGGCCGGAAGAGTGTCACTGATCACCTCGAAATGTAGGTGATCAGTGAGCAGGGACCGGGCCACGCGTGGGGGTGGGGCGGGGCAGCGCCAAGGGCAGCGCCATGCCAGGCCTCTCACGCGCTGCCCTTGGCGCCGCCTACTGCTCCCTTTCGCCGTCTCCCCCGCCCTTCCTAGGGAGGGAGGGGGCGAAAGGAGCAGAAGGGCAGCGCGTCAGCGGAGGCCTGGCGTGACGCGCTGCCCTTGGCGCCGCCTACTGCTCCTTTTCGCCGCCTACTGCTCCTTTTTCGCCGTCTCCCCGCCCTTCCTAGGGAGGGGGAGACGGCAAAGGAGCAGTAGGCGCGCCAAGGGCAGCGTCAGAGGCCTGGCGTGACGCTGCCCTTGGCGCCGCTACTGCTGCCTTTTGCCGTCTCCCCGCCCTTACTAGGGGAGGGGAGCCGGCGAAAGGAGCAGAAGGCGGCGCCAAGCAAAAGCGTCAGAGGCCTGGCATGACGCGCTGCCCTTGGCGCCGCCCTACTGCTCCTTTTGCCGTCTCCCCGCCCTTCCTAGGGAGGGGGAGCCGGCGAAGGGAGCAGAAGGCGGCGCCAAGGGCAGCGCGTCAGAGGCCTGGCGTGACGCGCTGCCCTTGGTGCCGCCTCTGCTGCTTTTTGCCGTCTCCCCCGCCGCCTTCCTAGGGAGGGAGCCGGTGAAAAGGAGCAGAAGGCGGCGCCAAGGGCAGCGCGTCAGAGGCCGGGGCGTGACGCGCTGCCCTTGGCACCGCCTACTGCTCCTTTTCGGCGCGGAGAGAGAGAGGACGGGGCGGTGCAGGGAGGAGCTAGCTCTCTTCCTTCTCCCTGCCCCGCCTCTCCCTCCCCCCCCCGGCCGCCTTTTTTAAAAAAAAAAATTAAAAACGGCGGCCGGGGGCATAGCGGGGGCCGTGTCCAACAGGCTGGGGGCCGTGTGCGGCCCCCGGGCCGCCAGTTGGACAGCCCTGATATAGGCTAATCTAACTGATTCAATGAGTTTACTAGACTTATAACTAGGATTTAAGTGTAAGCATTTTTTAAAACAATGTCAAGTACCTTTCTCAGCCCTATCAGGATATGGTTGCTCAGTCAGGACTATCCCTGGCCTTGACATTTCAGGCCAAAAATATGAACTCTAGGAAGGATTTCTTATGCTGTCACTAGAGATAAGCTCTGCTGATGTTACTTGGGTAATGATACAGGAAGCAGTCTCTGATGATGCCATAAACCTGGATGTCTAGGTTTTCCCCAGGAACGGCCTTAGACACAAGTGAAAGTAAATAAAAAAGCTACTTCAGCCAAAATAAAGATAATGCAATAAGTGAAGCAAAAAGTACCGTCTTCAAGCAAATGTAAACAAAAGTCTTCACATCAGACAGAAACTAGAGTATTGGATGAACAAGCTTACAGGTTGCAGAAGCAAACGTCAACAGTCCAGAGCCTTCCGCAAGGATTGACACCGGAACGAAGACATGGTGCTTGGAACAGGGACTCCCCCGAAGTAGGTCAGTTGCTGTCAGCACTGGGCCCCTGACTTCACTGCTAATTTATAGCCTCCCAGCACAGCTGTCTCTAGGGCACAGTCTGATTGCGCAGCGTTTTCACTGCTAAACTAGCTGGTCTCCTTCTGACTTCTTTCTCCCTTCGTCGTTTCTGAAATGTGGGGAGTTGTGATATATCTGCCACCTCTTCTTATTTATTTATTTATTTGTCATCTTTCTATACCGCCCCTCTCAGCCCGAAGGCAACTCGGGACGGTTTACACAGGCAGTCTCTGCCCTCAATACAACACAGCAACAAGGCAACCCCCCCCCCCCCAAACCATATAATAACAAATTAACAATTAAAAACATACAATTACAGTCTCAGCATCATGTTGAAATCAGTTTCCATCGCATCGTCGTCATTCCATATATCTAATTAAGCCTTATATTTCATCAGCAAATGCCTGCTCAAATAGCCAGGTCTTGACTTTCTTGCGAAATGTCAGGAGGGAGAGGGCCAATCTGATGTCTTTAGGGAGTGCGTTCCAAAGCCGAGAAGCCACCACTGAAAAGGCCCTGCCTCTCGTCCCCGCCAGTCATGCCTGTGAAGAAGGCGGGGCCGAGAGCAGGGCCTCTCCAGATGATCTTAAACATCTTGATGATTCATTGGGAGAGATGCGTTCGGACAGGTAAGTTGGACCCAAACCATTTAGGGCTTTAAAGGCTAAAGCCAGCACTTTGAATTGTGCCCAGTAGCAAACTGGCAACCAGTGGAGCTGGCACAACAGAGGAGTTGTACGCTCTCTGAATGCCGCTCCTCTTATCAACCTGGCTGCTGTCCGTTGGACTAGTTGCAGCTTCCGAACAGTCTTCAAAGGCAACCCCACGTAGAGAGCATTGCAGTAATCTATAGAAGAGCAATCCACAACACAGGGTGTCCAACCTTTTGCCTTCCCTGGGTCACATTGGAAGAATAATGGTTTTGAGTCACACATCAAATACATTTAACACGTATGAGGCCTCCCAAAGGTCTGTGCATAATTTTCGTAATATGGCAGAACTGTTTGCAATTATAGTGTGAACTACAGATAATACTCCAATATTTGTCGATGTAATATACTGTGATCACACTATGTAACACAATTTTGTTCCCAAGTTATAAACTTCATTTTCTAATTGGTTCTGTCATAAAAACATGGAAAATGTTTTTTAAACTGTAAAAATGTTTTTTAAACTGTAAAAAACTGTTGTGTTCTGCACACTGAAAGGCTAGAAATGGCATGTTTTCATTCATCACTGCTCAACTACGGCCCACATTTGGTATAGATAAATTTCTGTGGTCATAGACGAATCAAGAATATCTGAGTCTTTATATTAATATGTTTTATTTTACATGTAGAAGTAGAAATGTGCAAACAGAGACTCCTATCCTAAAACTTGAATGTCTTTACGGGACATCCCCAATAACTCCCTCTAGTCCTGTACTTATCTCCAAAAATATAGCTCCTCTTCATTAAATAACAGCCATAAGCGCTTCACCCAATGCCAATGATCGCTTTGTACGTATGTTGAAATCATAAGCATACAATTCATTGTGTTAAAGAAAGCGACAATCAGGCTGGCATCCATCAGGCTGGCATCTGTCCAAAATCTACGGTAACTTGAGATCACTGGTTCCAAGTGACTGAAAGCATGAGTCCAAAAATTCATCCGTTACTTCTTCGAGAGCAGTTGGCTTCCACTTTGGGGACTGGTCTCTGTCAATAAGAACTACCAAAGAAAACAAAAAATGATGTTCTCAGTTCTCAGTTTATGTATGAGAAGTATCAAAATCACAAATCATAATCACATCATGTTATATACTATTTTGTGTTTTCTTCAGAAGACACATTAAGAACTTTTTCACTCTAATTGCTATTTATCAGTGGAATAGTTTGATTCAGAAAACTATGGAGGTTCCATCTTTAAAGGTCTTCAAACAGCAACTAGACGTGTGTCTTACAGGAATGCTTTAGTTGTGTATTCCTGCAGGACAGGGGCTTGAATTAGATGCCCCTCCAGTGCTTCCAACTCCTTAATAAGCTGTGATTCTGTAATAATTGATTTACTATATTTTGAAAGGACATGTAAATGTTTAATTCCTACTTCTTGGAGCTAAAAGTTGGGAAGACTACACTAGAGTTCTACTCTAGTTTGAGAAGAGAGCGTCCATCAGATGGGATTCGAGTTTGGGTAGTGAAGCTCCATCATACAAAGTGTTAATTGATGGTAGCTCATTCACTAGATTTTTTTTTAAAAAAATAACGAAACTATTAAAGCAGCAAACTGATTATATTTAGTTTTCGGTGAGTACTTCACGTAGCTTTGTAGCTTAGCATGCTGAGTAATCTGGTTATTCCTTCTGTCTGACTCACGCCCAAATGATCTCGCATATTTTACTCATTTATTTTCTAAAATATTAATATTCTCCACTATAACAAGTCAACATATATTATCAATAAAACATTTCTGCTATTCCATTCTGCTGTAATAAAACTTCATGAATTCTCTCAACAGGGCCTGTGATTATACCTGAGCCTGCCTCCCTGTGAGAAGGTGTAATGCAATAATTAATGGCATTGGCTTAAACTCTGGCCAATTGTGCATTTTTTATGCATCCTTTACCACCCAGAAAAATAGTGAATTTTGAAATGCAGGTGCTCATTATGGTAATCTGCCTAAGCAGACCCATAAGGAAAGCCCAGATACAGTATGATCTCTATATTCACAGGTGATAAGTTCTTGAAGTCATCATAGAAACAATGGATAAAAGTGAACCCTATTGAACCTTTTCCACCGGAAGTTACTACAAAGTTGTCCTGGAGAACACAGAAACTTCATAGAGAGGTTTTAAAAGACATATCTGGGTTCAGCTTTACCTGCGCGGACGCCTTCGTAGAAGTCATGGCCTCGCTGGAAAATAAAAATAAATGTATTGTAACACCAAAATCCCCCAGCACACTTTTCTTTCTCTATTGTACCTCCAAGGCCAAGTTTCACTAATGAGGTGTAGTCCAAACTACTATGGATCCCAGCCCCAAATGGGGTCCCCTTAGTTCAATGTTGGAGACCTGAAAAATGTATCAACAATAAAGGTCAAGGTCACCTAGTGGCTGTGTTAGACATTTATATGAAACTGTTGTGCAGTGTTTACTCTGCAGAAGATGCTTCAGCTGTGCTTCATAAAATGGAAAATCAGCCTGTTTAGACAGTCTTGAAAATGCTGATATGTTATCAGTAAATGTTTCATTGTCCTACCTATTTTGTATACTTATATACTTTGTTGTTGTTTATTCATTTAGTTGCTTCCGACTTTTCGTGACCTCATGGACCATCCCACGCCAAAGCCGTCACCACCCCCAGCTCCTTCAGAGTCAAGCCAGTCACTTCAAGGATGCCATCTATCCATCTTGCCCATGGTCGGCCCATCTTCCTTTTTCCTTCCATTTTCCCCAGTATCATTCTCTTCTCTAAGCTTATATACTAGGGTTACATAAACATTTATTGGGAAGGAAGGTGATACAAATGTAAAAAGTCTAGGAAATCCTGGTCTAAATCATTACAAGTTGACCATATGGGCAATTTAGTTTTCAGCTTCTCTTTGCCAAAGTGTTTGGTGTGTTTGTACCCTCTCTGCACGACACACACTGCTTCCAATGAAGTCATGCATCTGCACAAAACCATTGCTGTGGGTGTGGATGACTGCATGTTATCTAGCGCTCAGCAGCACTGGTGTGAGGAAAAATGTCTCACTCTCTTGGGAGTGGGCTGGGGCTTCATGAATATTGTAAGTGCCTCATCTGCTAGACTTCGTATTTACATTCCATGTCTCCTTTTTTCAAAAAGTGATAGTTATGGAAGGAATATATTTTCTTTAAAAAAAAAAAACCTCCCTGCCATTAGCAGCCTGAAAGAACAAAAGAGGTGAGACAAATTAGACAAATGACTGTTTTTGTCTTCCCAGTTGTCCCCTTCAAATCCCATTGTGGAGTTTGTTTCCAAAAGGTATGAAATTAAACAAAAAATGAAATACGAGTTATAGGTGGCAACCCTTTGTTGGTTAAGAGTAGAATTTTATATATAGGTCAAAACGTATCAACTTACTTTGGTACAGGTCTTGGACAACTGCATTTTATAGCAAAAGAATGCATATTTATTTATTTATTTATTTATTTCTTCGACTTATTAGTCGCCCTTTCCCGAAGGCTCAGGGCGACTCACACTGTAAGTCATAAGGCAATAAAAACAGAATAAAACAAACACACTAAAATTACCATAACCAACACACAAGCCTGGTGTGGGGGCAGTTGTATACATAAACCTAAACACCAAACGCCTGGGTAAAGAGGAGGGTCTTACAGGCCCTGCGAAATGTTAGCAGATCGGCCTGCGCTCGGACTGTGGGGGGTAAAGCATTCCACAGCACCGGCGCGGCGGCACTGAATGCCCTCCTCAGCGTTGAGGACAGATGAACGGATCGCCGACTAGGCACCACCAGGAGGTTTTGGGACTCGGATCGCAGTGGTCGTGGTGGGCTATAGTGGGAGAGGCGGTCCCTTAGATACACTGGCCCCAGACCATTCAAGGCCTTAAAGGTTAAAACCAACACCTTGAAGGTGATCCGGTGCTCTATCGGAAGCCAGTGCAGTTCGCGCAGCACTGGTGTGATGTGGCAGCGAGATGGACAACCTGCCACCAACCGTGCTGCTGCGTTCTGCACCAGCTTGAGCTTCCGGATCACTGACAAAGGAAGGCCAATGTAGAGGGCATTACAGTAGTCTAGTCTTGAGATGACCGTGGCTTGGACCACTGTGGCTAGGTCATAACGGGACAGGTAGGGAGCCAGCCTCCTCGCCTGTCGGAGGTGGTGGAAAGCCACTCCACTGACGATGGAGATATGCTTCTCCATCGACAGCTCGGAGTCAAGCGTGACTCCTAGACTCTTCACCGACAGGGACGGGCGGCGTCGCCCGTCCAGGGTCGGAAGGCGGATCCCCCGTACCCGGACGGCCCAGCCACAGGATCTCTGTCTTATCCGGATTCACCTTCAACCTACTGGCTCGCAGCCATCCAGTGACGGCCTCAAGGCAATGATGGAAATTATCGGGTACGGAGTCAGGCTGGCCCTCCATCCCCAGAATATCCTCGGCATGTGTTTTTAAAAATTCTTGTAAAGTTTGTTCAGATGGAATTGATTCCTTTCAGAAACAAGCCCCACAATTATGTTCAATGCACACTGTTGGAAATAGCAACCTTCTCAAGCCTCTACTAGTTATTTGTTATGTATATAATTGCTTACTGTATTGCAGTGAAACCTTTTTTGAGCCGTGGCACATTGTTTACATTTACAAAATCCTGGGGCACACCACCAACCAAAATGACACTCTAACACAGTAATACATATAGTTCATATGTTTTTAAATGTATTTATACACTCAGTGTGAAACCTGGGCCTGTTTCGATGAACACAACATATATATGACTTCCTCTCACATACTTATACATGGCTATCATGTCTTCTCTCAGCCTTCTCTTCATCAGGCTAAACATGCCCAGCTCTTCAAGCCCCTCCTCATAGGGCTGTTCTCCAGACCCTTGTGAAATTTCACCCTGAGTGAAACTTGCTTCCAGTTAACTATGGATGTCATGAAGCTGTTATAAACAGTTCCTTGGGGAGGGGGAGGGGGCAGCTCTCGAAAAATCCAGTAAAATAATTTTAAAAACCAACATTTCCAAGCAGAGAGGCTCAATTTGTTTCTTGGAAACCTGTGAATGCTTCAGCCTCCCGATGCTCCCAGGTTCGCTCACTGCCCAATTCACCTACGTCGAGCTTCCGGCTTTGGCTGCTCTCGTGAGAAATCCAAGCTAACGCGAAAACGCCATTGTGCTCTGCTTTTGCAAAGGGAGGAGGGAGGCAGCAAAAGAGGCCATACAGATCTATGAAATGTATAGAGTCTATACTGGGCGAAAGTGATTGAGTTGGTGTTTTTGTGCTGGCTTGGATTTCTCGCAAGAACAGCCAAAGCCAGAAGCTCCATGTCGGTGAATTGGGCAGTGAGCAAACCTGGAAGCATTGGGAGGATGAAGCAGCCCTGAGCGGGAGTTGGAGCCATGCTGAGTAGAGGCTCCTGAAGGCTTCCTCAAGGCGGGCCTGGTCCTGCCATTCGGCGGAGCCCTTCCTTTGCCTCGGGGAGGATCTTTGGGAAGGCAAAGAGGGAGAAAGAGCTGCTAGGAGGGGGAAGAGTGCCAATTTCCAACGGCACACCTGATGATCACTCACAGCACACTAGTGTGCCGTGGCACACCGGCTGAGAAACACTACTGTATTGTGTATGTGTGTACTGGTTTGCAATTTTCTTTAACCTCTTTGTTGTAGGAGGGGCTGCAGACCATGTGATCAGAACGGGGCTTGTTCAGGACTCAGACTCCATTTTAGATCTCAGTGTGCCTTTAGAAGACTGTAGGAACAGTACAGTTTAGACTTTTTCTTGAAAAATTGGAAAGAAAAGTGTGTGGAAACCGAAAATCTCAGATATCTTTCATTAAGGTCTTCATGTTATATAGTTTGAATACCATGTCATGGATATATTATTTATAATTGGAAAAGAACATATTCTACACACTTTTCAATTTTTCCAGGAAAAAAAGGCTTTGGGGGGGGGGGGGACCTGTTCTTCCCCCAAATTTTAAATTTTTTCCCAGGCTTTCCCATCTCTAGTTAATCCAAGTCCATGTTAAATCCACAATAACTCCAACAATGTTAAATCCTTTCCTCCTCCTTCTCCGCCCATACCATACAGAGGACTCCCAGGGGTGCTGAAAAGGTTAACATTGGATGTCATTGTTAACTCTAACCACTCAATATTTGGCATGGAAGTCCACCCACCACCATTTTTGTATTATCTTCTCCTCATCTTCCTCCTTCTCAACCTTAGTGTATGTAGAAATAAGGAATGGAAATCCACCTCCCCACTCCATACTTCTACTTAGAAGGACTAATGGGGAGAAGAAGGAAGATTAGGTGGAGGATTAGGAAACTGAATTTTATAATCACTAGTCTAAAGTCTACATTTGCCGAAAGCAAGTGTTTCCTTCCCCAGTCCTTCCAAATAATTTTTTAAAAATCCTCTGCATTTCAACCAGTGTCCCTTCTCACAATCAGTGCCCCCCATTCCGCACAACTGAAGGGCCCCAGCTACACCCCCTTCAGCCCAAATGTAGAGGCCCTGCTTCTCCTGCTGGAGCTACCATCATGAACCTCTTTGGGCTTGTTGGTACCACAGGGCACTGCTTCTTAAACTGGGGGTCCTTGGCCCATATGGGGCCCTTTAGTTCAGTGCTGGGCTCCTGAAAACTTTGGCAGCAGTAAAAGGTTTCTGAATGCACCCTGACATTTACATGAATTTGTCAGCAACAAGATGCAGGATTTACAGTAGACCCTGAAGAAGATGCTTCAGCTGTACTTCCGAAAAAGGAAAATTAGCCTGTTCAGCTAGCCTTGCAAATACTGATATGTTATCAGTAAATGTTCCATTGTCCTACCTATTTTATATACATATATACGTAAAAATTTCTCAGGCCAAAAAGGTTCCAGATGGGAAAAAATGTAAGAAATTCTGCTTTAAGGCATTAGGACGTCCAGTATGGTAACTGCTGGTATATGGTAAATCTACAATTGTGTTCTTAAATCACAAATAACTTCATGTTTTCATGTGTCATAACTACACCAAAAATTATATTGCAAGGTTATATATTCCGAAAAGAAACACTTCATATTGCTAAAACAGTAATATCATTTTGATATTGTTGTTTATTCGTTCAGTCACGTCTGACTCTTCGTGACCTCCTGGACCAGCCCACACCAGATCTCCCTGTCGGCCTTCGCCACCCCATACTCCTTCAAAGTCAAGCCAGTGACTTCAAGGATACCATCATCCATCCCTCTTGTCCTTGGTTGGCCCCTCTTTATTTTCCCATTCCCCCCAGCATCATTGTCTTCTCCAAGCCTTCCTGTCTTCTCATTATATGGCCAAAATACTTCATCTTTGCCTCTAAAATCTTTCCCTCCAGTGAGCAGTCGGGCTTTGTTTCCTGGAGTATGGACTCATTTGATCTTCTTTGCGGTCTAAGGCACTCTCAGAATTTTCCTCCAGCACCACAATTCAAAAGCTCCTTCTTCTTTCGCTCAGCCTTCCTTATGGTGCATTTTGGTTTAGATTTTTAAAAAAAACTTCATATACTTCAATTTTCTCCAATATTTCCATTTTATTTCACGTGAAAACCTTCCTTCCCCTGGTTTATTCATTTATTTAATTAGTATATATTTTTAAAAAATTACATCTCTAGCTCTGACTACTCCAGACATCGTCACAAACTGGATAAACCCCCCAACATCTCCCAAAACCAGGAAACTTATTTTTTGATTCTCTAAGCGCCGTTGGCATGACATTTTTAAAAATCTTTTAAATTGTCTATTAAATGTGCTTTGCATTGTTTTGACTACATGCCTTTCAATGTAATCGTTTTGTAATTACATTTTAATTAAATTTTGTAAAATAGGATTTTAGCTGAACTCTGTTTTCAATGGTTGTTAAGTTGTTCTGAAAACCAAGATGGGGAAAAGGGGAGATGCAAAATAAATAGATGATTGTTTGATAGACAGCCAGACAGACTGTGCTGTTATTATTATTGGACAGAGGCTTGGGGAGCCATAAAACCCAGCCAGTCACTCACTCAATCCAATATCCCTCACGAGTGGAGAGGAGACATAATGCTAGACATAAATCATCTTGAGCCCACTGGAAGAAAGGCAGGATATGTGAATGGACTACTATTAATCAGAGAGGAAGGGAGGGGAGAACTCATTTCGGGCCCCAAAATTACCATATTGCCAAACTTCTTACCACACATGCTTGGCTCAATCGATACTCCATAACAAGTATTTCCTGCAGGCTCAAGGACGCCCCTTCTCTAAGCTGCCTGAAGGTCATCTTCAAAGATGTTGGCGACATTTTAGAAATGGTCTGTGGACAAAACAAAATGTTTTCAGAGTTGGTTTGCTATATCCAAATATAAAACGTGTCATCTTGCAGGTTCCATAAACACAGCTGCATTTCTGTAAGGACTCTATTCAAGTCACACTAAAGGTTTGCATCTTTGAGTGCTGGACTAGGCATCTGAGGCCCCTTCTACACAGCTGTATAAAATCCACATTGTCTGCTTTGAGCGGGACTATATGGCAGTGTAGACTAAGATGATCTAGTTCAAATTGGACAATGTGGATATTTTGCTATGATAGCCTGGATTATCTGGCAGTGTAGAAGGCGCCTGAGAGACCAGGATTTGTTCCCTATCGGCCATGGAAATGCACTGGGTGACCCTCACAGCCTTAGAGGATGGAAACAGCAAATATTCTTTAATAAGTCTTACCAAGAAAACTATGTAATTGATTTTTTTTAGAGCTGGAATAAGTTGGAAATGAAGGCGCACCACAATAGTCAAAGCCTCTCATTAGAATCAATAAAACAATGCAGGAGTGGACAACTGGGGGGGTGGGGGTGTTTACATCAGTCTACCAGGAGAACATGGGAGAGCCTCTCCAGTCCACTGCATCCCCACAAAAATGCCTATAAATGATCTATGGGAATATGAAGAGGATTTTAATCATATTTTCAGCCCCTTCCCAGACATAGGCATAGGAGAGGTCTTATTTTAACAAGGACCCTCCTGGGCCAACAATGTCTCAGGATGAGAAGTATAGAGAAAATGTCATCCACACTCCCCAGATGAGAGCAAAGAAAATGAATGTATTTTACCTCTGCTTCCTGCCCCACCCCACCGCACCTCATGAGCCCAACTTCTAGTAGATGTTACAATTATGTCTATGGTGTTAGCATCGGGACATGACTCAGTCCTGAAAGTTGCACAGGAATTGTGAGAACAAGGATTCAGGGAGATTCGAGTTTAAATTACATATACCAACCACCTCATCACATGTAGTCTGGGGTCTGTTTCCCTACTTTTCGGAAATGAACGCCCACGGAGGCCATCACATGACATACAGGCACTCCATAGTGGTACTCTATGGGATGCTGTTTCCACAGCACATGGAAACAGAACCCATACTGAGTGTTTAGGAGTCAGGTCATCTGACTGCAAGCTGGAAAAAAAATAACAGGAGAAAACAGGGAAATATGGGGAAAGGATATGGCATGGCTGGCCATTCCACAAGATGGACCTCGATGATAGGGAATGAAATAAGATGATACCCTCAGCTTTTCCCCCGTTCTTCCGTTTTCCCCCTGCTCATGAGATGAGGCCCATAGAGATACCACTAGGCATTCTCCATTGCTGAGCTCACAAAATGTCCATAATACAATTCAACCAAGGAATTAGTGACCTTCCAAATGTCTTGCTCTACAACCCTCATCACATCCGCAGAGCATGGCCAATGGAAATTAAGACCCAAAACATCTGGAAGGCAATAAGTTCCTCAGCCATGTTTGATAGTTATTCTCTGGCTCCTACATGAAACAGTTTCAAATCATCTTGAAATCAAAGTACAGAAGCCTTGAGAGTGTCCCATTTCTTCTTGCATAGGGATGACTATATGTTTGTTATTATCAGAAGTTTCCATGGTTTTCGAAAGCACTTAGGGAAAAAGTTTTCCAAAAAATGTTAAGGCCTTGATTCAAAAAGCAACCAAACCAAGTCTGCCATACAAAACAGAAAAAGTCCAAAGTCTTGTTGGGTTGGAGCCAACATATTCTTATCTACATTTCTACACTCTGGTGGCCCTGACAGCTAGCGTAACCACTTTGAACTAACAAAACCTAATAAATCAAGTTATCTCCATAACCACACACTGATAAAGAATGCAACGCCTCTTAGCTACGTTTTAAGAAATTTCTATTTCTACAATGTTTCTCTTTTCTATATTGTGAAAAGAAATTCACAATGGGAAGGGAAGTCCTCTCTGCAGCGTAGAAAGGGATATTAATTTTTAAAAGAGAAGATAATTTGAATACAGTCAAAAGAACAAATTATGTTCTAAACCTATTCCTAATATTATGGGATACAAAGCCTCCTTTTCTGGATTATATAACTTTCAGTTTCCTGCCTCCTGTGCCAAGGAAAGGAACTCTCTGCTTTGGAATATTCCTCTGCCAATATTCACAGAACACCAAAAACTTACTTTTTCTAACTAGGATACACACACACACACACACACACACACACACACACACACAACAATCAGCAGGAGCTTGAAAGTTGAGGGTCGCATTGCGAGAGATAGTTTGTGAATACAACAAAAGCAGGTGAATGAATGCTAAAATTTATGAATCATTGTTGTTTTCCCCATCCCTCAAGGGCAAATGGCAGATTTCCAACCAAGAGAATCAACTTCCCCTCCCTTCCCTTGCGATCACTCAATTCTCCTGCTCTCCCTCTTTCCAGACGCCAGCTGATAAAAGCAGTGACCCATTTTGCCTGGGACTTTACATCTGCTAACTCCCAGCTGCTGGGCAGATCCTGTGAGCACAAGCAAGGAAGAGATTTATGCCTCTGGTTCTGTATAAAGGAATCACTACCAGCTGGCTTGATAGCAAAAGCAAGCGAAGAACAAATGGTGCTTTGCAAAAGAAACCCCCAACAAAACCTTAAAATCATCATTCCCCCCACCCTTTGTTAATAGCATCTGCCTTAGACCTCTCTTGACTGCTCCAGTTCCTTGAGTTTTCTCTGTAACCAGGGGGCAATTTGCAGCTAGGAATGTACAGAATTCATATCTATTTCTCATATGTTTCAGCTTTAATGGCAAATACAAAGCATCTCAGTTTTTGCAAGAGGTAACTTGAGGTAACCACCACAAATTGGAGGATTCTCTTTGAGTTTATCAGAAAACACAAGTCTATGCACAATATAGGATGGAGGGCACAGGAAATGCTACAATTTTTTAAATAAAAAAATAAATGCAATGTATGCTTATGTTCTCAAACCAAGGTCCAATAATAGCAACTCATTTGCATTAACAAATTTTAGTCCTTCAAAGTTCATGTAGGGAGGCAACACACATTACCTTGATCAAGTCATTCTCTGTCCTTGCCAAGAATTCTGCTGATCTTAAAACCAACTATTATCAACTTGCCTATAGACCAGTGGTTCTCAACCTGTGGGACCCCAGGTGTTTTGGCTTACAACTCCCAGAAATCCCAACCAGTTTACCAGCTGTTAGGATTTCTGGGAGTTGAAGGCCAAAACATCTGGGGAGCCACAGGTTGAGAAGCACTGCTATAGACAAACAAGAAGCAAATGCAAAAACCTAAAGCACTGCTGCTCCATTCCTCCTGCCCTACAGTCCTCCAGCTTCTAAGGGTCATCTCATTATAACTTTAGCCTGCCATGCAAGATTATCCTACGATCCTAAGTCTGGCGTAGCCTCTACTACAGAGGTTGCCCAGCTGGGAGACAAATAAATGAAAGCCAGCTTGGTAGGGAACATCATTCCAGCTGTTTCTGGACACCACCATCCTCCTGTCTGAATTCAGATCCAGAGTAGCTACACCAGAGAAGAGTTTTGCTCCACTAAGATGATAGTGCCTGATGCTAAAGATAACACTTGCCAAGTAACCACTCTTCTGTGTGTTCAGGGGGTGAGGAGCTGGAACATTAGAAGCAGCCAAATCTGCCAAGCCAGAGAAATATTCTCTAGGCTCAAGGAGAAACCAAACGGAAACTTACCAATAAAAATCCTTGAAGCAGGAAAGGTCTCTTGGTTGGGTGCCATTTTCCTACCCACCTTCAAGCCGGACAGCAGCCTTTTTCATTCTCCTGACTGAAACCTCAGTGATGAGGTTCCACAGGCTGGATTTCTATCCTACCCAACAGTAGTTTTCCCAGGTAAAATAATAATAATAATAATAATCTTTATTTATAACCCGCATCCATCTCCCCAAAGGGGACTCGGATCCATCTCCCCCTAAAGGGGCCCTCCGACTCTGGTCTGTTCGGTGTGATGCTGCTTCATTATCTGTTTTATGCTGTATTTTAATGTATTTTAATGCTTTCAATTGTCATGTTGATATTGATAAATCAGAAAAAAATAAATCAAAAACAATAAATAAATAAATCAGAAAAAAAAATATCAAAAACATCAGAAAACAATAAACACAGTAAACTAAATACATCTTTGAAAACACAACAACATAGGTGAATCTAAAAACAGAAACGACAGGGCGAGCCACATGTACATATAAAATGTTTAAAAACTCGGGGGAGATAACTGGAGTAGTGTCAAAACATAAAGGGTCACATAGGGCGAAGAGGTCTCGCCAAAAACGGGCATTTGAGGAGTCTAATCTCCAAAGGCCCGGTGGAAAAAACAGGTTTTCAGTTGTTTTTTTAAAGGATTCCAGTGAGGGGGGCATTCCCTTCAAAGCAGATCCAATGCAAACTACCGGAGACTACAATCACCGGTGCTTTGCACATGAGATCTTCTCGAATGCTGCAAAACTAACGGGTTCCAAAATCAGCTGAAACTTTTCTCACTTTCAGAAGAAGGAAGGTGGTCTTATTTCTGCGATAATAATCCACCATGAACCCATCTCTAGTCCTTTAAAACTAAAGACTGAGCTAGAAAGCCTTGCTCCTGTCTCATATGGAGCGGGATGGTAACATCCATACCATGTCCCAGAGGAAAATACCAGGAGATGCATTAACAAATTCCAAACATTCCCATATTGGAGGTCAGTACAAGGCTTCCCCAAAAAGCCTGGACGTGGAGGTGTTTTTAATGGCAACCAAGCTAAAGGAAACACAATGACAGAAACGTATAGGAGGGTGGGTACAGTCTCGAAGAGTGATTCACCAAGCCTTTCTATTAATAAATACAATGTGCTGAGAGGAGGTGGCAAACGGGAGGAGGAAACCAAAGGGAGAACAGCGGAGAAATCGGTCCATTAGCCGAGTGAAATAATGGCAGTATTCTCACAACGGGGACGGTATCTCTATCCAGAGAGATCAGCTCGTCCTCGGCTCCGCTAGTTATTTTGATACAGATTAGGATTGTCTTGAATTCTGACAACACGAGGCAACTGGTCTTTCATAGCTCAATGCACACTGGGCCTACTCTTCCCAGAAACCTGTGCGGCTGATAGGGGAGAGAAACCTTTGAGCACAACACAACACAGCCATGCTTGGAGGAAACCGCCTTGCCCTGCTCCCTCCTCATCTGGGATTAAATGAGAGCTGAACAGCTGTTCTTCCAAGGGAGGGCTGGAACTCCAGCGCGCCGGATTAAGCGATCCTCTGCAACCAATCAACCCGTTCTTCTCTTTGCAGAGTTTAGTAATTGAAAGACGAAAGCGAGGAAACTCCACATACAAAGCTACTGACAGCACACAGGGCCAGGCTAAAGGGCCATTAGCAGCCACTCAGGAGCAAGTGAAAGCCTCAGCGAGGAAATAAGACCCTAGAAAAGAGGAAAGCCTCTGAGCTGACAAATCCTCACAAACCTGTTCAGTAATGACACAATGCTTGTCTCCATCTGCAAACATTTGTCTACAGCCTAGGCCAGAAATGCAGCTTTGGGTTTTCCACTCTTACATATTTACAACATTTTCTCTTTTCTGTCAGACAGCCGGATTTAGGTCTGAGCTATGAACAGAATGTATTACGGAGTCCCGATTGATTCAGGAATTGAGGAATGGAAAGCTGTCATCTTTTTTCCCCTTCTCTTGTAGGTAATCTCACTGCAGAGCAACTGAAAATTACATGGGAGAGGTAATAATCTTCAGCACTGCACAATTGGATGCAATTAATTTTATCACAACCTTTATGGAGCGCATGGTAAAAGTCAATTCTCCGTGTGACTGGATCCTGGAGATTATCACATGGTTGGATTTGTTCTGCAGTAGGTTTAAAAGCAGACACTAAGGGGGGGGGGGGGGGACGACCAGAGTCTGTTCCCAATGTTACGTTAAACATTTTTATGGGAACTGGACCAGTGTAATACTACATCTGTCAACCCCAAAGTAGATTTCATTGAGTTGGCGAGACTTATTCCCAGGCTATACAAATGCTGCCCAAATAAGAGAACATGAGAAAGATCCTAAATCTGCTTAACTACTGTGATAAGAAAAGAGTGGTAACCCTTTTTTCCTAACTATTAAATGGATTTGAGACTTGAAGCAATATATTAAGAGGTTAACATCACAGAGGTGAGCCAGACCAAGAAAGTCCCTGATAAGATGGCCAAGGTTTGTGACTTCCTGAGTGTTTTCCTCATAAGAGAAGGAAAGAGACAGGGGATGAGCTCTAAGTGATATGAATTTCAAGCTAGATTTCATTAAGCTTGGAGGAGACCCATTGAAATTAACAGGGCAAGTCCATTATATCTACATTTATGTCTGGCTGGTTAATGAGGCTAAACATGAGTAAATCCTACTCAAGTTAAGTATTATGCTCGTAAAGCATAGGTTCAATTTTTTTACCTCAATTTATACACTTCATTTATAATAATAATACACTTTATTTATATTCCGCTCTTCTCACCCCGAAGGGGACTCAGAGCGGATTACAGGCACACATACTTAGCACAAAACACACAACAAAAACGAATAAGGCTATGGTGCCTGAATTGCAGCCTAACACAATAGGAAGAAGAGTACCCAGGGAAAATACCCCAAGTGCTCAGTGCAATGCAAGACCAGTACAGGTCATAAGCAAAAATATATGTATCATTTATTATACCCAAAATGGAAAAATATAGAGGCAATAAGCCTCCAAAGAAGTACCAAACAGTGAAATATCACTATATAACAAGAACAAAGCACAAGCCACGGATACACTGAATGCAATAAGAGATACGAGAAACTCCCTAAGTTATACAGGCATAAACATAAATAGAAATACAAGCAATGAACATGGGAGCTCCTCAAATGAGGATATTCTCTCGGCGGGTGGTGAGGAATGTCCCCCTGGAATGCCAAAGCATGAGGTTAGAGCCCCGGAGGATCCAAAACGCCGGTCTGGAGGTAGAAAGAGCAACCAATGCTCGGACCTGCCTGGAGGTGAGGCCGCCGCCGTGCGGGTGCCCCGGTGCGGCTGCAGAGGCTCCCCCTGACCCAGATGGGTGGGAGGAGGGAGTAGAGACCCAAAATCAGGGCGTCCCTACGTAGGAGGCCAATGCCCCAGGAGTATGCAATCCGAAGCCCCTCCAGATGATAGAGGTTCCTGGCAGCACAGTTGAAGCGCCGAACCAGGAAGCAGCCTGTATTCAATAGGAAACAACTTTTGACACCCAGAACAGAGAAAAAAGCCCCTCCCAAAAGACTCATCTGGTCCACATTCCTGACCCCCCCATAGCCAATCAATGATGGCAATCATTAGAAAATATTGGCCTCTAGTTTCCCACATCCCAGGGCTGGAGCAACCTCCTATACAAGCGTATAAACGCACGCGGAACATTAAGGATCTTTTGGTACACACCCAATATGCTCCCTCTACCCCCCGTAGCTCCCTCTCTCCGGGATGTAGGCCCTGTGGCAGATGTGTATGCTGCAAGCAGGTCTGTCAGGACAAAACTTTATACAGCCCTCAGAAAGGTAGAATCTTCAAAGTTAGGGACTTTACTACCTGTGCCTCAGAGAATGTGGTATACGCCCTCATTTTTGGGTGTGGCCTAGTCTATATTGGGATTACCTCACGCCCTTTGAAGACCAGAATTTCCGAACATAAATCGAGAATTAGAAATAAAAATAACTCTATGGAACTCTATAGGCATTTTCTGCAAATGAATCATTCTCCTGAGTCTTTTCAGTTTCTGGGCCTGGAAAGGGTTAAGACACGTCCCTATGGTAACATACAGGACGCTTTGCTGAGAGCTGAATCATGGTGGATTTCCATGATCGCCTGCGAGCACCCTAGTGGCCTAAACGACAATCGCACCATAAATGAGCTTCTTAGGTAAACCTCTCCCCCCTCTCCCCCAGCTGACGTTAATGATGATACTACAATGAGTGATTTATGACATAAATAGGGCTAGGTGCTCTTTTACTCCTTACCTTTGGGTCTATACTTCCCCTTATCTGCGATGACGCTGCTATGATTGTTTATGGTATGTATCATTTCATGTGGCTATATTGTTTACCATACTGCTTAAAACTATGTGTGCTTTTGGAAGTGTATACTGATGTGCTTCTGATGTTTGTACTTGTAGTACTATAATTTTGTGGATATCGCTACCTGTGGTTCGCCGCTGTGAACAAGCCGACGCTACAGGGCGAAACGGACTTGGCCAATTACTTGAGTGCCGTCCGCGGCTAGAACCTCCACGTCATGGGTCCTTCCCATGAATCTCCTTATGTCCATATGGATGTCATGCTGATGCTTCCCATTTGGGTTTGAACAAGCCTCCACTCCACTGAATCCCTCTTCGGCGTTGGATTGCCCCCCTCCTTGGATTTTTCCCTACTAACCAGTGCATCAGCGTTTTCCTTTACATCTTCCCTGACGACCCGTCCTTCCCCATTCGGCATCACACCACTGGGAACGCCGCGCCTGTGTATTGAATACAGGCTGCTTCCTGGTTCGGCGCTTCAACTGTGCTGCCAGGAACCTCTATCATCTGGGGGCTTCGGATTGCATACTCCTGGGGCATTGGCCTCCTATGTAGGGACGCCCTGATTTTGGGTCTCCTACTCCCCCTCCCACCCATCTGGGTCAGGGAGCCTCTGCAGCCGCATCGGGCACCCGCACGGCGGCCTCACCTCCAGGCGGGTCCGAGCATTGGTTGCTCTTTCTACCTCCAGACCGGCGTTTTGGATCCTCCGGGGCTCTAACCTCATGCTTTGGCATTCCAGGGGGACATTCCTCACCACCCGCCGAGAGAATATCCTCATTTGAGGAGCTCCTGTGTTCATTGCTTGTATTTCTATTTATGTTTATGCCTGTATAACTTAGGGAGTTTCTCGCATCTCTTATTGCATTCAGTGTATCCGTGGCTTGTGCTTTGTTCTTGTTATATAGTGATATTTCACTGTTTGGTACTTCTTTGGAGGCTTATTGCCTCTATATTTTTCCATTTTGGGTATAATAAATGATACATATATTTTTGCTTAAGACCTGTACTGGTCTTGAGCGACACATACTTAGCAGACAATCCCTGCCATTTCCACATACAACATATAGACGGAGGCAAACTCTGGCCACTAGGGGGAGCTGACGCACTCCTCATCTCTCAGCATTCACAGCGTCCCTTGTTTTTCCTTCTGCATTCCTCAGCGTTCCTGGAGTTCTTTAATGGCCTCATAATTTAGTCAAAATTTGCCTCCCCACTTAATGTGGTACCTTTATCTCCTACTTGACAGATGCAACTGTCTTTCAGACTGCAAAAGGTCGACAGCAGACTACACTTAAGATTGAGCACCCACCTCGACCTGGGCAGGCCTCGAACTCATGACCTACTGGTCAGAGAGATCTTATGCAGCTGACACTTAGCCAGCTGTGCCACATTCCTGGACAATTTAGCTGTATGTTTCAAATTATTCCAGACTAAAAAACACAAGGGGCTGTGGTAGCACAGAGGGTTAAACTGCTGAGCTACAGAACTTGCTGACCGAAAGATCAGTGGTTCAAATCCACGGACAGGGTGAGTTCCCGTTGTTAGCGACACAATAGGATGGTGTAAACAACAATCAGTATATCAAAATCAGTATATTGTATGGAGGGGTTTCACTGGTTGCATATAAACATGAATAATAAAGCATATAAGTTACATATTCAATACATATTACCGTGTCCTTGGCGCAAAACTGGTCTTTGAATCTCAGTCCAGAATGCGAGAGAGCAAGTCTCAATATAGTTCAAAATAGTCTTTTCAGGGAAGTCCCAAAGTTCAAATTAAAGTTGTATCCCAAAGACAGTAGGTAAAGGAAACCTATTCCATTGTAGGAGTCGCATTAAAACAAAGAACCGGAGCCAAACATCCAGGCTCCGTTGGTTTCAATTAGGCAAGCCGACGGGAGGGGTATCCTCTGGGATCAAGGCCGCAGTATATCCGTTTCGCATCTTTTTCAAGGCTATACGCATAATATAAGCTGGTTCTTTCCTATGATTTGTAATAATAATAATCAATAATGAGTTTCCATCATAACCTAATACAGAAAACAATATAATAATACACTCATATATGACGAATACATACCGCAATAGAATGAGATCCTATCTTATTCCCATCTCAATCCGAAGGGGTGACCACAAAGGTAAGAATAAAGGGAAAACACACACATTTAAAGCTACCTAACCAATCAGGAAGGTATGCAGGCCGACCGGCTCGTTATGGCCATGAGGTAATTCTGTGTTTAATTTGATTGTCCAGAGTAATTCTAATTTTAATAGCACCTGGGTGGTGTTGCCGTGTGCTGGAACATTGGCCTTTTCCAGTATTTGGAGTTGTAAAGAAGCCGGAGAGTGTTTGAAATCCAAGCAGTGCTTATAGAATGGCATGTCTGTGCTTCCCGCGTTGATTTTGCTGCGATGTTCAATAAATCTTTGCTTCAATTTTCTTGAAGTCATTCCCACATAAGTGTTTTTGCAATCGCAGGTGATCGCGTACATGATTTTGGAAGAGGAACAGGTACCAAATGATTTAACAGGGAAGTACAGGTTTTTAGAAGGGCAATATATAGTTTTATCTTGGCAAATGTTAGCACAAACTGAGCAATTTCCACACGGTCTACTGCCTGGGCTTAAATTGGATTTCAGTTCTTTATTATGATTAGAATGCGTTAGCATTTGTCCTAGGTTTCTAGTCCGTTTATGCGCTACAACTGGGGGAGATTCCAGGCCTGGAATCTCCGAGACGATCGGCCAATATTTTTTCACAGTGTTAATGTATGTGCGACTTTGAGGGGTAAAAGTAAGAGGCCAGACTAGTTTGGTCAAAGGCTGTCTATCTGAGGGTGTTGATAAAGAATTGCGGACTTTGGCATCTGCTTTTTCCTGGCATTGTCCACGATGTGTTTGGGATAACCTCTGGCAAGAAATTCTTCTGTCATTATGTTAGCTTCTGAATTATAATCCGTTCTTAAGGAAGAGTTCCTTTTTATCCTTAGGAATTGCGTATAAGGAAGATTATATTTTAAATTGAAAGAATGATGACTTCTGAAGTGTAGATACGAGTTGACGTGTACCGGTTTCTGGTAATTCTTGCATTGTTAGCCCCAGCTTCCGCCAAGATAGCAGTTCGAAAACATGCAAATGTAAGTAGATCAATAGGTACCACTTTGGCAGGAAGGTAACAGCACTCCATGCAGTCATGCTGGCCACATGACCTTGGAGGCGACTACAGACCATGCTGGCTCTTTGGCGTAGAAATGGAGATGAGCTCCACCCCCCAGAGCCAGACTCGACTGGACGTAATGTCAAGGGGAAAACTTTACTTTAAAAACGATAAGTAGTTTTTGTACATATTTTCATTTCAAATATCTAGAATTTTACACATGTACACAGCCAGTATCTTAGTGTCCTAATTTTGGGAGAAAGGTGGGATGATTATTATGATCATCACTGTCATCATAATTTCTTTTAAGACTAGTCATAGCATCTCTATTTAACAAATGGTTACATGTGACTTATTGCAATATGAGAATGTATCTAAATGCAGAGATAGCATCTACGCTTCTACACATGTTGTTATCTATAGTAATTACAATTGATTAAGAATAAGGGAGAAATTGTGCCCTTTGGAAAGCCCTGATTATTTATTTCCTCTTAACATTTTCTGTAAAACTGCATTGCTTTCATCAGCAAAAATACATGCACATCCCTGTGTCCAATGTGTTTATACTTCTGTGAATGAGAGAGAACAAACATTTTTTCAGTAAATTCTGTGTTTTTTCACCGACGGGTGATGAGCAGAAAACAATCGTTTAGGACCTCTCATTCTAGATGTTTTGACTGAATCTCTGGATACAGAATCTCTGGTCAGAGGGTCGACTGTATATGGCTTCACCTAGGCATGATCTTAAGTATAGCAGCCTCAGTTGATTGGCATCTACTTGAGCATCTCAAAATACAACTTTCCTTCTAAATTAGCACTGATTAAACCAATCTCGGAGTCCCCGGTGGTGCAGCAGGTTAAAGCTCTGAGCTACTGAACTTGCAGACTGAAAGGTCGGCAGTTCGAATCCAGGAAGCGGGCTGAGTTCCCGTTGTTAGCCCCAGCTTCTGTCAACTTAGCAGTTCAAAAACATGCAAACGTGAGTAGATCAATAGGTACCACTTTGGCAGGAAGGTAACAGCACTCCATGCAGTCATGCCAACCACATGATCTAGGAGGAGTCTATGGACAATACCTGCTCTTCAGCTTAGAAATAGAGATGAGCACCACCCCCAGTGGACGCAACTAGATGTGTTACAACACAACGCATACCTCAACTATAATTGCAACAATCACACAGATCAAGGAGGCACAATATCTCCTCCACCAGCTAGAAGCTTAGTATAGAAAAAAATACTTTTTTAGTTCAAGTACACAGAATCTGACAACCAGCATGACCAGAATATAGACCAGATATGGGCAAACCCAGGCCCTGGGGCTGGATGCAGCCCCTTGGGCTCTTTTCACAGGCCCTTCTCTCTCTCACCATCCTATCCTTCCTTCTTTCCTTCCTTCTTCCCTCCCTCTATCTTCTTCCTCCTGTCTATCCTTTCATCCTTCCTTCCTCCTTCCTTCCTTCCTCTTCCTCCTTCCCCCTTTCCCTTCCACCCTTTCATCCTTTCTTCCTTTCATCTCTCCCTCTTTCTCCTTCCTTCCCCTTTGTCTTTCCTTCCTTCTCTTTCCTTCCTCCCCTCCCTCTTTCTCCTTCCCTCCATTACCTTCCACCCTTTCGTCTTTCCCTCCCTTTTGTCTTTCCTTTCTCCTTACCTCCTTCCCTCTTTCCACCTTTCCTTCCTTCCCTCCCTCTTTCCTCCCTCCCTTCCTTACCTCCCCTTTTCTCCTTCCATCCTTCCCTTCCTCCCTTTCATTCTTCCTTCCTTCTCTCTTTCGTTCCCTTCCATCACCAAACAGCCAGTCCTCCTAGTAGGCAGTGCAGCCCCCAAGTTAAAGTTTGACCATGCCTGGTATAGACCAAAGCAAATACTATAAGTTCTTCTTTGGCTCGATAAAATGAACTTTTTTCTTAAAACAGCACTTTTAAATTGAGTGTTTCCTTCTGCTGGTTCTGTGTACAGTGTCAAATGATTATGATACTATAGCACTAGGTAACAAAATTTGGAAGGAAAAATATGTTCCTGGTTTGAAAGTGTTATTTCCTGTTTAATTGTGTGTACTTACTTTGAAGGTAGTTGTTATACTTCAGAAACTTTGTTTTTGTGACTGCGGCAAATTATGTTGAATTGGTTGAGATTAAATGCGATATCCACAGAAAAACTATAGCAAAACGTGCTGCAGGATGTCCCGCCGAAACAAGGTTTTTTGCAGTTTAATACATTTTTTCCATGTTTCTATGACAGAACCAATTAGGAAATGACACTTATAATTTAGGAACAAAGAGTCTGTGACTTGCTCAGGGTCACCCAGTAGGTTTCCATGCCTAGGTAGGGATTCAAACCCTGGTCTCCAAAGTTGTAATCCAACACTCAAACTACTACATAATCTTGGCTACATTTAGAAAGAAGCTTTTAAGCATGGTAGCACAAGATGGCCGCGTCGAGCAGGCGTTCGAACGCCGTGCTCCGCCGAGCCTCCGCCAGCTCCTCCTACACAGCTCCCCCACTGTTGAGGGGGGGTGCTCTATGCCCGAGAGATGACGCACTGGACTTACCAGACCGGCTGGACCTAGGGGGGGACCTTCAGTCGCTGCTCGGGGCCCCGAAACGCCCTTTGCCTCTCTTTGAGGCCCTCCAGGCCGACGCCGAGTTCGCCTTGGAGGCTGCTCGGGCGCCGGCCTCGGTCCTCAGGGCGCTAGAGAGCCTGAAAGACGCTGCCGCCCCCGGGAGACCTCTCGACCAGTCAGAGCCCACAGTGCTCACGATGGCCCCCCAGAAGTGCCTGGCCTGGTCCTCCGTGCCCTGGCCGGGCCTGGAGGAGGCCGGATCCCCTGCCTCCCCCAGCTACTCCCGGGGAGACGCTAGTGAGCAGCCCGGGACCAGTGGGGATGTACCCCAGGACTTTACTGCGGGGCCTTGCTGTGCCCAGATGGCGGACCTACTTGTGACCCGCTTGGTCAGGGCGCTGGAGCTCGAGCTGAGCCGCCTGTTGGAGCCTCGTTGCTGCTGCTGCTGTAGGGGGCCCCACTGCTGCCCCGACACCGCCCCCGGGGGCGCCCCGGCCTCGAGAGATCCAGGCCGGCACTGCCAGTGCCGGGACCCCCGCCGGCCGGGCCCTGAGGAGCGAGAAAGCGAGCGGCGCGAGACAACCAACGAGAGTGTGGGGCCTGGCCCCCTGAGCAGCTTGGGCAGCCGCCTGAGCCTACCGAGGTCGGACACTGAGGAGGAAGCCGGTAATGGAGGGGTGGGGAGCGGGTCCCAGGCCTGCGGCGGGGGGCCCCCCCATCCCGAGGAGAGACCTGGGGAGACAGCTTTGCCAACGGAGACGCCTGGTGGAGCCCCTGGGGGCACTTGGTTGCGAGACCCCTGGGCCCGCCAGGAGAGGCGTTGGCTGGAGGCGCCAAGATGGCGGCGATCCCGAGTCGCTTGGCGTCCTTAGCCCCGCCCTCCTCACAGTCCCCAGGGGCTGCGGCCCTGTATGACTCGAGGGCCCAGCCCTCACCTCCCCCGACCGACGGACCGAAGCGACGGCTGTCACTGGTGCCCCCCCCCAGAGGCATTAGACATCTCTGGAGTCCTGGCGAGGGCTCCGGAGGCACGGCCCCGACGCCAAGCCAGCCTGTTGCCGGTTGCCCCTCTACCAGCGACCCGGCCGCAATCCCCCCCGCCTCCCCCTGACAGCCCGGGGGTGACTAGTCCACTGAGGCTGAGTAGATCAGTCCTGGATCCGACAAGCCGTGGGGGGTTGCCAGCACGGAGGTCAGGTGACCGTAGGAGAAGGCGGCGTCGGAGGCCAAAGAGCAGCAGACTCCCTGGCCCTGGGACGCTTGCTACTGCCCACCCAAGAGATGGGAGGCCTACAACGCCTGAGCCCAGGCTCTGGAATCCACTGCGTGTCAGAACTTTCTGGGGTCCGGGCTTTAGGCGACCGAGGCCCCCGCCAGCAGGCTCACAGCGGAAGAGGGCCACAAACCGTGGGGATCGGGCACCTCCTGCCGGACCCCTGGACAATGGGGGACCAGCCACCTTGGACCAGTTTTGCGGGCTCATCCTGAGACCGCCTCTGCTTCCCCCCTTTGACGGGAGAGTAGGGCCCGCTTGATCTGCTGGGCACTCTCCTGCCGGTTCTTGTTCCCATCATGCTCCCTTCCCCTCCTTTTTATTGTTGTACTGTTTCCTGTTTGTTTATTAATGATGTATTTTGTTCCTCTTGGCTTTGTAAGCCGCTGCGAGCCTCAGGGAGTTTGGCGGCATAAAAGTCCAAGCAATAAATAAATAAATAAATAAATAAAATAAAATAAAAAGATAGACTGGATGCTATCCTTCCAAGCCCAGAAAACTCTTTGACCCAGCCGAAACTTCCAAAAATGGAAGATATTTTCAATAATCCCCCTTTTCCTCTGTAGCCTTGAGCTTCCCCTATTCGCAAAACAACTCAAAGAGAGTCCAGAACAGATTGGGGGGGCTACAAAAGGAAAAAGGAAATTAGGAAAATCACTTCTTTGCTCTTCTGTTCATAGAATCAAGACTGAATCAGTCTTCTGCAAATGGAAGAACGGCATAGGCAACAATGCATTACGAATAGTTAAATAAATATAAACTTGGAAACGTGCATTTATCAATGATTTCATGCACATATACAGAAATCAAATGGCATGCAAGAGTTAATCTACAGCTGAAACAAACATCCTATTGTTCATTAGTCAACACCCTTCCCTTTCGAGAGATAAGCTGCATATTTTGTCTGGATCACAGCCAAGGAATCTGGAATAAACCAAGGTGCCCTTCGTAGAAGAAGGAATTGTGGTCCTGAGTTTGGCTGGGAGAAAATCTCCCTGAAATGTGATCTGCAACTGACCAAACATGTATGTTTTATATTGTGCGAAATAACTAATGTAATTATTGCCATAGTCATTGCCCCATAGGTAGCATAGCAAAGATAACAAGTATTAGAAAACACCAGAAAACTTGGCTCTTCCGCTGTGCTTTCGGAGAGTAGTTATTTAATTTCTATCATTGCTCTCCTCAATGCCCCCGTTCTCAGAGTCCATCCCCCCTCCCCCCATAAAGGATGTTTTCCCTGAAAAGGATGCTATTTCGAGTATCCCACCCTGAGTTTTAACATTTTATATATGTGTTTGCAGCCTGCCCCGTCTTTGTGATTTTAGATATCTAGTTTTATGTTGTTTTTATTTATATGTATGTGTCTTTTTTATTGTGTTCATTGTTGGTGTTTTGATTTTATTTTATTGTAATTTGTTGTTTGGGTTTGGCCTCGTGTGAGCCGCCCCGAGTCCCCATTGGGGAGATGGGGCGAGGTATAAATAAAGTTTATTATTATTATTATTAATAATAAAAGGAAAGAGAACATCACCTCCAGTTGCTTCAGTGCAAAAGGAGAGCCGTCCTTCTTCAGTTTTTGAATGATTTCTTCCATGTTGTTTGCAGAAAAGAGACTGAAAACAGAAAAAACCAATCACACACCTTTATATCAATACAGGAACCTAAAATATCCTTGATTGGTGGACATCTGACTTCTGTGTAAAAATCTCCAAAGACAGACGGTCCCTTCCTTTCTGAGCCAATCTGTTGTGCTGTTGAACAGCTTACAGTGAATATAATTCTTTCTAAAATTTATTTATTCCAATTTATTCCATCAGTCTGAATCCTACTTCTTGGAGCAACCAACCAAAAACGAGTTTGTTCCATCCACAAAATTACAGCTTTTCAGATATTTGAAAATGGCTATCAAAGGGCACCTCAATCTTCTCTTCTCCGGGAAAAAACATACGCTGAATCCTCTCTGCTTATCTCTAAGTCCCACCCAAACTCATTTCAAGTATCATGACCCATCCTCAGGAATAATTCCCCCTTCTGGGGTTGAGAAGAGTGGGTTAGAAATATGGCAAATAAATAAATAAATAAAATAATTTCAGCTGGGGAACAACAGACTTTGGAGGAAAAGTAGAAAGCAAGGCAAATTTTCTGCATAGACCTTCTTGCTTCATTTCCTTTCAATCTATGAAGAACTTCCTTTCCACATGGAATAATCGATTAAAGGTCCTGAGATGGTGACCCTCTTCTGCAATTCAGATCCACAATTGTTTAGATCGATGGTTCTCAACCTGTGGGTCCCCAGGTGTTTTGGCCTACAACTCACAGAAATCCCAGCCAGTTTACTATGGTAGATGTTAGGATTTCTGGGAGTTGAAGGCCAAAACATCTGGGAACCCACAAGTTGAGAACCACTGGTGGATCAACAAAGCAGGCCTAACAGATGACGTATTTTACAAGCATCTTAAACGAGGCACAGTGACATTTCCCCCCAAACATCTCCTCAATACATCACGGATTAAATTGTCCACAAATACCTGTTGATTTTGTCCATGTGTTCTGCAAGAATAAACTCTTTCTCTTGATCAAGTTTGCACTGTCACAAAAAAAGAAAAGGGCAACACCTTTCATTGACAGGTTCCATTAAAAAAAGGCATTTTAAGCAAGCTTGTGGGATTATTTTCAACTCTATTCCAAATTTCTTAAGTCTTACTGCAGCTATTCTAACAAAGTTAGAGGTATTTTGTTATAGTTCTCAATTCTAAAAAGGGTTTCCTAGTGGTTAATTCTACAAGGGGCATCTTTTGATTTTCTATCCAAATTTTTGCTCAACCCTGACCTGTTTACGCTTCAACAAGGCTGCATCCTCACTCTCCTAGAACATTAGTTATAAATAGTTTGAGGATTTCTTTGAAATATGGGATGGCAGCCAACATTGGGCATCTGCTTACACAATGGACTTTGCAAATCCTATCTGTCCTGTTGGAGCACATTGTGGGTACTCCACAATCCACTTGGAAGTCCCCCCACACTATATACGGAAGAGACACGAGGTGATGCAATGGGTTTTGGAAAATGTAAATCTCCATAACCATTTTGGGGAAGATAATGGCGCTCCATGCAGTCATGCTGGCCACATGACCTAGGAGGTGTCTACAGACAACACCGGCTCTTCAGCTTAGAAATGGAGTCGGACCAAGAGTCGGACATGACTAGACTTAATGTCAAGGGAAACCTTACCTTTTTATACTAAATCTACCGGTACACAAATCCACTGATGGGACTAAAAATAAAGGAATAAATGGGGCAAGCTGGGTTTGGAAAGATGCCAGATTGTGAAGTTAAGCAATGGCGATCCCAAATCAGTCTCATAGTGTTGTATCCCAGAGTAGGAAGTGGTAAGAAGTTTACTGAAAAATATATATAAGCAAAGCAGTAAAATGGTAAAAACAGTATCGTCCAAAGATATGAAATAGTCCATTAACTTCAAGGTGCAAAGGTACAAACACAAAATCCAAGGATGCAAAATCCAGGTAAACGAGACAGCATGAAAATCCAATACACAGAACTCCAGAATAATCCTTTAAACTTGGAAACAGGAACCTGGCAAACTTGGAACATGAAACTAGAAATTTCCTTGGCAAAAACTTGATGCAAGATGTTCTTTAAACTGCAATGTTGCCCAAACTAATCTAGAATCTTTTCACCGTCTCATATAAAACTTTTCCTGTCTCATAAACTATCAAGAAATCATTTTGTTTACCTTTACAACCAGATAAGGGCCTCTTTTCTCTCTTTTCTAAGAAGCACAATGACCTCTGGCGAACTTGGGAACTTGCCCTAAGTTTACAGAAGCTTTGTCTTTGGCCTTCACACTCTACAGGAGAAACACAACATTCATACAAGACTTGAAACCTCAGGCCTTTCAGCAAGATATCTATGTCCGACCACTTGCTCGGCTGGTTCATAGCTTTGGGCTGGAGTGCCACCAGTACGCTGATGACACCCAGCTCATTCTGGGGATGGAGGGCCGGCCCGAATCCGTACCTGATAATTTCCACCATTGTCTTGAAGCCGTTACTGGATGGCTGCGAGCCAGTAAGTTGAGGATGAATCCAGCTAAGACGGAGATCCTGTGGCTCGGTCGCCCGGGCAGTAGAGAGATCCAACTTCCAAACCTTGACGGCGCAACGTTATGTCATCTGTTAAAAGTCTTGAACTCTCAACTGACGATGGAGACACATATCTCTTTTTTTTTTAATATAGTTTTTTATTGTTTTTCAAAATAAACATGAACATCGACATCAACAGATTGTGAAGGGTGGGGGTGTAGGAGTGTGGGGGTTCAAGGTGTGGGAGGGGGTGGGGTAGATACACTGGGTAGGTATGCAACAGTATAAAATGACTTCCCAAAGACAGTCCAAGTGCGTCTTTGTTCGTGTTCGCACTGTTTGATTATGTTCCTTTCACAGTGGGTGTATAGCTGTCAGTCTTATAGTTCATTTATTTCCACTGTGAATTTGTGGCCTTTGTTTTGCATATATTTCTTTAGGCTGGTCCAGTCCGTTTTGTTTCTTTCCTTGTTTATATTGTGGGCTAGGGCATCCATCTGGATTACGTCTAAGGTCTTCAAGATCCATTCGTCTTTGCTGGGGAGTGTGTTTTGTTTCCACCATCTTGCCAATGTTATGCGTGCACAGGTGCTTAGTAAAAATAGCATTCTATCTTGGTTCTCAGAGAGTTGGTTGCCTGTCAGTCCCAGGAGGTAGATTTGGGGGTCTAACTCTATTTTTTTCCCTAGTATTTCTTGTGTTGCTTGGTGTATTTCTCTCCAGTATTTTTTGACCTTTTGGCACTCCCACCATTGATGAATGTATGTCCCTGTCTTCTGCTCACATTTCCAACATTTTCCGGAGCATTTCTTGTCAAATTTGGCTAATCTGGCGGGGTACAGGTGCCACCTGTACTGCATTTTAAGCCAGTTTTCCTCAATTTCCGTAGCTTTGTAATATTTTAATTTTTTTCCCCATATTTCCTCCCACTGGTGTAGGGAGACTGTATGTCCTAAATCTTTAGCCCATTTGATGTGACTATCTTTGATTAGGTCTTCTTCCATCGCCCATTCTAGTAGCAGTTTGTAGATGCAACTGATGTTTTTTTTCTTTTTCTCACTAGTGGCTCCCAGATTGTATCTTCCGTGAATCCGATCTTTTTATCTGTATTATAATGTTCGTTTATCTGAAAATACTGGAACCACGTTAAGTTTGGGTGGCTTTGTCGTAGTTCTTCTATTGTTTTTATCTCCCACTTATTTTGTGTATTTTTTTTCAAAATCTGCTTGTACGTTAGCCATGTTTTGTCTGCTAACTCTTTCTTATAGAAAGCCTCCATGGGGGAGATCCATAACGGTGTTTGTCTATATAGTCTTATTTTATATTTTTCCCAAGTCCGGGACAGGGCCGCCCTTATATAGTGATGTTCAAAGTTCTTTTCCACCCTTTTTCTATTATACCACATGTATGCGTGCCATCCGGCACGGAGGTCATGTCCTTCCAGTGTTGTCTGTCTTTTGTTTTGCAGTAGCGCCCAATCCTTAATAGCTACTAGGTTACAGGCCTCGTAGTACAATTTGATGTCTGGTAGCCCAAACCCTCCCCGTCTCTTTTCATCTGACATACTTTTTAGATTTATCCTCGCCTTTTATTCTTCCAAATGAATTTTCTTAGATCTGTGTTCCATTTTTTTGAATAGTGTATCATTCCTAATTACCGGTATTGTTTGATATAGGAACAACAGCCTTGGTAATACCGTCATTTTAATAGTGGCAATTCTGCCTAATAAAGAAATATTTTGCTTGTTCCATCTATTTAGGTCCATTTGTATTTGTTTCCATAATTGTTCGTAATTGTTTTTGATCAGATCTATGTTTTTAGCAGTCAGTGTTATTCCTAAATATCTGATTTTCTTCTCTATTTTCAATCCTGTTTTATCTTGTAGAATATCTTTTCCTTTTCATCTAGGTGTTTGACTAATAATTTTGTTTTCTGTTTATTCAAATTGAAACCGGCAATATGTCCAAACTTCTCGAATTTCTTGAGCCATTTATCTATATTAGGAACGGGGTTTTCTATACTGCAGACGATGTCGTCCGCATAGACTCTGATTTTGTATTCTTCTTTCCCTACTCTAGTTCCCTTTAGTTCCTTATCCTGATTTATTTCTCTTACTATAGTCTCTGTTGCCAAGATGAAGAGTAATGGGGATAAGGAGTTGTTATATAACGCCTCTATGATATTTTGGAAGTGAAACCCCATATCCATTTCCCTCATCAATAATTTCATATAATTCCAATTAATTTTATCGAACGCCTTTTCAAGGCCGATAAAAAGCAAAGCTAATTTTTTTCATTATGCCTTTCGTAGTATTCTAGTGTGTTTATTATACTTCTTGTATTTTCCTTTAATTGGCGTTCTGGCAGAAACCCCGTCTGATCATTAGAGGTCCAGTCCTTTAAAAATAGTTTTAATCTGTTCGCTATGATGGAGGTGAAGACTTTGTAGTCTGTGTTTAGCAAGGATATCGGTCTATAATTTTTCATATTTGTTTTTTCAGAGTTTTCTTTATGAATGAGTGTGATGTTTGCCGTCTCCCATGTTTTGGGAATTTCTTTACTTGTTCTGATACTGTTAAATATTTCTAGTAGTATGCCTGAAAGTTCATTTTTATAGGTCTTATAATATATGGCTGTTAGACCATCTGGTCCGGCGACTTATTATTTTTAAGTCCTTCAATACTCGTCATTACCTCTGCCATTGTTATTGGGTCATTTAGGACTGCTCTCTGCTTTTCCGAAATTTTATGTATTCCCAGGCTGGAGAGGTATTCTGTTATATCTTCTGCTGATGTTTCTTCTTTTTTATACAGCTTCTGGTAGAAATTGGCAAAGGCTTTCGTTATCTCGTCTTCTTTGGTATGGTACTTGCCCTCGTGTTCTATTTTGGTAATATGTGTTTCATTTTTGTTGTCCCTTAGTTTCTTAGATAGCCATTTGCCAATTTTATTAGCATTTTGGAAATAATTAGCCCTGGCGTATTTCAGTTGTCTGCCCAGTCTCTCATTTTGTAGCATCTGATACTGTTTTTTGAGTACATTTATCTCTTTTAGAAGGCTTAGTTTGCCCGGTTGTCTCTTCAGCTTTTCCTCCTTTTTCCTTACCTCCTCTGTGATCTCAATCTCCTTTTATTAAGTTGTTTGTTCTTTCTGTTATTCAACTGAATGAAATTCCCACGCATGACTGCCTTCATTGCCTCCCACTGGGTAATCTTGCTCGTCTCCTCGCCTTTGTTGATGTCAAAATATTCTATCAGCAAGTTTCTTGCCCATTCTATGTCCCCGGGGTTTTTGAGTAAACTATCTTTAAGTCTCCATCTGAAATTGGGTTTACTTCCCTTGAATTGAAGCTCCAGTGAGTTATGGTCTGACAGGGTATTTGTCTTAATGTCTATTTTGTGTATTCTTGTGGATATGGTCTTGGTCACCCAAGCCATATCTATACGGCTCCAAACTTTATGTCTTCCCGAATAGAAAGAGTAATCTCTCATGGTGCCATTGTGGAGCCTCCATGCATCTACTAGATTTAAGTTCTCTAATGTTTTCAGGAATTGATGGGGAGTTGGCTACCTTTATTCTTCTTTTTTTGACTTCCTGTGCTTTTGTGTGTTTTATCAATTTCTGCATTAACCACCCCGTTGAAATCTCCTAATATCATTAGTTCATCATACTCTTGTTTGTCTATCTGATTTTTGAGGTCCCTGATGAATTTTATCTTAGGTCCGTTTGGACAATAAACATTACACAGGAGTAATCTTTGACTGTTTATTTCAATGCCGATTCCTAAATATCTCCCTTCCATGTCTTTAAAAGCCAAACTCGGGTTAAGTTTGGGGTTAGCGTATATGGCTACTCCACATTTTTTCTTTTCGCCTACAGAATAGAAGTGTTTCCCCAATTTTGGTTGTTCCAAGAATCTAGTGTGTCTGCTGGACACGTGTGTCTCTTGTAATGCTATTATTTCGTACTTCTTACTTTTAAGGTTGTCCACGATTCGTTTCCGTTTCTGTGGCGAATTTAGCCCATTCACATTAACTGAGTATACTTTCAGCGATGTCATCTTGGGGGTCTGGTTGTTCTATTGAATCGTCAGTCTGTGCTTTATCCTGCATGGTCACCAGTTGGTAGTTTTCCGGCGAGAATTCTCTTAATCTCTTTAGGTTCCTACTTAGAGATGTTCCTGGCGAGTCAATTTCTTCATAATCAATGTTATCTTCTCCATCTCCTATCTCGCCTTCTTCCTCCTCCATTCCCCTGTCCATTTTTCCCGTCAGTTCTTTTTGGTGCCCTTTCTTCTGAGGTGTTCTTTGTTCCAGCCTTCTCCCTTCTTCTTTCCATTGTTTGGTTGGGTGTCTTCTCTGTGACCTTCCTTGTTCTGGTGGTTTCCCCCGGCGGATGTGCTCTTCATAGAATGCTCTCGCCTTCTCAACTGTGTTCAACCAGTATCTGATTTCATTGTATGTTACTGTGAGTCCTTCACTTCTTTCCCATCTGTAGCGTATTTTTCTGGTCTTGAGTTCTTCTGTTAGAAAGTAATACTTTCTTCGGTTTGCTATTGTTTGTTGGGAAACCTCCTTCATGAAGATGACTCTCTTGTCTTTGTAGTATACAGTTTGTTTTGCACATCTTTGTAGAATCTCATCTCTGAAACATTTGCGTGCAAACGAGACGATGGTATCTCTGGGTGTTTGGTTCCTTTTTGAGTATTCCGTGTTAATTCTATAGGTTCTATCCACATCATTCCCTACGATCGCTGGTTCAGTCTCCGTAAGGTCTGCGATGACATCTATTATGATCATTTTCAAATTCTCATTTTGCGTTTCTGCCAGGTTTCTAATTCGCAACTGGTACTCTAGTGCCCTGTTCTCTAGGGTTTCCACCTGCTGCTGTAGTCTTTGTGTGGTAGAGTCTATTTTGTCCACTTTATTTTCTAGTTTTATCTGTGTTTTGGCTAATTTCTGGTTGTCTTGTTTAACCCTGTCTATATCCTCCTGTAGTTTCTGGAAGTTTTGTTGCATATCTCTCTTCATGTCTTGCAATTCTGACTGTATCTCTTGGTGTTGTTTGTCCTGTTTGTTAGATATGTTCCTGATCTCTTGGAACATCTCTCTAAAACTGGGTTCCTCTGGGAGTGAGCTTCTTCTGTTAACTATCCTGGTGGCAGATGTGTTAACTTTATGTCTGGGATTCTGCATGGCTGCCTCCTTTATGCTTGTCTTAGATTGTCTTAGGTTTGTACTCGTTAGCTGTGAGCTACGACTCTAAGTAGGTGCCTCTTGTCTCCTGCTTACCTTCCCTTTGATCTTGTGGGTCCTCCCCCGCGCCGACCGTTCGTGTCTGGGCCTGGTCTTCTCCTGTGTCTTTTGCCTGATTCTCTTATTGCCTCCTTTCCTGAGGGGGGCAGTCTAACTTGTATTTCTTGTTTTCCCAGATTCAGGGTCTCTGTCTCTTTTATTTTGCCATCGTCAGTAGAGGAGCGTTTTTCCATCTACGCCAGGCGAGGAAGTTGGCCCCCTACTTGTCCTGTCGCGACTTGGCCACAGTGATCCAAGCCACGGTCATCTCAAGATTAGACTACTGTAACGCTCTGTACACTGGCCTGCCTTTGTCGGTGATCCGGAAACTGAAACTGGTGTAGAACGCAGCGGCACAGCTGTTGGCAGGTGCCTCTATGAGCAGCCATGTAACACCTATCTTGCACGAACTGCACTGGTTGCCGGTAGAATGCCGGATCACCTTCAAGGTGCTGGTTTTGACCTTCAAGGCCTTGAATGGTCTGGGGCCAGTGTACCTCAGGGACCGCCTCATCCCATACTGTCCCACTAGGCCGCTGCGATCAGAGACAGGAAACCTTCTGGAGATCCCAAATGCAAAGAAGTACCATCTTACGGCTACTCGGAGGAGGGCCTTTTCTGTTATAGCCCTCACTTTGTGGAACGCATTGCCTTCCGAGATACGTCCCCTTCCAGATTTACTGGCATTCCGGAAGGCATGCAAAACACGTCTGTTCCAACAGGCATTTGGCTGGTAAAATCTAGCAATCTTCTGTGTTACCACCTCCTATTCTATTTTAATGGCCAACATTGTTGTTTTAATTCTGTATTTTATTGTGTATTTATTGTGTTTTTATTGCTATGTGGTGTTTTTATTCTGTATTACTGTGATTTTGTTTGCTGTGAGTCGCCCCGAGCCGGACAGGAGTGGCGACTGATAAGTTTAAATAATAAATAAATAAATAAAGACCAGACTTGAAATCTCGGACCCAGCAAAACCATCATCCCCAGTGACATCGGATACAATCACTTGGGGAAGAATGGGAAGCAAATTTGTTCACACTTCCATACATTTTACAGCTCTCAATACTATAACAGGACGAATTGAGATCCTGCTGGATAATCCCACATAGAGTAGACTTATTGAATCAACTATTAAATAATGAGTCAGCATACAAGCAAATCCCATTGCTTCAATTGAGCTATTCTTGTTAGGACTAACAACAGGATTTACTATTTGCCTCAAAAAACCTATGCATTTCTAAAAGCTTTCAGTTCATTGTAATGAAAAAAATGAACAAATGTACATCCGAAAGTGAGAATTGATAGTATGTGTAATTGAAAAAGTTGCTTTGCCAATGGAAAAATGTGTATTTACGGAAAAAGTGATCCAATATATACATGAATTTCCACATAGAGATGAAGGAAAAGCCTCACACCTCAAGGGCAGGACAAGAACGTCAGTGAGAAATGCTCTCAGCAATGAAATGTTCACCTTCTTATCCTTTCAGAGCTCCAAAATAGAAGAAAAATAATGATAGCAGTCCTCCTGACCATTACAAAGTTCTGCAAAAGAAGGAATTTGAGCAAGACCAGCTTATCACATACGAGATGAAAAAGCAGAGACACAGCCAAAAAATAACTGGCACCTGTTTGTGATAAAAACGGCACCTGTTGAAATTCCTTCCAACTATAAAAGGCTCAGTAGACAGTCTTTCTTTTGCATCCATCCACCCTATGAATGGACCTTCCTAGCTGTCTGCATTAATGCACAGTGCTGCTGGTAACTATATTTACACACAATTGGATTCAAAGGAATGTCAGTTTGGTGACTGGGATTGATTCTTTGCTGCCTGCCATGAGGCTCTGCGTGAAGTGAAGTATCTGAATGGAAGCTCATGACAGATGCCAGGAATATTTTGCCACGGCAGGGGCCAAGGTTAAGCTACAAGCATGTGTTTCAGTTACAACAGCATCAGCTGCAAATCAGAATCTAATGCCCGTCATTTGTATTCCAGGAGTTCGCTTCCACTCTTATTAGCTCACAGCTTGTGCGTCCCTGTATTCTCTCCTCCTCATCAACCTTTGCCCAAAAATTTACTGCCATGGCAGTACATCCTTTCCCTCAGTGTTTCCCAACCTATTTTGAGCTGCGGCACATTTTTTACATTTACACAAGAGATGTATAGAAATTTAAGAGAGCAGCACCGTGAGCAAGGCAGGCCCTACCATTAGTTTATGGGACCTGACTGGTCTTGAGAGTCACAGCAGAATAGAATTCTGCCAATTATGTAATTTACTGTTATTATGTTTCTGCCACGAGGGAGTATTTGCGTATTATTTTTAACCTCAGTTTCAAAAATAATATATTGGCCTTAGGTACCATGTACCTTAGAGCGGTGTTTTTTAACCACTAGTGTGCCGCGGAACAGCGGTTGGGAAACACTGCTTTACATCAATATTTTCCTTGAATGCTGTTCCACAAACCTTGCTATTGAAAAGGTTTGACCATATTTGGGACAAAGGGTAAGAAAGACGAGCATCTCTGTAGGTCAGATAGCAAGGCTACAAGCAACACAAAACTGGAATTGTGTCTTTTGCCTTTCCACTTAAAGGAGCATTCTGTGAAACTCAAACGTTAAACAAAAGAGAGCACCTCACAGCAAAACCTGACACTACACAAAACGCTACTACTTAGATGTAAGCTCCAATGTCAATGGGACATATTTCCAGGTGTGTGTCCCTAGGACCACATCCTTGCTTATTTTAATTTCCTTGGGTGGCACTTAATACTGCTCTCTAATCAAGTGAAGACTAGTTCAAGCTTTAACTAACTTCAGCTTTGAATATCTCAACCTTTTACACTCAAAGATTCTAGGCATGCTCCTAAAACCCAGAGGGACATGTAGTGTTGCAAACATACAAATAAAACACCTGAATCTACACCAAAACATTTAGAATTATCTGAAAAGCCTTCTTACAACATCAAAGTATTATATATCTGCATGAGTATTTAAACACTTTGCTTATTTGTTTTTTTGTGTGTGGCACACACAGTGGAAAAGATTTCTATAAAAACAGGGGGTTTTATTCTGATATAAAATCTAAAAAGGACCCATCAGGAAAAGGGAGAGGAAAAGGAAGTAAAATGGAAAATAAGTTCCTAACGATAACATGCGTATGTGTCAGGGTAGGCTTTTTAAATCGATACTGCCATAACCTGGAGTTATATCTGTTTTAATACGAATTTAATAATCAATATGTCTGACAGAAAGAAATGCTTCAAATAGATTTTTATATTAGATTTGAACATTAGATCTGATTTATATCTGCAATTATTACATCCATCCATAATAAAGTTAGAGCTCACACATACAGATTATGAGCGCACACCAAAGAAAACAGAGGAAGAAAGACAAAAAGAGTCAGAGAGAGGGAAGGCACATAAATCCAATTCTATTTTTTGCTGTGTACAAAATCCAAGAAATCTTGGTGTTCTATTCATTCCTGCTGCATGCAAAATAGGCTTGTCCCAGTTAAAAAAATAAAAAATGAGGAGCGAGAGCTCTTATAGTTAAGATATCCACACACCTTCTTATGATACAAATCCAAGATCTCGCCAACGTTTTCCTTTGAGGGGGATTTTAATTCTGTCAGATCTTTTTCTAAGGCAGCCACCTGCAAGTTAAAAAATAAAAGCAGATGAAGTCCATTCTGAGTTTTGTAAAGTAATTTTAATTGTATTTTAATTTTATATCCACACACCAATATTTAATTGCTTTTCAATTTTTTTGTATTTGCTTTGTTATAAATTGTGATTACATTGTGTAGCTGCCTTGAATCCTCATGGGGAGAAAGGCAGGGTATAAATAAAGCTGGGAAGAAGAGGAAGAGGAAAAGGAAGAAAAGGAGGAGGGCGAGGGGGAGAAGAGGAAGAGGAAGAGAAAGAGGAGGGGGAGGAGAGGAAGAGGAAGAACAACAAGAGGAAGATAGGAAGATAATATTTATTTACTTTATTTATATTCCGCTCTTCTCATCCCGAAGGGGACTCAGAGCGGATTACAGGTACAAATACGTAGCAGACAACCCCTGCAGTTTCCATACACACACATATAGACGAACAGAGGCAAACTCTGCCACCAGGGGGAGCTGATGCACTCCTTCCAGACAGGCCCTATATCCCAGGATCTGATTCCATGTTTTCTGTTTATTTCAGACTTATATAATCCAGTTTAAAGCAGAAAACCTGGGATCAGATCATGGAATATAGGGCCTGTCTGGAAGGACCCACAGAGAGAGAATAGAAGGCCCAAGAAGAGATGATCAAGTTCCTGATTTCCTATTATCTTCCTCTTCTTCTTCCTCTTGTTGTTCTTCCTCTTCTTCTCCTCCCCCCTCCTCCTTCTCTTCCTCTTCTTCTCCTCCCCCTCCTCCTTCTCTTCCTCCTCTTCTCTTCCTCTTCTCCTCCTCCCCCCCTCCTCCTTCCAGACAGGAATATAGGGCCTGTCTGGAAGGGCTGTCAATTCATGCTGAGATTTTTTTAAAATCTTATTCTAGAGCAGTTGTTATCAACCTGCGGGTCCCCAGATGTTTTGGCCTTCAACTTCCAGAAATGCTAACAGCTGGTAAACTGGTTGGGATTTCTGGGAGTTGGAGGCCAAAACACCAGGGGAAAAACTAATCCAGGAACTTTCAACAGGAAGGGATTGCAATATATAAAGAGAAATACATATGCTACATATAAAAATAGTCACCTGCTTCTCCTAATATTTCAAAGATAGTCAGAATGAATCTCTTTGTAGGAAGGATAAAAATGAAAAAGATATAAGAGAATATATAATAAAATATGCTAAAGGCCACTGTCAGGAATCGGGATTCCGGGCCAAGAAATTGGCGCCAAAACCCCGGATTTCTGACATAGCCACAACAACTGATAAGGCGCACCTGGGGAAGGTCAACGGTCCGCGGCTCTGGCGGGAAAAGAGCTGGTGGGAAAGGCGAAAGCGGGAATTCACCTTTTGAATGTGGGGGAGGGCATAAATACGGGAGTCCCAAGGCGCGCGGCACTTCCGACTTAGTCCCTGTTTGTACTACTGAGTAAAGCTTTCATTGATCCACGATCCTGTCTCTGCGTGATGCCTTGGGAGCAGCTACAGTCTAGCTTACAGCCACTACCTTGGAAACTAACTATGCTTTCACAAATGGAAGAAGTTCTTCCACTCATGGACAAAGCCAAGGTTCAGTGGAGGATTTCATCAATGAAACACAGAAATTTGTTCTACCCAATTTTCTCCTATTCTTACTCCCTCTTTCTTTGTACCATAAGGTCCTTAAGCCCTCCAGAACTTGATTTTTCATGGAAGTGTCCATGAACAAAAATTCACCGAGGGACAGCAAATTCAAGATCCCAGGCATTAAAGATCAATAATCTTAAGAATGTGAGAACTGGAGACCCACCAGAGGTCACAAATGACAACAGCTATCATCTCACAACAGGCCAAATTGGTGGGAATTGATATGAATAGGAGTTCAGCACCATTTGGCAGTCCATACATTTCACAGCCCTGGTCTTTATATGCTTAATTTAATGCCTGAGCAGCTTCTTGGACATTTCCTTTGAGAACCACAACCACCTTGGGATGATGAGCAGGGAAAGTAATACTTGTTCTCCCCTCCGGAAAGTGGATTGCTGAAAAGGCCTGGATCCCACAAATGCCATGTTTATGCTCTTCCATTGACAGAGGATACAGCATGCCCCATGACCGCTTTGAGGGATTTACCTTCTCTGCTTCTATGAAGTGAGTTGCAATCCCTGCTTTCTGCACATCCCTTCCTTTCAACCTAAATCCGGTCAAGGCAAGATAAAAGCCCAGCTTCCCTGAAAGTCTTGGCAGGAAGTAGCCTCCACCCACATCAGGGAAAAGGCCTGCAATGAAAGACAAAACAGATATGAAGCAAGGCAACAATTCCTCAAATTGAAATTTACAGTCTTCTGCCCTTTCTGTAGATCTCTAAAATCTTCTATGTGTCAATTTTGCCTGAAATTATGACTTCTGATTACTTTTCTCATCTTCCTCCAAGACACGCTACAATACTAATGCTGATTACTTTTGCTTGTGACCTTTGATGCTACCTTGCTATTGACTTCAATTGCCATGTTAGACTCTGCACACACACACACACACACACACACACACACACACAGAGAGAGAGAGAGAGAGAGAGAGAGAGAGAGAGAGAGAGCAAAGATTATCTGAAAAGGCAAGTGTGCACTTTCAGGAGATGAACAAGTATCAACAGAAGTGACAAAAATGCAGTTTGCTGCAGATAAACTGAAAGACACTTGCCTCAAATTTCACAATCACTGAGCTGTGCTCAGTTACATCTGCAACATTACGTCGGAAATTGATAGTCACCTCATACTGGGGCAAATGGGTGTTGTTTTATGTTTTGGAAGATAATCCTCAGAAACTCAGAACCATGAAGAATATTTGGCAGGCAGAGCACCCATATTAAAAATGAATGAAATTTCAAGTGATTAATCTATGAGAGTTCTTGGAGTCTAACTAGAATACCCCCAACGGATTGGATCACGACTCTGCCATCCATAAAACAAACTCACTGAAATCAATCAGGTTTAAATTAGTCTTGAATTCCATTGATTTCAGTGAGTCCACTTTAAATCAGGACCCACCTTATTGCCTATTATGTATGGTGGAGGGGGGAGGCTAAGCCAGATCAGAGTTGTGGTGTGTAGGGGAAAGGGATAAAGAGGGACTTTAACCCTTTGTCTCCTGGTTTCACTTCATCCAGATCAGGCTCTTTCCATCTACTATTCACAGTGCAATATTCCCTGTAGATATGGTGTTCTTACTGTATACTGTAATACAAAAATCAATGTTCATTCCTTACCTATTGCAGTCTCTGGCATCGCAAAAAGGGTCTTCTCTGTAGCAACTCTGAAATGTCCATGAACAGACATACCAACACCCTATCAAAAAAGAAAAGGAAAGGAAAGGCGGTAGTTATGTTGCAGTTAAATACAAGCTATATATATTTGTTCGAGACCATACACATCACAGATACAAATATGGACAAGGCCTTCCTTCACAGCATAGCTCCTCCTTCATGACTGTGTCTCCTTCCCATTTTCCCAATTATAAAGCTCCAAAATAGATGAGAATGGCTGCTGCTTATGGAGACCATTCTGACCAAGACATAGAAGATGGATTCAACATGGTGGTAAGGAACTCATGCCCACAGATGGTATATACACACCTCTTCCCTTTCCTCTGGAAGCCCAGATCAGCTGTATCCTCCCACAGGTGGACTTCGGCTGGAAGCCCAGATCAGCTGTATCCTCATGGTATTAACTATATCTCTTCCCACAGGTGAAAAGCAGCCATTTGAAGGCATCCTTCCCTGGTCTCTTGTGCCTTGTCCAAAAAGGGATATGTGAATGTATATATAATCTAGCTACGGCGATCCAGGCAACGGTCATCTCGAGGCTAGACTACTGTAACGCCCTCTACTTGGGTCTACCTTTGGCAGTTATCCAGAAACTCAAACTGGTGTAGAATGCAGCAGCTAGACTCCTGGCGGGAGTACCGGCCAGGAACCATATCACTCCAACTCTGCAGCAACTGCACTGGTTGCCAATCGAGTTCCAGATCACCTTCAAAGTGTTGGTCTTGACCTTTAAGGCCCTATATGGTCTGGGGCCGGTGTACTTGAGGAACCGTCTACTCCCATATGCTTCCCAGAGATCCCTTCGGTCAGAGAACCAAAACCTGTTACATGTCCCTTCCATTAGGTCCTTTCACTTGTCATCAACCAGGCAAAGAGCCCTTTCCATCATCGCTCCGAGAATGCCTTGCTGGCGGAAGTCCGGGTGATAAACAAGATACCAGCCTTCTGGAAGGCGTGTAAACCAGCTCTCTTCCGGCAGGCATTTAATCTTTAAGCCATGTCAATCTGTATGCTGACAGAAACATTTTTTTTACACTTTTTAATGTTCTTATCATTTTAGTGCTATGTTACCTTGTGCATTTTGTAAACCACCCTGAGCCAATTTGGAAAGGGCGGTATATACATTGAAACAATAAATAAATAAATAAATGTAATTAGTAGGATGTTTCTTTTCTATTTCGCCTTTCCCCAGGAAACTCAAAGCAGGATTCAAGGGATCTTGTGAATGATCCCCTTTCCAGATTGCTCCCACTCACTTCTTAAACAGAAGCAATATGATATACGTAGTTGTGGGAAACAAAACAAGTGAAGGTTTATTATGCAGTGGGCCCTTGGTATCAAAAGGGATTGGGTTCTGAAACCCTCCCATGGACACCAAAATCTGTGGATACTCAAGTCTCCTTACATTATAATTGTCTACTAAAATTGTATCCGTTATATAACATGACAAAATGAAGATCTGCTTTTTTTTGGAATTCTTTTCCCCCTGAATATTTTCAAGCTGTGGATGGTTGAATTGGTGGATACAAAATCTTTAGCTACAGAGGTTGACTGCATAATAATTACAGCGAATTCCCTGAACCCATTGCACAGTTCCAGTTCCCAAAACCTTATTCAGAACTTAATCAATTTCTCACTTTCTAACTGGCCTTAGATGTGCCTCTCACTTATACTCCCCCCCCCCCCCATAATCAAAGGATGTTGATAGCCAACTCCGATCAGAAGTGCTCAGCTTCTCACTACACGGTTATTATCCTCATCTTTTAATTCAACGAGGAGCGAGGGAGAGAGGGGGGGGGAGAGAGAGAGAGGGAGAGAAGCTAGTCCAAGGTTATCTTATGGCCTAATGGAGAATTAGGTCTCCCAAGTCCTAGTCTAACACTCTAACCAATACACCCAAAGCACACAATCCTCAAGTTCCTTAGCAACATACACTACATACACAATGAAACAATAGACATGGCAAACAGAGGAGTGGTGATTCAAATAAATCACACATTTAATGTACAGATAAGAGCTGTTACGTGTAGCAGAACAATCTTCATTTCTTCACCAGAAACTCCTATTGTGGATTTTGAAAGAAGGCAAGGACTTTGCCTATTTGGTGGTGCCATTGCTATGAAAATCTCAAGGACACATCAATTTCATACATAAGTATGCGTATATATAGTAGATTATAAGCCTGAGGGCAGGGAACTGCTTTTTTGTGGTTTGAATTGTAAAGAGCCATGCATAATGATGGCACCACATAAATAAATGTGAAGAAGAGGAGGAAGTTGTCTCCCTAAGGCCTGACCCAAAGTTTCTTTGAAATGCAGCAACAGTCCAACTTTCTATGCAGATTTCCAAATCCCATTTCAGGAGATGGTGGAGCCTATAGGACACTGACTAAATAAAAAGAGATAAGGACGGTGACCGAAGCCACGGTCATCTCAAGATTAGACTACTGTAACGCTATTTACATTGGCCTACCTTTGTCCGTGATCCGGAAACTTAAGCTTGTCCAGAATGCTGCTGCTCGACTTCTCACGGGGGCTCCAGTGAGATGTCATATAACACCTATCCTGCAGCAGCTTCATTGGTTACCGATAGAGCACCGGATCACTTCCAAGGTGATGGTACTAACCTTCAAGGCCTTATATGGTCCAGGGCCGGCGTATGTGAGGGACCGTGTTACCCCCTACCAACCCCAGAGATCACTCCGTTCTGAGAACTTAAATCTTCTGGAAGCTCCCAGCCTCAAAACCATTCATTTACCATCGACTAGATGCAGAGCTTTTTCTGCTGTGGCCCCATCATAATGGAATTCCTTGCCAGCCGAAGTCCGCGACCTGCAGGATCTTCTGCCTTTCCGCAGGGCCTGCAAAACCCACTTGTTCCGGCTGGCATTTGAATGTAGATTTTAACTTTTCATATACTGTGTGATTGTTGATTGTTTTTTGGGAGTCATATGACTATGTTATCTATATTCTGTGTTGCTCCAAGTCCTCAGGGAGTGGCGGCATATAAGACTGAATAATAAATAAATAAATAAATAAATAAAATGGAAGCAGAGAGGTCTCTACCAAGCATGGAAAGGAAATGAGAAGAAGTATCCCAGGATCTGATCCAAGATTAACTGTTTATGCCAGATTATCTGGTTGTGGAGTCTCATATAATCCAGTTCAAAGCAGATAGCCTGGGATCAGATCCTGGGATATAAGGAGAGTGTGGAACAGGGGTGCTCACATTTTTTCAGCATGTGAGCTACTTATAAAACAGCCAAGTCAAAATGATCTACCTACCCACTACTCAGAGAGCCATAAAAGCAAAATATTTGGAAATTTATTTCAGTGAGAGCCATATAATATATTTTAAGACTGAATTCAACTAAATGTGAGTATAATAAGCCCCTGAATTTATTCATAATAATAATAATGATAATATTCATTCAGCCTCTGCTGCTACTACGACGACTACTACTACTAATAGTAACAACAACAACAACAATAGGTTCCTAGAGTAGAAGGAGACCTCCAAGGGCCATCCAGTCCAACCTCCTTCTGCCATAAGGGAAAAACACAATCAAAGCATTCCTCACAGATGGCCATTTAGCCTCTGATAATAATAACAACAACAACAACAACAATGGGTTCCTAGAATAGGAGGAGACCTCCAAAGGCCATCCAGTCCAACCTCCTTCTGCACCTGGGAGGCATCAGGAGCCTGCGGGGCAGGACTGAGCCTTCCTCCCGCCCTGCCTGCGATCTACCAGGACGCCCTATGCGATCTACCAGTAGATCGTGATCTACTTAATGAGCACCCCTGGTGTAGAAGGAGCCTAAGCAAAGTATAGGGAACATGACCTTAGGCAAAATGCAACTGTTGATGAAATCCAGCAAAAAAACCCAGACAGGCAAAGGAGGATTATGCATTTATTTACTTACCTACTTTCAGGATTTGTACCCTGACTGAAGACTGAGAGATGGTATTATCACACTCTTTAAATACCACGTCTAAAGGGCTACTGAAATGAGACCAACACTGGTATCTTCAGTGCCACAGCTAACAAGACGTTTCTCCATACGTCCTCAAAAAGTACACTTCTCCCCCTGAAGACAATCCCAAAAAGTACACTTCTCCAGAAGACAATCCCTTCGACAGATATCATTCCTTGAATGGGACTTAATCACCCTACTCACTCCTTCCTTTTAAATCATGTTCTTCCCCAGCGGCTTTTCAGCAATGATCCAGACCAGGGGTGCTCACACTTTTTCAGCATGGGAGCTACTGATTAAAAAACCAAGATCACCTGCCCAGATATGTAAAACAATATAACTATTTTCTTATCTATTTATTTATATTTATTATTCATTTTTATGTACCGCTCCTTCCAGCAGGCTCAGGGCAGTTTACATAAAATGAAGTTATAAAACATCAACATTTCAATTTAATAACAACAATATAAAAACAGAGCATAAAAATACATCCAACCACCCCATTTCTCCCACACTGCCATATTACCACACATATTATCAGCCAGAAAGTAAGAAGAGAGGCTTTTGAACTGCAAGGCCATTTAATACTCAGCAAGGTAAACAAAGGGACATGCAAAAATACATCCAACCACCCCATTTCTCCCACATTTCCATATTCCCCAACATACATTTCTCAAGGAACAAAGCAAGCAGAGAGGCTTTGGAGCTAAAAGGCCATTTTTAAACATTAAAAATAAACAAAGAGACATGCCACAGAACAATCAAGCACCCACCCCAAAGTAAAAAGACCGACCTTTGAGATGCGGTAAGGAAATGACCCCAAAGCGTCCTTCTTTCTTCTCCTCCGTCGTTGCTCCTATTTCCATGCTGCCAGCATGCGTGCCGCCTCCAAGAGTTCACGAGAAGTCCGAGAGGCAGAATGGGCGCTTCTGCACATGCGCACGGGGCCAGCCATGCATCGCGTCATCCAGGCCCGCCCCCTTTGGTCTCCTACGGCTCTGAGTGGCTGGAGAAGGACGGAGGGAGGAGGAGGAATCCAAAAGAGGGGGCCCATTCTGCCTCTTGGACTCTGGAGCTTTTGGAGGCGGCGCGCAAGCAGGGAGCGGGAGGAGCAACGACGGAGGACTTCTTTGCAGCGTGCAGGGGCGTGAAGAGGACCAACAGCAAAAAACCTGGTCAGAGGCAGGAAGATCACCAGGATGAGGCCTGAAGATCACCCTGGTGATCCCGATCACCATTCTGAGCACCCCTGATCCAGACTCTCTTACTTTGCTGAACACGTTGTCCTAAAGATCACCTCATCCGGATCCAATCACACAAAGAACATTTAGAAATGACTGTAATAACAGAGATATCTCTGGCAACTTATGTCAGAGGGAGAAAGCTTAGGATGGATCCTCCTAGGATATTATTGGGAGTAATCAAAGGATATGTTTAGTATGGTTTCATTAAAGTTCACATTGTGTATTCTTAAACAAAGTTCACTTAGAGAAACTTGTAGTTGTTGATGTGTCCAATTACGTAAGACACCACAATTGGTCTGAGAGGCAGGGTTGGGACCCTCATCTTTTCTGTATTAATAATTACTGGATTCCTACGTTTTATCTCCCTTGATAATTTAAGATCATACTATGGTTCCCAGGTTTCACTTTTAGTCTTTTTCTTGTTAATCCACATGAGAGAAGATTAAGCTTTCCAAAATGGTGTAGAAGTGGTCTGAATGTATGACTCTGTAGACCAGGATTTGATTAACCTCTCAGCCATGAAAACCTACAAGGTAACCTTAGGCAAATCACATACTCAGCCCTAGAAAACCCTGTGACAAGGTCTCCTTAGGGTCACCATAAGTCGGAAACAGACTGAACGTATACAGCAACAGCAAGTAAAATTGAACTTCTTCTTTATCAGAGGAAGGTCAAAGGTTCTGTCTCCTTGTTTGGAGAGGCCTACTACAATAGATCATCCTTCAAATACATATTAATGGTTGAGCAACTCAAAGAATGTGATCACCTTCCCATGCAGCTGTGAGATGTTTCTCACCGGGACTGTGGTGCAGCTGGCTGGGAGTCAGCTGCATTAAATTACTACTGACCGAAAGGTCATGAGTTCGAAGCCAGCCCGGGTCAGAGTGAGTTTCCGACCATTGTGTAGCTCGCTGTCTACCTTTGCAGCCCGAAAGACAGTTGCATCTGTCAAGTAGGAAAATTAGGGAGCGCTTATGTGGGGAGGCTAATTCAACTAATTTACAACGCCATAAAAATCTCTAGCAAGCATGCAAAGAATGAGGAAAGTATTCCATCAGTGTCACAAATGGACGGTGAAGCGACAGCTCCCCTGGTGGCCAGAATATCCTCATGAAGTTGAATGTTAAATGGCCTCTGTGTGTCTGCCTATATATGTTGTGTGTCTATGGCATTGAATTTGCCATGTGCGGGGTGAGAAGGGCGGAATATAAATACTGTAAATAAATAAATAAATAAATTTCTAAGTGAGGCCTCCACATCTCCCTACTCCAAAGCTGCCATGCAACTCTTCACTTATCCAGAGTCAAAGCACTGACCTCACCCCACTTCCCTAGCAAAGTGTTGACAGTTAATTGATAGTGATGGGAGCCAAAAGACATTTTTACTTTCCTCCCGAAGTCTTTAAATTATGCATAGCACCGCACTGCCCAACTTCCCCTTTTGTATCTGATCCAACTGATGCCATGTCCAACGTGTCAATAAGTGCAAAAACCTTTCAATGTCCTCTCCATTTGTTAGATCTAACACACTGCATCCAATTTTATTTTGCTACCAGATTTAATGGAATGATTGATCAATCATCTGAAAGGTCTTTCAAAATTGATTACAACATTGCCCTTGATTTAAACAGGAGGCAATTGTACAGATACACACACACATTTAAGCAAGGCATGTGTGCATACATGCTTATAAACACTACAGACACGGTGTTAAGAACTAACCTTGCTCCTCTCTTAAACATAGTAGGTATGCCTTTTTGAACATCACACCTGAAAGCGGTTGCTTCTAAAAGTACAGTTAAAAAAATATGTTTCTCCCACCAGCAATAGCTTTGACCCACCAGGAAATGTATGCACATTTAAGTTCAAAGAATTCATTCATCAATCTGAAGCTTGGATGAGAATTATAAAACATTTTCTTAAATTGGCTGGTAACCCTATTCTGATGTATACAGGGAATACCCTTGCCAGTTTCCCTAATCTGTTGTAGTTTTGGACTACAATTCCCAGGATTCCTGACCATTCGCCATGCTGGTTTAGGCTGATGAAGTAGATGATGAAGACATTGAAATCATTCAAGACCTTTTCACGTCTTGATTCATTCATTAATCAGAATGGCAACTACAGTCAAGAAATCTGAGGGTTATGAAGAAACTAGAACTGCAAAGCTATATCACAGCATACTAGTTAAGATTGTCCATATAATCATATTTCCAATTTCTTGGTATGATTGTAAAAGATGGATGGTGAAAAAAGCTTATAGAAAGAATATCAACTCAGAAGAAAGGTGATTCCATCTGAACATGAGGAAGAACTTCCTGACTGTGAGAGCAGTTCAGCAGTGGAACTCTCTGCCCCTGAGTGTGGTGGAGGCTCCTTCTTTGGAGGCTTTTAAACAGAGGCTGGATGGCCATCTGTCAGGGGTGCTTTGAATGCGATTTTCCTGCTTCTTGGCAGGGGGTTGGACTGGATGGCCCATGAGGTCTTTTTCAACTCTACGATTCTATGATTCATTTATGTTGTAGACTGGGAAAATACAAATATATGGATCATAAAGCAAATCAAGCATGAACCTTCCTTAGAAGCCAAGATTCCTAAATTGAGCATGTCATAATTTGGACATATCAGGAAAGGACATGATTCCCTCATAATGTTTTATAAGGCAACAGGAAAAGAGGAAGACCACATTACAAATGGATACCATAGGACTGTGCTATCATGCTTCTAAATGTTTCTAAAGTATGAGGGCGGGTCAATAAGGCCGTGACTTTTTGAATTTCCCGACTCTTAACTGAAAGGGCAACACTGCTCCTGTCAACAGGCCTCTGTCAGTTGACTCCTGTCAAAATTTGAACAAGCTGCGCCACTTAGTTTGTGTTTCACAGCCATTGATAGCAGACTACCGCGTGATTTGAGGAGAAAAATGGGAAAAAAGTGGATTTTGTGTGCTCATTAAGCATTATTTTTTGCGAAAAAAAACCATCACTCAAACCAAGGCTAAGCTTGATAAATACTATGGGGACTCTGCACCATCAATTTCAATGGTAAAAAAGTGGTTTACTGAATTTTGTTGTGGCCATACAAGCACGGAAGATGCCGAACGTTCTGGATGCCTAGTTGAGGTCTCTACACCCAAAACAATTGAAAAAATTCACAATATCATGTTGGCCGATCGGAGATTGAAAGTGCAAAAGATTGTGGAGGCCATAGGCATCTCACATGACTCAGTGGTTTCAATTTTAAATGATCACTTGGGTATGAGAAAGCTTTCCGCAAGATGGCACCAGGACAATGCAAGGGTGCACACAATGCAAGGGTGCACACATGTGCAGTTTCCATGGCAACAATCCATGAATTGGGATACAAATTGCTCCCTCATCCACCCTATTCTCCAGATTTAGCCCCGAGTGACTATTTCTTATTTCCAAACCTGAAGAAATGGCTCAGCGGAAAGAGATTTGACTCCAACAATGAAATCATCTCACAAACAAATACCTATTTTGATGACCTCGATAAATCTTATTTTTGGAAGGGATAAACAAATTGGAGAAATGTTGGACAAAGTGTATAGAGCTCAAATGAGACTATGTTGAAAAATAAAATGATTTTTTATCCAAAAACCTGTGTTTCATTCAAAAGTCACTGACTTATTGGCCCGCCCTCGTACTTACAAAACTAAAATTCTGAGGGTGAAAACTAGACGGCGCTGGTACTTTGTTTCTATAGTGTTGCTAAAGTTGTGGTGGTAAAATGTTCACCACCAGAACTTTAGCAACACTATAGAAACAAAGTACCAGCGCCAACTAGTTTTCACCCTCAGAATTTTAGTTTTGTAAGTACTTTAGAAACATTTAGAAGCATGCTAGCACAGGCCTAATGGATAGACTCAATCAAGGAAGCCACAGTCCTGAGTCTATAAGATGTGAGCAGAGGTGCTGAAGATATGGTGAGTTGGAGGCCTCTCATTCACTAGATAACTATAAATCAAAGTCAACTTGATGGCAGTTAATAACAATAAAACTTAATCCCAAAATGAGTAAGCAAAAAACATTAAGTGGAGATTTCCCAGGTGAGACATTAATTGCATGATTTAAAACATCCTGTCTTTTCTTCATAACTGATAGAGAAGACAGCAGGGGGGTTTTTTTCTTTGTCGCTTCTATTTGCAGGGAATGAGAAGTGTAGTCTTGTTCCCTGACCTAGGACTGTCTGAAAAGCAAAAGATGAGGTGACCTAGGAAACAGCAATTGGCACCTCATCTGATACCTTATAAGAAGGTCCTGTATAGCAGTGATTTTCAACCTTTTTTGAGCCACGGCACATTTTTTACATTTACAAAATCCTGGGGCACACCACTAACCAAAATGACACTCTAACTGTCATTTTACTAACGGTCACCCTCCCCCCCTCGTGATGCCGCTGCTTCCGCCAATCCCCCCCCCCCGGGAGGCCCACGTACAGGAGGCCCATCACCGTCCCGCAGGGGAGGGCTGCACTGAGTGGTCGAAGTGTACGCGGGCTCGGCTGAGCAGGACGAATAGAAATTGAGCACATGGGGTGGCTCCGAGCCTCGGAACAAACTGCGGCGGAGGCTTGCAGCCATCACCACCCCCAGCTCTCCTTACCGAAGGGGTTCAGCCCTCCCAGGAGTGCCTCCCCCCCCCCGGCATCCCTTCGGTTTCCCTGCAGTCGCCTTGCAGCCAGATCGGGAAGGAACCAAGCTGGGCTATGGAGCTGCGCATCCCGGCCTCTACTCTGCAGCGAACCCGGAGCCCAGCCAGGAGGGGCCAGGAGATGAGGGGTTGCTCCCCTTCCCGGCGCGGAGGGGCTAGAGAGCAGAAAGCCTTGCCTCGAGCCTCCAGGAACGGGGTCAGACGGGGGCAGCTCCTGCGGACTCCTCCTCTCTCTCCTCCTCCTTGCTGCCGGAGGTAAGGAGGGCAGAAGAGCGCCCAGGAGCCAGGAAGCAGGAGAAGCCGCAGCCCGGCCAGGTAGCCCTTGGCACGCAGAGGGAGGGAAGGAAGGAAGGGAAGGAGAGAGAGAGAGAGGAGGGAGGGAGGGAGGGAGGAAAGTTCTGAGAGGGCTCTCCCTGATTGAAGCCAGGCTGGCTGGCATTGCTGCTTCGGCCAGGAAAGCCTCATTTCCGCTGCCTGAAGTTTCCTGCTAGGCTCTCTCTCTCTCTACACTGTAATTTTCCTTGGCACACCTGATGATCTCTCGCGGCACACTAGTGTTCCGCGGCACACTGGTTGAAAATCACTGCTGTATAGGACCATCACACTGAACCTCCCTGATCTGAAAAGAGCCGTGGGATGTGGGCAACACCCAGTTCTTGCTCCTCCTCCTGCACAAGTTTGTCTTCCCATCTCTGCAGCCTTCTGCATGCCCACAAAGGGTTGAGGGAGCTTGTGTAGCAGGTTTATATTGTACATAATGGAGAGCTGCCGAAAGAAAGAGAGCAGAGAAGGGGAAATGGTGGGAATGGACTTGATAGTGGATGGAGAGCTGAAGATTGGTGCCCTTCAATGTTTCGGGAACTGAACATCTGGGCTGGCAACATCTGCTCTGGCTATTGCAAGAGTACGATCTTCCTGAAGATTGGTGCCCTTCAATGTTTTGAGAACTGAACATCTGGGCTGGCATGATCTTCCCTTGGCATCGGTGCACAGCACCTCCAGCAGGCTGCCAGATGCTTACAATTACTGACCTTCAAAATACAATAAAAGGCTAATTAATTCACTTAGCCTGTTCCCTAGCAGTGCATCTCTGTGGGGAAACCAGATTATTTCAGGGCATGAGTTCCCCTGTTTCAAGGCTGTTGAATAAATGAACCCTTTGGCAGGCAATAGAGAGCCGCCTCAACATTGATATTATGCAAACAGAAAAAAGGGACTAATGGTTGAGAGAAAGGGCAACTCTGGTAAATATGATCTAAGAATTATGGGGGGGGGCTCTTTAAAAATGGGAACACGAATAAACAGCAAAAAGTATGATTATACCAAGTTTCCCATGAAAACTAAGCATATTGTTAATTAGGAAGGGGAAATAAAAGACAGCTTTTGTGACATTAGAAACACACTCACTTCATACTGGAGTGTGACTATTTCCTGTCATTGTCATTATATACATTTAAGTTGTTTCTGGCTTATAGTGACCCTAAGACAAATCTATTGAAGTGTTTTCTGAAGCTGACAGTTTATTGCTCACATGGAAATAGTTGAGCTACAGTATGTGGTGGTGGTGGTGATGACGATAAACACACATGTCCAATAATGAAGAAAAATGATAAATCACAGTTTACTAATCCATTCTATAACACAAATGCACCCCCACCAGGTTGAAGGGCCTCTGATCTTTGTTTTGTCTGTATTTCAGTAACAGACTCAAGTCCCTCTTAAAATCTATTCACGCACTTTTTGCCAGATCCTGGCTTATGAGTTTCACATCAATATGTTCCCCTAAGACCATTCTTTGCAAAAATATTCCCTCTTAAAAGACAGCTATTGCAACAAGTTGAGAAGAAAACCTTGAATCATTCCATTCGGTTTGTAAAGGATTACTGGGTACAATCCTTTGCGAGCGCTTCTGTAAATGTCAGGGGTGACACACAGGACACAATGGTTCCAGCTGAAATGGGAAGGTGCCAAGAAATGACAGATTTATGGGCTTAAACAAGACAGAGTGTAACAAAACAGGCAGCTAGAGCATTGCTCCAGGCTCTATTTCCCCAAATAAACCAATCACTTCATGTGTTACTGCTTCTGATATATGAGAAATTATGAGGAAGGAACACAGTTCAGGAACAGAGCAAGATACGCTAAAGTGGAAGGTCCAAGGTTCAGTCCTTCAACACTCACATGTAGGAGCCCAGGGAAGTGTCCTGGCAGGCTATGTAAAGTCCAGATCATCTGCTTTCGATTATATGGCAGTGTAGATTCATATAATTCAGTTCAAAGCAGATTATATGGTTTATCATCGCTGATAATCTGGATTATATGGCAGTGTAGATCCGGCCTTAGATTTATAGAGGCTAAAGAGTTGGAAGGGGTTCAAAGGCTATGCAGGAATAAACAAATACAGTATTCCTGAGAGATGGCCAAGCTATGTTCCACTCTTAAACAGCTCTTAACAATATTTTCCCCCTAATCTCTTCTCCTGCAATTTGAAACCACTGATTCATGTTCTAGGCTAGAGCTTTCCAACTGTGTGTTGTGATACAGTGGTGTGTCGACTGTTATCCGCCAGTGTGTTGCTTAAAAAATACAGTGTTACGAAAGGATGTATGCCTAAAAAGCTTGTCACCAATATGAAAAGTTTGGAAAGCTCTGTTCTTGCTTCTGAAGTACCAGAAAACAAGCTCACTCCATCTTTCACATAATAATAATAATAATAATACATATTATTATTTTATTAATAATTCTTATTTGCTGCCAAGGACTAGGTGTCTTCTCCTTAACAGGTGACTGTTTTTTGTGACTTACTTAAAAGGTTATCCTAAATAATAATGATGATGATGATGATGATGATGCAACTACTGGTGTTTCATGACTCCCAAGCATTAACACTACGGATATGTATATGTGTTTCCATGCTTTTGCTTATCAGAAGTGACTCTGAAAGCGAGAGATTAGCCACAACACTAACCGCAGCATTTGTCTCTTGGATAATGTTCAGAGGGCTTAGCAGCGAAGCCAATGTGCCAGATGGAATTTACTGCAGCATCAGCAAAGATGCAATCCTTTTCAGTCTTGATTCAATGCTGCTTTCGATATTTTGGGTCATTAGTGATAAATAATATGCAGGTCAATCCATACAAATACTGGCATGTGGCAGGAGATTAGGGCCCCCAACACATCCAGACTATTTCAGGGTAAGAATTACATCCTATCTCAAAAAGCAAATCTCATGAGGGGGAAAAGATGGGTGTTTCTCTCTTTCTGCAGCTGGCACATGCGTCTGAACAGGGAAGGAATCCGAGAAGTCAACAAGCAGACTATCCATTAGGGAGATGACACCAATTATGGCCTAGCTAGAGATCTTCAATACACTATATACAGTACATTACAAAGTATTTTACAGACCCCAAACTCAAGTCAGATCAAGTCAGATATGGCGATGCTCTCTCAGAGCCCTTTCTAATAACTAATGGAGTGAAACAAGGATGTTTTCTTGCACCAACCCTATTTATAATCTTCTTCAGCATGATGATCCAAAGGGCTACGGCAGATCTCGAAGAAGACAGCATATATATACGCTATCATACTGATGGTAGCTTGTTCAACTTAAGCCAGCTGAGGGCTTGCACTAATACTCTAGACCAGTGGTTCTGAAACTTTTTTGGCCTACCGCCCCCTTTCCAGAAAAAAATTTACTCACCGCCCCCCTATAAATTAATTTTTAAAAATTAATAACAACTAAACAGAAAGATATATGTATTAATGCAGTGGTTCTCAAACTTTCTAATGCCGTGACCCCTAAAAAAGGTTCCTCATGTTGTGGTGACCCCCAACCATAGAAGTGAGGCCTGCTCTCTCCACAGAAGCCCCAGGCTCTCCTGCTCTCTCCGCCGCCGCTGCAGGGGAAGGCCACGCTTCCTTCCACGGTGGCAGGGAGGCTCCGCCAGAGGACGCGGAGGCATTTGCACTGCAGCCTTCGCACTGCACTGCATGTGGGAGTCAAATCAAAAGGGGTGGGACCAAAGAAGAGGTCCACGCAACCCCTCCTAAATGGCCAATCGTTCACTGCCCCCTTAAAGAGGTTCACCCCCCCCCCTAAATTCCCTGAGCCACCCACCGCCCCCTTGGATCGCCTCACCGCAGACCAGGGGATGGTACTGCCCACTTTGAGAATCAGTGCTCTAAACTATCTTGTCTGTGAGCTGCTTTTTGCTGACGATGCTGCCATTGTCGCCCATTCAGAAGCAGCTCTGCAGCGCCTAACATCCTGTTTTGTAACAGCTGCAGAGCTGTTTGGGCTGGAAGTCAGCCTGAAGAAAACAGAAATTCTCTACCAGCCCACACCACAGGAAGAACACCATCATCCCCACATCAGCATAGGCAAATCTGTTCTTAAGTTCGTTCAGCAGTTCACCTACCTGGGAAGCATCATCTCTTCCAAGATTGATAAAGAGATAGATCACAGATTAGCAAAGGCATATAGTGCATTTGGAAGGCTTCACAAGAGAGTCTGGAGCAACAAGCACCAAAATATGTGTGTACAGAGTTATCGTACTGTCTATTCTCCTATATGGGTCTGAAACATGAGTCACCTATCGCCAACACCTACGACTCCTCCAACGCTTCTATCAGCGCTGTCTTCACACAATCCTAAATGTACACTAGATCGACTATGTGACGAATGTTGCTGTCCTTGAGCAAGCAGGGATCACCAGCATTGAGGCCATGCTATTGAGAATCCAGCTGTGCTGGGCAGGGCACATCTCAAGGATGGATGACCGCCTCCCTAAGATACTATTCTACGGTGAACTCATCATGTGTCAGCGCAAGAGAGGCGCCCCAAAAAAGAGATATAAGGACTGCCTGAAACAACATCTCAGGCTTGGCCAGATTGATCACCAAAGATGGTCCACCCTGACCTCAAATTGGGAAGCATGGAGATGCACTATCCACAATGCTGCGGCCTTTTTCGAAAAGACACGCTGAACAGGTCTTGAAGAGAAATGACAACGCAGAAAGAACCGCAGCTTGGAAACAACATCACCGAACAAGACTTTCTGCTGTGCTTTCTGCAACCAGACCTGCCTATCTCAGATTGGCCTTTTTAGTCATCAACACACTTGTAAAAGGCGTGGGATGAGTCCTTCCTAGGAATCTTCGTTTGTGAGGTAATGCCAGAGAAAGAGACAAAGTATTTTACAGACCCCAAACTACACTCTCAGCCTTCTTTCATCTGCTAAACGCTTAGCTATAAGACTTTTATCTTATGGTTTAAAACAAATGAAAACTTTAGAACACTTTCCACAACAGTGCTGTTTATGCACATAAGATACAGTGATGCAACTAAGCTTTTCGTTAAGGTGTAGTGTATATATATATATCCAAATTCAAAAATAAAATACATGTATTTCTACTGTAAATCTTAACACCATAGATGGTGGTCTATAACCCACAAGATCTAATAAGGCAGTTAAAGTATGACTTGCAAACTATTGCTCCCTCCCCACATGACCAGGATTGTAAACCATAATTTGAAACTGGAAAACATAAATCACAAGTTTGAAGGATGAATGTAATAGGAAACAATGGCTGATCATGCCGCTTTGAGTCCCCCCACCCACCCCGGGGTCAAGAAAGGCTAGGTAGAAATGAAGTAAGTTTTGTGTGTGTGTGTCAGGAGTGACTTGAGAAACTGCAAGGGCAACTGATGGTAGCTTGCCTATACTATATGTTTCTAAATTTATACAGCACATTCTATTATTCTGGCATGAAACAAATCTGAAGAGGCAAATAATTTACATTTAGCGCGGAACCAAGTGTTCAGTGTGATACCCCTTCAAAATAATTAGCAAAAGCTCTGTAAAAATATTCAGCATAAAGATAGATATATGTGAAGAAAGACATTTCCTGTATGGCCAAAACAGATATGGAAGCTATCCCATAACCTGCACACTTGGAATGTGTTGGAATACAACTCCCAATATCCTCATCATGTGGGCTAGGAATTAATGAGATTTGCAGCCCAACAAATCTGGAGGATATCAATCAGGGGAAGGTTGAAATTGTCTAATCCAGGGGTGCTCACACTTTTTCAGCATGCGAGCTACTTATAAAACACACAAGTCAAAATGATCTCCCTACCCACTACTCAGAGAGCCATAAAAGTAAAATATTTGGAAATTTATTTCTGTGAGAGCCATATAATGTATTTTAAGACTGAATTCAACTAAATGTGAGTATAATAAGCCCCTGGATTTATTCATAATAATAATGATGATAATATTCATTCAGCCTCTGCTACGAATAATAATAGTAACAACAACAACAACAGGTTCCTAGAGTAGAAGGAGCCATCCAGTTCAACCTCCTTCTTCCATAAGGGAAAAACACAATAAAAAGCATTCCTCACAGATGACCATTCAGCCTGATAATAATAACAATGGGTTCCTAAAATAGGAGAATACCTCCAAGGGCCATCCAGTCCAACTTCCTTCTGCACCTGGGTGGCATCGGGGGCCTGCGGGGCGGAACTGAGCCTTTCTCCCATCCTGCCTGCAATCTACCAGGACGCCCTACGCAATCTACCAGTATATCGCGATCTACCTAATGAGCACCCCTGGTCTAATCCCATATGCACAGCAACCTGGCTTTGCAATTGTGAGCAGTTTCAAAGGCAATTTCCCGCCTAGCGTTGGACTGTAGTTTGAAAACCTCTTCCTATGAAGAATGACTTCAAATTGCATATTTTAAAAAAGATGGCATGATGCATTCATCAAATGAAAGCCTAGGTAAACACTGAAATGACCATTCTTCTTCTTGATTAGTCACAGAAAGGGCAGAACATGAGAACAGCATCACACTAATAAAATACGTTCATTTATTAATGAATCATTCATTTCTCTCTCTCGGCTGAGATCCAAACCTCCCCATGTATGGACATAAGCACATCAGCAGTCCTTCCTGCCTCATGGGATGCTGATCCAAGCTTGAAGTAGAAAAGGTGGCACTGGAGACCAGGCATGAAAACACTCCTCTGTGGGACCAAAACACTTTCTGCAACACATAGACCCAGGTAATATCATGAACTGTCCTGGCATTGTGAAGCCAAGGGCAAAATCTCAAATGCTGTTTATATGTTGTGGTCCAATGAAACCACCTGCACTCCTAAGGGAGGAAGGTACACTATATACATAAGACATTTTAGTAAAAAAAAAATCAATCCAAAGAACCTGGGCCAACTTATCCATGGATCAACGTTAACACTGTACCTTAAGTCTTATTAAAAATGAACCATTTATTTATTTATATACTCTATACCCTGCATTTCTCAACCCCGAAGGGGACTCAACCACCTCCTTCCCTGAGTGGTGAAATCATTGTTGTGTAAAGCCCAACAATATCAGTGTGTGCGTAGACATGGTGGAATGAGAAAAGGGAACACATAAACATCCAGATGTTTTCCTGGAAATATGCAATCAATATTTTGTCAAAATTGACAGGTTATTACTTGGCATACTTAAGCCAATCTATTCCAAAACGTTTTACTATTCCTGGAGGACTCTGAATGATCCCAGAATGACGTTAGTCCTACATAAAGAAAGTCTTGACAACATATGTGCAAGATAATAGTTATTAAAGAAATGGCATAGTTGTGTGCCGTCAACGTCAATCTCTGGATACAGCAATTTTGTTTTCAAACGCAGTGGTAAAATCAACATTAGAATAAAAATACTTTTCATACTACAATATGAGCATTTTTAGAATAAGTAAGTCTCCAAGCTAAGAAGGAGCAATCACTCATTTTCAGCAGTTAATTTTCCTGCATAGTAGAAAACTTGCATGTACAAGAAAGAAAGAAAGAAAGAAAGAAAGAAAGAAAGAAAGAAAGAAAGAAAGGGTAGATTATGTTACACTGGCAATAAATACACTGACTAGTGGCTACTACTATGTTCCCAGATCCAACATTATATTCTAAATCACACCTGAAATACCCTAAATGGCATAGCTGCTGTGAACCTCAAGAACTGCACATCTTAAACATTTTAATTTGGGCAGTGTTGGTCTGGCCGATGTTTTAAACCATTTGTAGGCTACGGCAGATCTTGAAGAAGACGGCATATATATACACTATCGTACTGATGGTAGCTTGTTCAACTTAAGCAGTCTGAGAGCTAGCACTAAGACTCTAAACTATCTAGTCCGTGAGCTGCTTTTTACTGACGATGCTGCCCTTGTTGCCCATTCAGAAGCAGCTCTGCAGCCCCTGACATCCTGCTTTGCAACATCTGCAGAGCTGTTTGGGCTGGAAGTCAGCCTGAAGAAAACGGAAGTCCTCTACCAGCCCGCACCACAGGAAGAACACCATCATCCCCACGTCAGCATAGGCAAATCTGTGCTTAAGTCCGTTCAGCAGTTCACCTACCTGGGAAGCATCATCTCTTCAGATGCCAAGATTGATAAAGAGATAGATCACAGATTAGCAAAGGCATATAGTGCATTTGGAAGGCTTCACAAAAGAGTCTGGAATAACAAACACCTGAGACAAAGCACCAAAATCAGTGTGTATAGAGCTATCATACTGTCTATTCTCCTATATGGGTCTGAAACATGGGTCACCTATCGCCAGCACCTACGACTCCTCGAACGCTTTCATCAGCGCTGTCTTCGCACAATCCTAAATTTACACTGGACTGACTATGTGATGAATGTTGCTGTCCTTGAGCAAGCAGGGATCACCAGTATTGAAGCCATGCTATTGAAAACACAGCAGCGCTGGGCAGGGCACGTCTCTAGGATGGAGGACCACCGCCTCCCAAAGATACTACTCTACAGTGAACTCGCCATGGGTCAGCGCAAGAGAGGCGCCCCCAAAAAGAGATGTAAGGACTCCCTGAAACAACATCTCAGGCTCGGCCAGATTGATCACCAAAAATGGTCCACCCTGGCCTCACATCAGGAGGCATGGAGATGCACTATCATCATGGAACTCTCAGACTTTAAAATTCACATTTCCACTTCTCTTCATTGCCTGGGTGAAAACATCTTAGCCTAAGAGATGTCGCAAAAGAAGCCATTATCACTCCAACTCATGGCACGGCCATCTGCAAATCCAACTGTCTTGACTGGGTAGGAATACATTGCGTGATTGGGGAAAAAATGTGCATACTCGGTTGCAAATGAAACCGGAAATATATTTGCTGGGACTATCAGATGATCAACAGGGGGAAAGGGACATGGAAGAATTTTACAGTATATGATAAAGGTGGCAAGAGTTTTGCATGCAAAAAAGTAGAAAATAGAGGCGATCCCATCAATAGAAGATTGGTTGTTGTTGCAGGTGTATGTCTTAATCGGAACGGGCAGGCTGGCAATTTTAATGTGTGATAATAAAACAGAGATGTTTAAGCTAGTATGGCAACCAGTTGTGACACACAAGAGAGAGAATTGGAGCAGATTATCAGTCATAGTTTTTAAGGGCAGTAGAAATCAAGTACATATATGCCATCTAATCTGATAAACAATAAAAACAACACAGTTGACATTTGAGGAAGGCGGCTTTGGAAACAAATAAGACTTTCAACTGGAGAGTTGGGAAGCTAAGCCCTGTTTATTTCTTTATTATTATTTACATTATTCCTACCCCGCCCTTCTCACCCCAGGGAGGGGGGGGTGGACCTCAGGGCGGCTTACAAGGCAGCAATTTGATGCCATAGTATACACTATAAAACCATAAAACATACAACATTAGAATAAGTTAAAAAATTTAAAAACATATTCCATCCACAAATCCAAGTTTTAAAAAACTTTGTTTTTTTGTAGTATATGATAATATAGTGTGTAAATAGCCATTTTAAACCTTATGTTCATTCTGTAATGCTAATAAATGTTTTTTGTGTGTTTTAAGTGTGTGTGTGTGGATATTTAATAAATAGTATTGCAAATGGCAACAACAACAGCATTTCTTTGATTTCATGGCTTTACCATTGAAAAAAAGTTGAAGTATGATAGGATAATAGGAGAAGTATTGGTGGGGGAACTACTCTGCAAATGGGAAATAAAAGAACAGAGGAAAAAGAGAAGAATAAAGGGGGGGGGAAACGAACCTAATGGGGAATTAGGGAAGGAAAGGAAGGGGGAGAGAGAGAGAGAGAGAGAGAGAGAAAAGAGAGAGAAGAAGAAGACAAAGACGAAGAAGTAGTTGACTTCCAATCTTCTCCACAGTGGTTTGGATTGTCCTTTCTTAGATCCTTATAATTCTGCTATTCCCTCTTTGTTTGTTTTCTTTGTATAATTATTCCTCTCTCTGTCATCAATTTGGTTCAATTAACAGTTTCATTTTTTCTTGTATGATCATATAGTCTCTTAATGTTATCCAATCAGATATATTTTCATTTCCACATGTACACTAGGATACTAATTCGGCTAGTTTATCCAGGTTTCACACCGAGTGTATAAATACATTTAAAAACATATTAACTATATGTATTACTGTGTTAGAGTGTCATTTTGGTTGGTGGTGTGCCCCAGGATTTTGTAAATGTAAAAAGTGTGCCGCGGCTCAAAAAAGGTTGGTAAACACTGCTTTATAAGAGCAGAAGCAGCACTACTGCAGATCCTTCCTGCATCCAAAATCTCTCATCCTAGCAAAGTGGACTCCTTTGCAGGGAAAAAGGAAGAGGAAGATTATGATGGCATAGTTATGATGTAAAGCAATCTTACTATGATTGGCACATTCTCAGCTAATCTGCTTGTTGGAAAGTTTAATGTTTTTATGGTAGGCCATTAACGCACTGAAACGTTCAACAAATAAGGAAGTTCCTGGTCTTTCAAGTTCAAATCTATTTCAAAAACTTTCTTTTTCAAAGTGCCAATTTGCATCTTCCCTTTCCCCTATTACTGAGCATACTGTGGACTAACTAACAAACAGAACTTCACTCAAGTACATTCACAGAAAAGGTTCCCCTGCAAACAGGGCATTGACCAACACCACTTGAAATGTATTTGCTTGCCAATTCGTTGCCGAGTTTACAAAGCACATTTGCACTTGGCATGGATTTCAAGTGTTACTTCAACAGAGCCCAACACAGGGTCTCTGCAACGAGAAAAACATGTATTTTTGTACTATCTGTATCATTTCTCTATTAAATTACACAAGCAAATATGCTTAGCAATTCTGTTTTTAATTGCATAAATACAGCTTGATTGTGGTGGCTGGCTCCACTATGTGCCAAACACAAAGCTCCTGCAAAATTGCTTTGAATTACTTCTTGCAGTCGGAAATTGGCTGCCCAAGTTGAGCAGCTCTAAAATAACACTTTCTGAAACTATTAAGTTCTATATAATTTTCTCAGAGATAGGACACAAAGGCGGAGAACCAAGACAGCCAATGCGAATGTTGTTCTATTCTAAATGTTGGCATGGCGAAGCTGAATGAAAAGCAAAACTAAAAGCTTGAGAAATCACTGCTACTTAGTTTCAGGGTATATTAAAGATAAATGTATGGTCCAGGCACGTTGGGATTAAAATATTTGAAAATAGGAAGAAGAAAAAAACCATTCTGTTTCCATAGCCACCACCATTACACCCAGGATGTCCTTGTAATTCAGGAACAGGTCACCAGAACCTGACCATTCATTCCTCAAGATAAAAGGCCTATTGTGAACATGCCCCTGCCTCCTTCTCCTTCTGGACAGAGCAACTTGTTCTGAAGGTATTATACAAATCAAATAGTACTTAAGGTCACAACTGCATGCCATGGAAAGTGTTGACTCCCAAAGGAAATATGAGCGTAGCTCTACAACACCATCTATTGGATGTCTTTGAATTACACTGAAGAGTATATGCGTGGCACACACTACAACAGACCAAGGAAAATGTGTTAAGGACATCTTTAATCATATTCTAGCTTTTCAACACATGATGCGTACTCTATTTTAATTAATTTATTAAAATATTAAAATATTGATATCCCAGATTGCATTTCAAGATGCCACGACAGCATACAACAGAATAAATTTGAGACAATAAGTAAGTCTGAGTCCCTCTACGGAGGTGGAGAAGATCAGGATATAAAAGTTTTAAATAATTTTAAAGAAATAAACTACAATGATACCTTGACTTAAAAGTTTAATTTGTTCCATGGCTAAGCTCTTAACTCAAATCACTCTTATCTCAAAGCCAATTTCCCCACTGAAATGCTACTCCATTCCTACCACCTGAAATACCTCCCTCTCCCCCATTTTTGTTACATATTTAAATAAGAGCATGTACTTAATAGATATTAATGCATAAATGCACATTCACATGGAAAAATAAAAAGGAAAGATAAACTTTAAAACGGTAGAAGCACAAAACACAACGTGAACAGGCAGAAGCATTTTCTTCATATTGTATTCATTCCAGCCTCCCCCTTTTCTCTCGCTTTCTCTCTCCATCTCTCCCTTCATGAAGACAACAATACCAAGAATAAAAACCACACATAATCAACTAACCCAAAGTTCCTCAAACTGAAAGTGACAGAAAGTGAGATGAAATCTTCTGATCAAGGGCACAGTCAGCAAAACAAATACCACAGGGGTGCTAACCCTTCCCTATGCTCTCCAAAGCAGACAGCAATCTCCCAAAGCGGACAAGAGCACAAGGCATGGAGACTGCTCCCTCGAAGTCCTAAAGTCCTGTACTCTTGCGCTAGTGCTTCCTCTGGCACTAGCTCTTAACGCAAAATGCTGCTCTTAGGTCAAAGCTATTCCTGGGCCGAATGACAGTTCTTAACTCAAAATGCTATTAAGTTGGGATGCTCTTAAGTCAAGGTTCCACTGTATAGTAATAATTCTAAAAGCACAAGGACATAATCAAAGTAATAAATAAATCGAAATAAATCGACTAATAAATCAAAGTAATAAATAAATAATAAATAATAAATAAAGGGATAATATGAAGCATTCAAAGGGGAAATGAGTTAAATAACTACAATCAGCCCTCCACATGCAATGGAATTAGGGATATTGGACCCCCATGAAAGTGAAAAACTGCAAAAAAAAATTGGTACAAAGAGAACACCTCTAGGAATTTCTAGATCTTCCAGCATGACTTTATGGTCAACATCTTCTGGAAGCAGACCACAGAATCACACTGGGGGCTAGAGATTCCTGAAGAGATTTTTTTCTCTAAAACCAGGACTAGAGGAAGCTAACCAGAGAGTCACATGAAAGCACCTGGAGAATCCTAAGAGAATATTTTTAATCAGATCCACAAATAATCAAATCTGCAAAAGTTAAAACCACAAATGTGTAGGGATGACTGTACAGTAATTCTAAAAGACCAGGAACAAATTAAATAAGAAGTCACTTCAAACCACAAAATTTTAAAGTACAGGCGACCCTCGAGTTACTCAAAACTAACGGCAGGGAACATTACCTAATAACTATAGACAAAACGCTACAGATAGGCACAACAATGCGTGTGCGAGCAGCCCGTGAATGGGCAGAGGCACATCAAATACGTGTGGAAATATGAAATATCAATAAAACATTAGAAAAGCACCTATTGGTGAAGATGCAATAAATATCAACCAGATGTCTACGACATTACTTCAATAGTAATATAACAAAGATCAATATATACAGACATACTTCTCGGATCCAGCTTCAAGAGGTGAATGTAGACGTGCTCCTTCCTGGTATGTATAATCCATAGATATGTAAATATGTCCATGCTCAGAGTCGGATTAATAGAGTTAATCCATAGTAAATGAGTCGGCTGTAAGTAACGAGTTACTAACATCCAACTTACAAATGACTTATTTAAGAATGGGGATGGGACAACAGGAAGTGAGAGAAATCTAACGCTTAGAAGGGAAATTCACTCCTGAAAGAGTTTTCATGGGGAAAGGGGGTCTCCACTGAAGATTTATCACCAATCCTTGTTTCCACAACAAGCCACATTTTTCAAAATCCAATTATCACAAGGACAGAAAGTGAGATGAAATCTTCTGATCAAGGGCACAGTCAGCAAAACAAACACCACAGGGGTGCTAACTCTTCCCTATGATCTCCAAAGCTTGCATATATAACTCTAGCCGTGTGTGTGTGTGTCTGGAGTTACACTTAAAAACAGACTTGTTCCGACTTACATATAAATTTAACTTAAGAACAAACCTACCGAACCTATTTTGTTCATAACTTGGGGGCGGCCTAGAGTTGAAATCAAATATCTCACCCAATACTGATATTTTTCTCTACAATTTTTAATTCTTACATGCAAAAAATGGAAAGGGAAATTCAATTAATCCCACACAGAGATATGCACGATACTGCTTAAAATGACACCAGACTCTATTAAAGATGTCATTAAGCGGCATAAATCAAAGCACACACAATATCAAGTACTAGGCCAAAACCTGGGAGGGTGTCACATGCTTTGCTGGCAAGGAAGTCCCAAATGCATGCCTTGACATCTCCAAATAGGACTGACAAAGTTTCTTAACTAGAGAGTGCTACTGTCAGTCAATGTTTACCAATGCCTCCACTCCCTTTAAACTGACCATTACGGATGGGTCGATGGAAATGATTCAGTCGAAAAATAGGTGAAACATAGCTTCTTCTCCTGTATGAGACAATACTGAACTAGTTGGACCAATGAATGGGCAGGCTTCCTATAAGACACCTTCCTGTGTTCCTATTTTACTTACAGGTTTGGCATGCTAGCACCTGAACTCCACTATGACCAGTATCCGTGCAATTCAAGGGTAACTATCACAGTACAGTACTTTAACTGACAACATTATTGAAAACTCTGCAGGAAAAAAGTGCATGCAATTAAAATATTTACTTTACATTGACCTGCAAAATCCACCTTTGCCCATCATGACTTTCAAACGCCCACTTCATGCGCAAACGGTGAAGCACAAACAGCGTCAGAAACAATAACTAATGGCTGTGAAATGGTATCCTGCGTGTCGGTGGCTGTTTACTGAAATGAACAGATGACAAATGAATTGTTAGAATTACAACTCTGCGCTGCCAATAGATGATTACAAAAGCAGGAACATTCAGCTAAGTGCTCATCCAAAGCGACTCTGCTACCTTCACCCGTGCGTCATTATCACAACAATTGCTTACTGCACTCACCTCATAGCTGGAGGGGGTGCGAATTCACTTAGCCAGACAACAAATGCACAAAAAGAACGTTGCTAATTGGATGTCACTCAGCTCTGAATACATTAATAAGCTGTCTTTGCTGTAACACTTAGCAAGCACCTTCTGGGTGCAAAGTGCCTTAAAGTGCTCTTTGGAACAATCACAACTATTCTTCAGGGAAAGGGAGGGACACAATGCTATCCTTCACCTCCAAGGCCATGGGAAGGGGAAAGGAGGAGAGAAAGAACATGTGGTTAACACCTGGATCTTCAAAACACGTCCATGTTCATTCACACTGGTGATGAATGCCCTCCCAGCAGTACTGAAGCTCATTTATTGTTGTTATTGGCTAGCAACAGTAAAATTAGAGTTATAGAGATCCTATGATGGGACCTACGACTCCTCAAACGCTTTCATCAGCACTGTCTTCACACAATCCTAAATGTACACTGGACGGACTATGTGACGAATGTTTCTGTCCTTGAACAGGCAGGGATCACCAGCATTGAGGCCATGCTATTGAAAACACAGCTGTGCTGGGCAGGACACATCTGTAGGATGGAGGACCACCGCCTCCCAAAGATACTACTCTACGGTGAACTCGCCACGGGTCAGCGCAAGAGAGGCACCCCCAAAAAGAGATATAAGGACTCCCTGAAACAGCATCTCAGGCTCGGCTAGATTGATCATCAACAATGGTCCACCCTGGGAGGCATGGAGACGCACTATCCACAATGCTGCAGCCTCTTTCGAGAAGACACGCCGAATGGGTCTCGAAGAGAAACGACAACGCAGAAAGAACCGCAACTTGGAAACAACATCACCCAAGGAGACTTTCTGCTGTGTTTTCTGCAACCGAACTTGCCTATCTCAGATTGGCCTTTTTAGTCATCAACGCGCTTGTAAAAAGTGTGGGATGAGTCCTTCCTAAGAATCTTCGTTCGCGAAGTAATGCTAGTAGTAGCATGATGGGATCTCCAAGAGTCCTGATCATTAACTATCCTGCTTAGGTCTTCAAACTCAGGATTGAAGCTTTTTTGATTGAGTCAACTGACCTGTCGTGCATTTTTTGCCTTTTCCTAATGCCTTCTTCAAACACGCTCTTTTCAAATGAGTCATATCATCTTATGATATGCCCAAAGCATGACAGGCTCAGTTTGAGCGTTATTGTCAAGATTTTGGAAGGCGATCCCGAGTCAGCCCCCACAACACCACGGCATACCTAGCAACCCATGTTTTAGAGCTGTGTAAATGGGGCCTAAGAAATTGAGGAATGTGTTAAAACTACAGAAAAAAAAGTATTAGGAAAGGCATCTTTGATTTTTGTTTGTTTTAAAAAAAACCAAAAAACAAAGATTGGACAGTCATCTATCAGAAGTGCTTTGATTGAGTGTTCCTGTATGGAGGAATGGTATTGGACTGGGTGGACTTTGTGATCTCTTCCAAGTCTGTGATTCTATGTTTTCTGACACTTGCATTTTTCAGAGAACACATTCCTAAACATCCCATCTCCTCCTTACAGAGCTTTTCTGCAGTCAATTCTTTGCTTATAAAACTGTAGTATAAACTAATGACTCTACAGCAGACCAATGGCAAAAGATGCACTAAACTTTGTAAACATTTACTGGGTTTCTGTACATAAGGCTGTACTAGGCCTCTGTAAGATAATTCATTTAATCTTCCATTTCCCCCTTCTACGTGAATTCAGTGGCTTGGAAATTAGTAAAATGTTCCCCAGAAGTCCTACTGGTTGCCGTAAGTGGAAGCTTCTGCTTTTCATCCTGGCCTACCCCATGGTATTTTGTCTTGGCAGATGTTTCCATCTTTGTACCTCTGGTATATCTCTTTTAAAGACAGATAGTTTAAACAAGGAAACATCTGCAGAACTCATTAAATACTCAAGAAAATAAAACAAGATTTGGTTTTTTTCCACAATGCACTCTGAGTGTGCAAGACCCTTAAGTATTGAGTACCTTAAGAGCACAGCATGGCTGATAAGCAATTTTGGTTTGAATTCACTACCTACTGCAACAATAACGCTCAAACACTCTACTTATTTTTGACTTGAGGATCCTTCTTTGGAGGCTTTTAAACAGAGGCTGGATTGACATCTGCCGGGGATACTTTGATTGTGCTTTTCCTGTGGTCTCTTCCACATATATGATTCTATGGTAACTACAGAAAAGACTGGGAAGACCTTAAAGCTACAGAAATTGTGAGATTTGTTGATATACAGCACATTTGGAATCACAGTCTTGCCAGTCTCTCTCAAACCAAACCCAAGGAGAACCATGACAGATGCAGAGCGTGGCAAAGTCAACAAACCAGTTTCAGCCATGTCTTGTAACAACATAAAGCCTAGAACTTTGTAGGAAACTCAACTTCCTCCTGCTAGTCACTCTTCAATGAATTCATAGTTTTAAATATGCTTTTTATGAATTTTAACTGATTTTTTAAAACACCAATGATATTGAATTCTGTTTCGATGTTTGTATATTTGTATATTTTAAATTGTATGGAAATGCTTTTAATGTAAGCCGCTTTGAGTCTCCTGGTGGGAAGAAAAAGCAGGGTATAAATAAACATAATAATAGTTTTATCAAACCAAGTGGATTAAACCCAGCCTCTTGCACTAAGTGGTTATAGCTCCCAGGAAGCACAGTGGGTTAAACCACTGAGCTGCTGAACTTGCTGACCGAAAGGTTGGTGGTTCGAATCCGGGGAGCGGGGTGAGCTCCGTTAGCCCCAGCTTCTGCCAACCTAGCAGTTCGCAAACATAAAAATCTGAGTAGATCAATAGGTACCGCTTCGGCGGGAAGGCAACAGCGCTCCATGTATTCATGCCAGCCACATGATCTTGGAGGTGCCTACGGACAACACCAGCTCTTCGTCTTAGAAATGGAAGTTGAGCACCACCCCTCAGAGTTGGACACAACTAGGCTGAATGTCAGAGAAAACGTTTACCTTTAGTTACAGCTCACAAACTGTTAATTTACAACATGACAGGATCACAAGAAGGGGAAAGACACTGATAACAAGTGGTGGAATTGGGTCTGTTAGAAGAGGCACTACAAGAGGATTTTCTTTTCTGTTGCAAATTGAGAACATTTGGTGCCTGCACAGAGATTAAGTATATGATGGTGCCCAACAGTTAGTAGGATAATATATATATCTATATATATTTACACAAACTGACATACAGGAGAAAGACTTTTACAGAGACAACACATGCAGATCCACAGAAGCCAAGAACTTTATAGGGGCTGGGCAGTGTTGCACTATTAGGATAAGCGACACCTAGTGTTCTTTCTCTCTCTATGCTCCGCTCAGAAAATGCAGGGGCCCTACTGTGTTTACACTTGTCAGCCATGGTGACTCTCTTGCTCATAGTCCTTCACTTAGTTGTGGCGTTTCCGTACTCTTACTTTTCCTCAGCACTCTCTTGTACCTACCTTTTCCTTAGGTGTCTGCTTTGCAGTGAATAACATACTGTCTCATCTTCTCCCTCCAACCATTCAGTCTTTGGTGTCTGGTTCAAAACTTCCCCTTGCCTTAGAATCTCTCTACGCTAAGCATTTCTGTCCTTACAGGAAATACATTACTTCCTTTCCTTGCATCTATTTGGAAATTCACCTTTGCCAAGGTATGCTTTCCTTTCCACAAGACAAGTAAAGAGCGGAGACCATTTTCAGATGAAAAATGTGCCTCGGTGAACAGTACATCTGTGAGCATATCAGAAGCACTAAAACAGTCAATTTTATTAACACGGGTGTCAAACATCACTCTTTGGATCAATCTAACTGCCATATTATATTTATTTATGTTATTTGTATCCTTTCTCTACCCCAAAGGGGACTCAAGGCGGTTTCACATATGGCAACTATTCAATATCCAGATTATTTGATTTGAACTGGATTATATGGCAGTGTAGACTCATATAATTCAGTTCAAAGCAGTTGATGTGGATTATCTGATTTGATAATCTGAATTATTTATTTATTTATTATTTGGACTTGTACGCCGCCACTCCCCGAGGGCTCGGAGTGGCTTACAATCAGGTAAAACACATAGAGGTAAAAGCATACGTATTAAACTAGCTTAAAAAAGATTTCTGGCCTAGCAATCAAAGACTAGCCGGAAAAGGTGAGTCTTGCAGGCCTTGCGGAAGGAGAGAAGGTCCTGCATGGCCCGTACATCACTAGGAAGAGTGTCCCATATTGACGGCGCCACTATAGAAAAGGCTCTGCAGTGTAGAAGGAGCTCCTGAAAGCAGTAAAGCTAATCCATTGAAAGTTCTCAAACTAAATGAAATACATCAATCCAATGTATTAAAAACATTTCTACTTACACCGCCCATTGTAATTCCACCAATAAGTGCCACATATGGTTTCTTGCAGGTACCTGTCATAAATACAGTAACACATTTTTGTTTGAAATAATGCAATGCACAAAATGACCTTGTAAGCTTGTATAACACAACATTTTTTTTCAAGTGAGATGGCCAACAGGTAATCATTTCATTCTGAATTCCAAAGAGAGTATCTTATATGCCTGTTAATGCCTATATCAATATTAATGGGAAAATGTGTTAATATTTTTATAGTTTATGATATAGACAGATAGATATGCACCTTCATAAGATTTTGGTGTACACTCTGAACAAAAGTTTTGTTGTTGTTTTTTCAAAAACACATTTAACAAAACTCTAAACCACTGCTAACAATAAAATAAGGCACATACAGAGCAGTAAAAAAACAGAACATGGTTTTAAAAATCAAGAAACATTGGTAAGAAGCATCAGATTAAATCAGTTAGACACTATACTTGAGACCTGAGTACAGACACTCCCGAGTTTTAAACATCTGATTTGTTAGGAACGTGGGTGAAACAACAGGAAGCGACTGAAATCTACCCGTAGGAAGGGAAATTTATTCCTTGAAGAGTTATTATTATTCACTCCTGAAAGAGTTATCAAGGAGAAATGGTGTCTCCACTGAAGCTTCCTCAACAATCCTTGTTTTCATAACAAACCAAATTTTCTCAAAATCCAATGATCACAGGGATGGAAAGTGAATTCTTCTGAACAGGGACACAGGCAGTAAAAACAAACACCATGAGGGTGTTAACCCTTCCCTATGCTATCCAAAGCATACGTGTATGTATGTATTAGGCTTGATTGATTAAAAAAATGGTTCAAAACCCGTTTCAGATGTAGGGGGCACTGGTGGTTCAATTCGGAAATCAATTCCAATTTTTATAGAAAAAGAAATGTTCAAAACTTTTTGAAACTTCTGAGACTTCCAAATTTTGAATAATGGTTTGAAAGTGTTATTTCCTGTTTTATTGGGTGGTCTTTACTTTGAAAGTAGTTGTTTTACTCCAGAAAGGGGGGGAAGCAAAGGGAGGAAATTCATCCACCCTGGTTTAAAATGGCTTCTCTAGTGTAAGCCTGAAGCGGGAGGGACAGAAATGCAAGGAAATTCACCACTCTGTTTTAAAACACTTGCCCAGCCTCCAGATGGTCACCCAGCCTCAATAATAATAATAATAATAATAATGATGATAATGATAATGATAATAATAATAATAAACTGGAAGAGACCCTTGGGCCATGTAGTCCAACCCCCTTCATTCTGCCTTTGTGCAGGGAAACCACAATCAAAGCACCCCTGACAGATGGCCACCCATGCTCAATAATAATAATAATAATAATAATCCCTTCTGCCTTCATGCAGGGAAAGCACAATCTAAGCATCCCTGACAGGTGTCCACTCAGCCATCATAATAATAATAATAATAATAATAATAATAATTGTTTTCACCTCCTGGCCCAGGAAGTTTAGGGAGAGGAAGGAAGGCAGGCAGGTAGCTGTGAGCGGAGGTCTGTCCGTGCCCAGTGCAGACCAGCGTGAGGAAGCAGGCCAAAGGCGACCTTTGGGAGCCACATGGCATAGGCCAGATGCTCCTTTGGGCCCCAGATGGGCCCAGGAAGGACGGAGAAGCATGAGGAAGGAGGCGGGAAGCAGCGGCAGGCACACTCACCAACTGCTTCATTCAGCCAAAGGCGGCTTCGCCATAAGTAAGGTCGATTGGCTGAGGAGGCCCAGTGGCCGGGCAATACAGCCGCTGGATGCGCGCTTCCAGGGCCTCTTCCTGCACACACTTCCCAAAGCTGGGAGAGAGAGGCGCACTGGAGTTTGTGGTGACCGTCTCCCTATGGAACTGGAAACGCTAAAGACGCTGTTAGACCTGTGGGATCCTCCTAGGCTTCCCTCGTTTGATGGTCGAGCTGGATAGCTCACCGACCCATGTGGTCATGAGCCTGGCCTACCCTTCCCCTGTCTTAGATGTAGTCACCTCCCTCTCGTTGTTGTATTGTTTTGTTTGGATACTATGTATTTTATGTTCAAGCTGTGTAAGTCGCCCGGAGCACATTTGTTGAGGGCGACTTATAAATAATAAAATTAGTTAGTTAGTTAGAGTTAGCAAGCGTGCGGGGAAAGAGGGCTGAGGCTACACGCCCAGGAGCCAGTGAAGCACTCAGAGGAGAGAAAAAGAGGAATTTCACCACTCTGTGAGCTGCGGCCAGGGACCAGAAGTGAGGAAACGCTGAATCATTTCCGACTCACTTCATCGGAACAGAAATGGCGGAAAAAGCTTCAGAAGGGCAAGAGGACTTCCGGTTTCCTTAATAACTTCAAAATCGCTTCAAAAAGCAAGTATTTCTAGAAGTTTTTCTAGTACAAAAAATAGCAATTCAAGTATGTATAGAGCCATAGCGTATTAAATCATCTTACAAATGGTAGCTACCTGTGAAATCTTGCTTTAAATAATTTTGGAAAAGTGATTTAACACAAAGATAATTAAATCATGTAAGAAAGGGAAAATTAAATATGGATTCAAATAGAAATTATTCACTGTAATATTTATCCCTCATTTAACCAGCTGACCCCCTTGCGCAGTTATCAGGCCCATTCACATATTACAAGGCAGCGAGTCTGGATTTGCCACTAGGACACAACTTTTCATGTTCAACGCTTAGGCCCAGGATCAGCAACTGTTGTCAGAGGAAAGCCCCATTGCCCTCCATCTCTGTCTATGCTGGTCAGGGTTTATGACAGTCACAGTTTAAAAACATCTGGAGGACCACAAATTGCCCAGTTCTGGAGCAGCCTCCAAATGCCAAATATGGGGTGCTTCTAGAATTTCTAAAATAATTATTTCACTACTGAGCCAAAGCTGCAGTAGGAGCGTCGATGGGTCAGCATTTCAGCTTCTCTTCTGAAGACTCCTTTCATACACTCTCCAGATTAAATACAGGAAGGCATAACCACTAAGAGCAGTGTGTGAGGCCCTCTCTCATACACTTCAACAGACTGGCATACGTACCTATCGCATTGTTCAGGATGTATTCTTCTCTGAAGAAATCTTGTGCAACACTGTCTCCACTTTTCCTTGATTCACAGATAGCTTGCAAAAAAACCAAAAAAAATATCAAACTTGGTCACTGGAATGCCTGAAATACTAAAGATGATGACTCTGAAATAAACACTCATGATAAACAGCACAGCATAGCCAAGGAAACAAAGTAAGCCTCAATTCTGGACCAGCTTGTTGTTAAGGTCACCCTAAAGTGAATGCATCACAGGGTTTTCTTGGCAAGATCTGTTCAGTAGGTTTGCCTTTTTCTGCCTCTGAAACTGTGAGAGTGTGACTTGTCCAAGGTCACCCAGTGGGTTTCCATGACCGAGCAGGGTTTCGAACCTTGGTCTTCATCCAAAGTTCAAACCACTACAACCCCTTCAACACTGTCATTATATCCCAGGATCTGATCCCAGATGATCTGCTTATCCCAGATTATATGGCAGTGGAGGCTCACATAATAATAATAATAATACACACTTTATTTATATTCTGCTCTTCTCACCCCGAAGGGGACTCAGAACGGATTACAGGTACAGCAGACAATCCCTGCCATTTCCACATACACACATATAGGCGAACAGAGGCAAACTCTGGCCCCCAGGGGGAGCTAACGCACTCCTCATCTCTCAGCATTCCCAGCGTCCCTTGTTGTTCCTTCCGCATTCTTCAGCATTCCTGGAGTTCTTTAATAGCCTCATAATTCAGTCAAAATTTGCCTCCCCACTTAATGTGGTACCTTTATCTCCTACTTGACAGATGCAACTGTCTTTCGGGCTGCAAAGGTCGACAGCAGGCTACACTTAAAGCTCGAGCACCCACCTCGACCCGAGCAGGCCTCAAACTCATGACCCATTGGTCCGAGAGATCTTATTCAGCTGACACTTATCCAGCTGCGCCACAATCCAGTTCAAAGCAGATAACTCGGGACCACACTACACTGGCTCTCCAGTACTGGCATAATTTTCTTCTTATGGCAACTTACAGAACTAAATGAATTGACCAAAGCAAAAAAAAACCCCAAACTAGTGAGATCCGAGATCCAACTCCTGCTTTCCTGACCTACTTCATAGGGTTAATGTGAAACTAAAAGGGCAAAAGTTGATTCATGTATGTTAATCCAGTGCCTTGAAGGAAAGGCAGGTTATCAAAATCATTTTAAAAGTAAAAAAGATAACAATTCAAGTGCAGTGATTCAGAGAAAACTCAAGAGAAGTGAATCACCAAAAGCCTGTTGTCTCCTTGTTTCCCTCCACCCACAAAAAGATGCATACTGTAGATCTTTCCCAAGGAGCTATCGCTATAATGAATGGGGCAGATTATGGCTGATGGGAGATATCTACAGGTGAAAATACCTCAGGAAAGTCAGCTTCTCCTGATCCAACCCCAAAAGGTCAAAAACAGAGTCGTCCTGGATGCAAACAGGACTTACAGCAGTGGTGCTCAACCTGTGGGTCCCCAGATGTATTAGCCTTCAACTCCCAAAAATCCTAACAGCTGGTAAACTGGCTGTGATTTCTGGAAGTTGTAGGCCAAAACACCTGGGGACCCACAGGTTGAGAACCACTGACTTACAGTATGTGTTGTCAAAGGCTTTCATGTCCGGAATCATTGGACTGCTGTGACTTTTCTGGGCTGTATGGCAATATTCCAGAAGCATTATCTCCTAAAAGAACCTGCGAACCCCACCTCCTCCAAGGTGAACTGAATCACCTAAACTGGGCTCTACAGGCCAATGTAGACTCCACCACAGACATAAGAAGAGCTGCAAGACCAAGAACAAGCCAGGAGAGTAAAGACAAAGATTCACCCATACATCAAGGGAACTACTGACCACATAGGGAAGCGGATGAGGAAACAGAATCTACAGACCCACTAAGATGCTACATTCAGCAAAGGACAAGAGGGATCCTCTCACCTCTGCAGGACTCTACCATATACCATGCGGCTGTGGACAAGTCTACATAGGGACCACCAAATGCAGCAGCATTGCCCAGACAGGAATCAAGGAACATGAAAGGCAGTGCTATTTCAACCAGGGAAGAGAAGCCAGCCATAGCAGGGCACCTGATGAACCAACCTGGGCACAGCATAATATCTGAGAACACAGAAATGCTAGAACACTCAAACAACCACCATGTCAGACTATACAGAGAAGCCATTGAAATCCACAAGCAAGTGGACAATTTCAACAGAAAGGAGGAAACCATGAAAATGAACAAAATCTGGCTACCAGAAAAAAAGAAAAAAGAACTGCCCTGAGTCCGTCTGGGAGACGGTGGCAGGGCATAAATAAATTATTATTATTGTTATTATTATTCAATGCTAATCAAGCTGGCCAATTACAACAGTCACACTTGACTCAAGCAGACAAGAGTTTTTTCTCCCATCCTGGACGTTCCACTTGTAAACACCAATTTCCTTGTTTCCAACAGACCTCACAACCTCGGAGGATGCTTGACACAGATGTGGGTGAAATGTCAGAAGAGAATGCTTCATGAACATGGAACATGTGGAAAGCTCACAGCAACCCAAAGAGGACTTACTTTACTGCTGCTGACAGGGTTTAATTTTTACTGTCCACACATTGGCAAAAAAAGGAGGGGATTGGATATGCCTGCATTAAAACCATAGAATCAGAATTGGAAGAGGCCCATCCAATCCAATCCTCTGCCATCCCTCCAGACCAACTGAACAACAACAGAAAAAACATCTGATATAAACTGACTATAAACTCCAATACGATCTTTGTTCTTCTTTCTTCTTATTTTTAACATGTTGCCTAATAAAGATGCCAGCGGAGCTTCAAAAACGTGCATGAAGTGTTTTGTGAATTTTGGTTAGCCAATAAAGGAATTGTCTTTGTGTGAATTTTGTCTTATTTAACCCCCAAAGCATGAGACTAATGTCAGTGCTTATTTTTGATATGAGATGGCACCACCAAACACAAAATGTTGGATTCTTAGCTCTGCGACACTCAAATCCTCACCTCTGATATCACCCCCTGCACAGAAAGCTTTGTCTCCAGCACCCTTTATGATAATTAGAAAGGTGTCAGGATCCTGTTCCCATTTCTAAAAAACAAAATTAAGTAAAAAAAATATTTCAGAAGATCAGCAATATGCAGTCACTATCCCCCCCCCCCCTCCAGAAAATGATTGCCCTGGAATCATAAAACATTGATGGATTGACCAGAAGCACTACCTTATCATTGGACCCTTCCACGCAGCCATAGAACCCAGAATATCAAGGCAGAAAATCCCAGCTATATAACCCAGTTCAAAACAGAAAATGTGGGATTTTATTCAGCTGTGTGGAAGGGGCCTTCGAGAAAAATGTTATGCATGTCTACTTTTATTGATTTTATGCTGTAAACCGCTCTGGGCTCCAGAGAGAGCGGTCTACCAAATCGAATTTATAAATAAATAAATAAATAAATACTTAGAATTAAGGTCCATTTTTAACTTTTAAACATTTTAACTTTTTACCCCAATAGATCGCCCCACCGCCCACTTTAGGAACCACTGGTCTACACAATCTAGCCAATGTCTGAATGTTTCCTTTTCTAAGCTCTCACAAACTCACTGATTTCACTATGTAACAAAATTTGAAAAAAAATCTGTTCCTGGTTTGAAATTTCCTGTTTAAAGCAGTTGTTATACTCCAGAAACTTTTTTTGTGGCTACCACAAGCTAGGTTAAATTGATAGAGACTCTGAGAGATGCTCATTGAAAAACTATAGTTAAATCTGCTGTAGGATGTCCTGCAAAAACAAAGTTTTCCATGTTTTTATGACAGAACCAATTAGGAAATGACATTTATAACCCAGAAACAAAAAATCATGTTATGTACTGTTTTCTTTGACTAGAGTGCCAGTGGTTCCCAACCTTTGGGCCTCCAGATGTTTTGGACTTCAGTTCCCGCAGTTCTAAAAAGCTGGTAAACTGGCCGGGATTTCTGTGAGTTGAAGTTCAAAACACATGGAACCACTGTAGACAGATCAGGTATTATAGATAGAATTTAGATTCCAACTCAGGTTCAATGAGGCCCCTTCCACACAGCTGAATAAAAACCCACATTTTCTGCTTTGAACTGGGATATGTAACAGTGTGGACACAGATAACCCAGTTCAAATCAGATATTGTGGGATTTTCTTCCTTGATATTCTGGGTTATATGGCTGTGTGGAAGAGAGCCCTGAATCTCCAAAACGTCAGTCCACATTTTCCGCTGTCAATACTCAAGTGGAAAGAGTAATCAAGGAGTGTTGACCTGAAATGCTAGAACTGCTACGACTGCAAGTAGCCTTCCAATGGCTAGTGTCAGAAATCAAAGCCATGCCACCCATGTCATCAGGCTCCCAATTGGAGATCCTCACATGAAGAAGAAGGAAAGAAGAGCAAAGCACATATAGCTGGCTTTTGAGTAGCTAGCCGAGCCTCTAACTAGCACCTGGAAGCAGCTGGAAGCAGGAAAGGAACCTGCACAGTGTAAAGAAGAAGAAAACAGTCCTAATTCTGCACCTAACCTACAGACTGGGTTAGGTCCAGATTAAACCATGTTGAGGTACCAATTCCCACTGAGTCTGGATCTACACTGCCCTATATCCCAGGATCTGGTCCAATTATCTCTTTTGAACTGGATTTTAGGAGTCTACACTGCCAGATAATTTGGGATCAAATTCCTGGGTTATACAGCAGTGTGGAAAGGGCCTCGGTTTTTGCCAGAGTTTATTTTTATTTATTTTTATTTACAGTATTTTTACCCCACCCTTCTCAACCCCCGAGGGGGAACTCAGGGCAGCTAACAAGGCAGCAATTAGATGCCAGAGACAATAGACAATATAAAATCATAAATACAATCAAAGTTAAAAAAAACAACAACAGATCAACAGATTATCAACAGTCATGTAATTTAAAATAATATTCCAACTATAACCAATCTACACCCAATCGGTAACGGTAAGCCATATTCTCATGTCCATCGTCATACCAGTCCGTTCCAATTAAAGTGCTGCATTGAGTTACTGTACAAATGCCTGGTCCCATAACCATGATTTAACCTTTTTTCTAAATGCCAGGAGGGATGGAGTCAATCGTATTTCACTTGGAAGTGCATTCCACAGGCGGGGAGCCACAGCAGAGAAGGCCCTGTCTCTCGTCCCCACCAGCCACATTTGAGACGTTGGCGGGAGCGAGAGCAGGGCCTCCCTGGATGATCTTAAATTACGAGGTCTGACATAGAGGCAGATGTGTTTGGACAAGTAAGCTGGGCCAGAACTGTATAGTCCTTTGCCCCATTCCATGGAAATATAGGGATTGGACTGGTCATTTAAATCAAATTACCAACCTTCAGTTGTGGATATATCTGCCGAATCATGGAAAGAGTTAATGCATTCAGAGCCTTGGGTCTATTCATGGTTATTACACCAGCACACCCTTTTTTCTCAAGCAGAACGTCAGGTGAAGAATCCGCAGTCCCAGACATACTCTGCATGGAACAAAAACAACCACAATCGGGATTGCTAACAAGATAACAGTGCCAAGGACAAGTGGGCTCATGACACTATAGGATGCATGCTGTTTTCTGGAACAGGGTTAAGAATCATGCAACTTTCCAAGTGTTGTTGGACTGCACCTCCCATCAGCCGCAGCCAATATTGAGGGATAATGGGACATGTGGTTAAACAAAATCTGGAGGGTCACAGTTCCCCAGTCCTGTGCATATCTAGGATCCTTATGCACACCCATAGAGCCCTTATCCCATTCAAACAGCAGTTTTTAAGATTTAGTGGTTTTTAGTTTTGAATATGTTTTTATGGTCTTTAATTTATTTTTTAAAATACCAAGCACATTTAATTCTATTTTAATGTTTATATATTTTAGATTTTAAACTATACTGAAAGGCTTTTAATGTAAACCGCTTTGAATCTCCTTGTAAGAGAGAAAAGCAGGGTATAAACAAACATAACAATAATAATAATTCACCGTAACATAAATTACTTTCAAGACCCCCCTTTAGTTTCTAAAGTGGTTTCAGTTCAGGCTTCTGATGGGAAAGCAAGGCCTCAAGACACTTTGCAGAATAAAGTGCACCATTTTTTTGTTTTGCTATCATAATGCCAACCCACCCAACACAAAGGAGACCTTTATACTCACTAAGTGCTGTATTATAACCTGCAGCCTGTTGAATGACTTCAGCCTGAAAAGAAGAAAATCAAGGTCAACCATATCTCTGCCACAGCCAAGGTAAACATTTCAAGCAATTTCCAGGCTTTTGCCCAACTTGCTCCTAGACACACACAGCCTATGTTTCACAATGTCTAATATATTTACTTTAATTTTATACTTCCAAATCTGTTTTCCTACTTTAGCTACAGGTGCAATTTACAACACAAAAGTCATAGACATCCTGCTTTGGTTTCCTCTAGATGCTTTCCTATAACAGTTAAAAGGTCAGGCTAATCTGGGCAAGGGCCATAAATTAAGTAAAGCTTTCCCCTTGACATTAAGTCTAGTCATGTCCAACTTCTGGAGAGGTGGAGCTCATCTCAATTTCTAAGCCGAAGAGCCAGTGTTGTCCACAGATGCCTCCTAGGTCATGTGGCCAGCATGACTGCATAGAGAGCTGTTTTCTTCCCACCAAAGCGGTACCTAGGGATCTACCCACATTTGCATGTTTTCAAACTGCTAGGGAGGCAGAAGCTGGGGCTAACAATGGGAGCTCACCCCATCCCATGGATTTGAACTGCCGAACTTCCAGTTAGCAAGTTCTGCAGCTTAGTGGTTTAACCCGCTGTGCCACCGCAACCCCTTGGCCATAGATTATGGGGTATTATAGCCCAAAACATATAAAAACACAAGGCTGGATATGCCTGGATTAGCTACATACAGTGGTTTATTTATTTATTTATTTCAAACATTTATATCCCGTCCTCCTCAACCCCCGCGGAGGTGCAACAGAACCTATGAATTCAGTATCTATCCACAATGATTTCTAGACCTTTCTATTTTCCTTACTCCACACCTCAATGGCCAGATGTATGAAAATTCCTGGAAGTGTCAAAATTTATTTTTTTAAATAATAACTCAATGGTTCAATTTATAAATTATATTCTAACACAATATTCAACTTTCTATTTTTTTAAAAACCTATGTGAAATTAAAAAAGGAAACTTGAACAAACTCTCTCCAAAGCATGGACATTATTTCTCTTATACTTTCCCCACATCTTAATATAAGCGAACCTGCATAATGGGCCCTTAAATATGTAAAGGTTTCCCCTGACATTAAGTCTAGTTGTGTCCGACTCTGGGGGGTGGTGCTCATCTCAATTTCTAAGCCAAAGAGCCGGTGTTGTCTGTAGACACTTCCATGGTCATGTGGCCAGCATGACAGCATGGAGCGCCATTACCATTCCCCAGAAGCAGTACCTATTGAACTACTCACAGTTGCATGTTTTCAAACTACTAAGTTGGCAAAAGCTGGTCCTAACAGCGGGAGCTCACCCTGCTCCCTGGATTTGAACCACCAACCTTTTAGTCAACAAGTTCAGCAGCTCAGCAGTTTAACCCACTGTGCCTCCAGTAGGCCCATAAATAGACTGTAAAGTAATTTCCAGTTGAGTGGGAAGCAGGCCAGCTTTCTAACCACTTAGAAAAAGAACTGGTCATCAGATCACTCTTGATAACATGCAGACAATGGTCTATTATTCAACTTGACTTGGATCACCTTAACTTGACTTTATACAAGTCAGCCTGCCTCATGAAAAGGCAGGACATAAAGAAAAAAAGATGTATGTTAGCAAAGTGAAAGCATACTTGAGTTGTTTTTAATTACAGAATTAAGTGATCCCTGAGCTCTTAAAATGAGAATGGGCGAAACAGATGCCTGACCCCTTATGTCCTGACCTATAGCCTTTTCATGAGGCAGACTGACTAAGCTTCCCTTGTTGCTGCTGCTGCTGTGTGCCTTCAAGTTGCTTCCAACTTATGGTGATCCTAAGGCAGGGGTCAGGAACCTTTTTGACTCAGAGAAAGCAAAATATTTGGAAAATTATTTCAGTGAGAGCCATATAGTGTATATAATATATTTTAAGACTTGAGTTCAACTAAATGTGAGTATATGCGTACATACTATGAGAAAAGGATGACGAGACACTTCAGACCTGGCTCTACAAAAGGCACTCTGGGAAGGAAGAAAAGATGGAAGGAAGGGGGAAAGAAAGACAGACAGAGGAAATAAAGGAAGGAGGGGGAGAGGAAGAAAGAAAAGAAGAACAAACTATGGAAAAGGAAGAAAAGAAAAGCAGGAGAGAGACAAGGAGGGGAAAAGAAAGAAGGAAATGGAAAGGGAGGAAAGGAAAGGGTGGGGGAAAGGAAGGAAAGGAAGTGAGAAAAAAGTAAAATAATGAAGGGAAAAGAAAAGAAAGAAGGGGGGAGAGAGGGAAGTGAAAAGAAAGGAAGAAGGAAAGGAAGACTTGGGGGAAAAGAATAGAAGAGGAAGGAAGGAAGAGGGAGGGAGGGAGAATGGAGTAAAGAAGGAAGGGGAGAGAGGGAGGGAAAAGGAAGGAGGGAATGAAAGGGTGAAGGGGAGAAAGGAAGGAAGAGGAAGGAAGGAAGAGGGAGAATGGAGGACAGAAGGAAGGGGAGATGGCATTTGCGGTGCATTTGCGTTACTCCTTTCCGCTGCATACTGGGAAACCGAGGCCCGGGCTACTCTGGAGAGCCAGATGCGATCATGAAAAGAGCCACATCTGGCTCCCGAGTCAAAGGTTCCCTACCCCTGTCCTAAGGGGAACAAATCACAGGGTTTTCTTGGTAAGATTTGTTCTGAATCTCAGCCAATGGTGGTGGCAAACCTCTTCTGTTTAAAGATATGAAAGACTGTCATAGACTAATAGAGTTAGGAGAGACCACACTGGCCATGTAGTCCAGCCCCCTGCCTTGCAGGAAAAGCACCCATGACAGATGGCCATGTTAAAAAGCTTCCAAGGAAGGAGATTCCACCACACTCCAAGGCTCATGGAAGAGCTCCGACAGTCAGGAAGTTCTACCTGATTTTCAGGTTCAATCTCTCCCTGTAATTTGAACCCATTCCTCTGAATCCTTGTCTCCAGGGCAGCAGAAAACAAGCCTGCTCCCTCCTCCTTCTGACACCCTTTCACATATCTATGCATGGCTGTCATGTCTCCTCTCAACCTTTTCTTCTGCAGGCTAAACATTCCCAGCTCTTTAAGACGCTTCTCTTCGATCTTCCGGAGAGGCCCTCCTCTCACTCCTGCCTCCGTCACAGGCGCAGCTTGTGGGGACGAGGGAGAGGGCCTTCTCCGTGGTGGCCCCCCGGCTCTGGAACGTACTCCCCTGGAAGATCAGGCAGGCACCTACCCTGATAGCCTTTAGAAAAAGTTTTAAAACCTGGCTTTTCCGGTGTGCCTTTGGGGAACTGAACTACCAATTTCCATGCCATGCCCCGTCCCTAGTCCAGCTTGTCTTACTGGTGTTCTTCACCTTATCTCTCAGTTGAGGCTTATTCCACTGTTATCCCGTCCGAGCCCCCTCATAAATCATAGCACTTCTACCTATCTCACCAATGGGTAGTTGCTATTGTGTTGTTTTATTATGTGTTCTTGGGCTTGGCCTCATGTAAACCGCTCCGAGTCCCATTGGGGAGAAGGTAGTGGGGTATAAAGTTTTATTATTGTTATTATTGTTATTATTATTATTATTGGGTTTTATCCATTTCTATTCATCTTAGTCATGGGCCTCGCTCTCTTTGTCTAATCCTACTATGTTATCATTAAGTATTTTATTTGATGTTATTGCTTTGTTTATATGTTTTTTGCTTCATTGTAATTTTGCTTGGGCTTGGCCTCATGTTAGCTGCCCCGAGTCCCTTCAGGGAGATGGTGCCTGGGTATAAATAAAGTTATTATTATTACTTATTTATTTATAGCATTTATACCCTGTCTCTTTCTCAACCCCAAAAGGGGGACTCAGGACGCCTTACATAGGCAGCAATTCGATAGGCAGTTAAAACCATCATACATAATGATTAATCATTAAAATACAAAATATATATAAATTACAAACCACATTCATTAAAACAGTATAAAACATTAATCATCAATAAAAACCAAATCCTCGTATAAATCATTCTTATCAGTCAATTTCGTGCAAGTGCTGCTTTATGTCTATTATTGTTATTATAATAACAATATAATAACAGTGATCTTGTTTGCTGTAGACTCATTTTGTTGTGTTTCTAATAATAATAATAATAATAATAATAATGCCACCTGTGTAGACAATTGAGGGTTTTAATGTCTTTTGGATTTTATGATAGCAATGTCAACCCAAAAGCATAATAGGACTTCATGGTCTCCAGACCTTTGATCATTTTAGTTGCTCTCCTCTGGACACTTTCCAGCTTTTAACCAGTGGCTGGATGGCCATCTGTCAGGGGTGTTTTGAATGTGATTTTCCTGCTTTTTGGCAGGGGGTTGGACCGGATGGCCCACGAGGTCTCTTCCTTGATTTTATGATTTAGCATATGATTTTATGACTCACTAAGATTTTAGATTTTATGATTCACTAAGCACAATGAAACCACCAAATTGGAAACACCGACTCTTTCATCCTTCCATGAGCATTTCTTGAGCTTGGCTGCAAGAGAAGAGTTCAGGACAATGCGGGGGGGGGGGGGGGGAGCAAAGGGTGGACTTTCCGCACTCTTAGGGTGTATCTGGAGCCCCCGGTGGCGCAGTGGGTTAAACCACTGAGCTGCTAACCTTGTTGACTGAAAGGTTGCAGGTTCGAATGCGAGGAGCAGCGTGAGCTTCCGCTGTCAGCTCCAGCTTCTGCCAACCTAGCAGTTCAAAAACATGTAAGTAGATCAATAGGTACCGCTCCAGCAGGAAGGTAATGGCGCTCCATGAAGTCATCCTGGCTACATGACATTGGAGGTGTCTATGGACAACGCCGGCTCTGGAGCCCCCGGTGGCGCAGTGGGTTAAACCACTGAGCTGCTAAACTTGTTGACTGAAAGGTTGCAGGTTCGAATGCGAGGAGCAGCGTGAGCTTCCGCTGTCAGCTCCAGCTTCTGCCAACCTAGCAGTTCAAAAACATGTAAGTAGATCATTAGGTACCGCTCCAGCAGGAAGGTAATGGCGCTCCATGAAGTCATCCTGGCTACATGACATTGGAGGTGTCTATGGACAACGCCGGCTCTGGAGCCCCCGGTGGCGCAGTGGGTTAAACCACTGAGCTGCTAAACTTGTTGACTGAAAGGTTGCAGGTTCGAATGCGAGGAGCAGCGTGAGCTTCCGCTGTCAGCTCCAGCTTCTGCCAACCTAGCAGTTCAAAAACATGTAAGTAGATCAATAGGTACCGCTCCAGCAGGAAGGTAATGGCGCTCCATGAAGTCATCCTGGCTACATGACATTGGAGGTGTCTATGGACAACGCCGGCTCTGAGCCCCGGTGGCGCAGTGGTTTAACCCACTGCGCTGCTAAACTTGTTGACTGAAAGGTTGCAGGTTCGATCCGGGGAGCGGCGTGAGCTTCCGCTGTCAGCTCCAGCTTCTGCCAACCTAGCAGTTCAAAAACATGTAAGTAGATCAATAGGTACCATTCCGGCGGGAAGGTAACAGCGCTCCATGCAGTCACGCTGGCCACATGACCTTGGAGGTGTCTATGGACAACGTCGGCTATTCGGCTTAGAAATGGAGATGAGCACCAACCCCCAAAGTCAGACACAACTAGGCTTAATGTCAGGGGGAAACCTTTACCATTACCTAGGGTGCATCTACGGTGCAGAACTAGTGCAGTTCGAACCCACTTTGAGTGCCAGGGCTGAAGCTTCTAGAATCCTGGGATTTACAGTGAGGTCAAGCTGTCATTCCACTCCCCCCCCCCCCCCAAGTCCCCTGGACATGTACCTGGGCAGCCCTTGCCTGAGCACCAGCCCCATCGCTGCTTTCCTCTCGCCAAACACGTGGGCAAACACTGGCAGGCGGCGCGCGCCCTGGTGACGTCACTCCCGGCGAGGAATCCGAACTTTGGGGTAGGGAGGCGGCTGGCTAGAGCGCTGGGTCGCGCAGGATCAGGCAGCGAAGAAGACGTAGACTCAAGAATATATAGAGAGAGAGTGACGCGCCCACGACGCGTTTCCGGGTCCGCTTTGGAGAAACCCATGCTTCCCTTGGTCAGAAAGGAGAGTGGCAGCCTATAGGAATGAATGGGGGGAAAGGCAAGGTTTTGATATCATTGCTTTGCTATGAGGGTTCTATTATATTATGGTTCAAGTGATCCTCACATCCCTGCATGGCAAGCAAGATTGGTTGGAAACAATATTTTTCTTTTGGTATGTAACTTTTATGGAGGTTAAGTTTTAGTGTGTGCATTTGTAGTGTTTTTGCTGTGTTTATGTGTTTTTATTATTATTATATTATTTACATTTCCCAAAACACATTATCATCATCATCATCATAAGTTTATATTATTATCATTATATGTTTATATTATTATATGTTTATGTTATTATTATATGTTATTATTATTATGTTTATGTTATTATTATATATTATTTCTTACCTTTCTAAAAAAATCAGAATATGTTTAGATGCCACTGGAGAAGTGTAAAAACATTATTATTATTATTATTATTATTATTATTATTATTATTATTATGTTTGGGGAAGTGTAAATAATAACATATTATGTTTTTATGGACTGAACATTGTTTTAATCAAGAGTGAATGTGTATGGTGCTAATGTAGTTGTATTTTAATGTATTTTAAATGTATTTTAATTGTTGAAGTGTTTTGGGGTTTATATTGTTATTATGTGGGCATCGAATTGTGCCGTACTGTAAGCCGCTCTGAGTCCCCCCTTGGGGGTTGAGAAGAGCGGGGTAAAATCCCGAAATAAATAAATAAGAACATAAGAACATAAGAAGAGCCATGCTGAATCGGACCTCAGCCCATCTAGTCCAGCATTCTGTATCCCACAGTGGCCCACCAGTTGTACACGGGGATCTCGAGCAGAAGGGAGGGCAAAACCCTGACCTGCTCCCGACCCCCCACAACCAGTACCCAGGGAAATCCTGCCTACCTCAACCAACTCCGAGGTGGCACTTGAATGTCCTTTTCAGTAACTACCGATACACTTGGTATCCATGAATCTGTCTAATCCTGCCTTGAAGTTGTCCAGGCTGACAGCTGTCACAACCTCTTCTGGAAGTGAGTTCCATAACCCAATGACCCAATGACATCATTTGCACTTCCCAAAACATATCATCATCATCATCATCATCATTATTATTATTATTATATGTTTTGGGAAGTGCAAGTGATGCCTCTACAGTGATATCTACAATGTGCATGCATTCTGATTTTTTTTTAAATTGCAGTATCTATTCTGATTAAAGTCTGAACCAAGTCATGGAAAATCTTAATGCCATCCTAATGTCTTCATAATTGGTTTTAAAATTATGTAAATGATATCTGATCTTTTTTTTAAAAAAAACCCCTTATTAGCATTAGAAGTAAATCTGCCTTTTCTTTGCCCTTTCTTTCTGGATTTTCCTCAGTGCTCCTTCCAAGGCTTTGCAATGGAGAGAGTTTCTAGCTCTGCAAAAGCTCTGATCCCTTTCTCTATTATGTGTTTTGCAGCAGCGCCGCCTGGAGGCTGCTATGATCACTGCATCGCCTTCAATGCTTTTGCTCTTTCGAATATATATAAGTTTTCTATAACACTATAGGATTTCTGTTCCTGGGTTATAAACGATTTCTGTTCCTGAGTTATAAACGTCATTTCGTAATTGGTTCTATCATAAAAACATGGAAAAAGTTTATTAGACTGCAAAAAACATCCTGCAGCACATTTTGCTCTAGTTTTTCAATGAATATCTATAGAGTTGCAACCAATTCAATATAGATCAGGGGTGGGCAAACTATGGCCCGGGGGCCGGATGCGGCCCTTTGGCCCATTCTATCCGGCCCTCCTAAGGGCCCTGGCAGGCAGGCAGGCCGGCTCGTTCGCTGCTCACCTTGCCCCGCCTGCTCACCCCGCCCACCGCTTGCCTCACCTCACCCGCTCGCCCACGCGTCCTCTTGCCCACTCCGACTCTCCCATGCCAGCAACAGCAAGGCCAGGCAGGGGAGCTTGCCTCCCCTGCCTGGCCTTGCTGTCGCCAGTGCTTGGAGAGCCGGAGCAGGTGAGAGGGCACGCGGGCGAGGCAAGTGGCAAGCGGGCAGGGCGAAGCGAGTGGTGTGCGGGGTGAGCGGCGAGCAGGTGGGGCAAGGCGAGCGAGCAGCGGGCGGGGCGAGAGGGGGAGGCAGGCAGGCAAGCAAGCAGAGCGAGCGACGGAGAGGGAGGGAGGGGGGAGAAGAGGAGGAGGAGGCCAGAGAGGGAGGGAAGGAGGGAGGGAGCAAGCGCCGCTGCCGCCGCTGAGCATCCTTAATAAGTGAACTATACATCCCAGCAACTTCAACTCCCAAATGTCTATTTTCCCCAAATTTCCCCAGTGTTCACATTTGGGCATATTGAGGATCCGTGCCAAGTTTGGTCCTGAGTTGCCCATCCTTTCAATGGGGTTTGATCTCTTCCTTTTCCGTCACGAATCTCAAAGGCTTGCTGTCAGGAGGTTTTTAGAAAGGTGGGAACAGGTAGTCCTCGAGAGGGAAGGGACCCCAGGGCCATCCAGCCCAACCCCCAGGGATACACAATCAAAGCACCCCCGACTGATGGCCTTCAAGCCTCTGCATAAAACTCTTCAGAGAAGGGCACTACAAGGAAGCATTATTTTATTTTAGTGGTTTTTATTATTGTATAATAATTTTATTATAATAATATAATATAATATAATAATTAATATAATATGTTATATTATATTATAATTTCAATATATTATAATGTCTATATATACTATAATATAATAATTATATTAATACTAATAATATATGAATATTTCTTGATATATGAATATGTTAATATTAATGATGTGTAATATATAGTAAATATAGTAAGTGAATAAATAAATAAATAATGTAGATTAGCATGTAGTTCCGCCTTTAGGTGCGGCCCTCCATAATATTTTTTGGCTCTCATGTGGCCCCTTGGAAAAAATAATTGCCCACCCCTGATATAGATTGTAGAAGCCGCAGTGGCATAATGGGTTAAAACCTTGTGCTGAACTGCTGACCTGAAGGTCAGCGGTTTGAATCCGTGAGATGGCGTGAGCTCCCATCTGTCAGCTCCAGCTTCCCATGCAGTAACATGAGAAAAGCCTCTGACAAGATGGTTAAAAAAATCCAGACATCCCCTGGGCAATGTCCTTGCAGATGGGCAATTGTCTCACACCAAAAGCGACTTTCTCAAGTCGCTTCTAACATGATTGAAATATATGTATTGTGGCAGGCACAAAAACGAAGTTTCTGGAGTCTAACAACTGTTTTCAAAGGAACTACTTCGCGGTTCACTTATTGCAGACTCGCTGTTTTGCGGATTTTAAAAAATATTAATCTAAAATATATATCATGATATTTTCACTGTTTTGTGGGGTTTTGCCGCTGCTGCTCTCCAAGTACTTTCCCTCCTCAGTCCTCCCTCCAGCCTTGAAGGACCTTTCCTTCACTTTATTTTAAGTTTAAGTATATAACTACTAAAATAATGTATAAATATTAAAATAAATAGAATGTCCCTATATCACGTTTTTTCACTTATTGTGGGAGGTCCTGGAACGTAACCTCAGAAATAAGTGAGGGAACACTTGTGTACTGCACAGGTAAACAGGAAATAACACTTTCAAATCAGAAACAGAAAAAAAATCAAATTTTTGTTACATGGTGTACTATATTATGTGTGTGTGTTGTGTGTGTGTGTGTGTCATGTAATCTTTGCTGTATAAACAAGGTTTGTAAGTTTTCCTTTACACTTATTTATTACAGTGAACTTTTGCTGTGGTGATCCGAGGAGAGCTGAGAGAGAGACAGTGCGCAAGACGGGGATGTCACTTATGGTGCGCTGCGCGCTTTACTTATTGGCGGAGCGAAATCCCTGCAGGCATCCCTCCTTCCGGACACGCCTGCGCTGGAGGAGGTGGTGCTGGAGGGGCTGGGCGGCATCACCCTGGGAGCCCTCTGGGAGCGCTTGGCCGGCCGCGTGCCACCCTTCCCGCTCGCGCCCCTCGAAGCCCAGACCCGGGCACTGCTCTGGGCCTCGCTGGCTGCCCACGCCGAGCTCTGCTTCGCCCTCCTCCCCAAGCCATGTCCCCTGCTGCACCTCTACGATCCGTGAGCCTTGGGGCCACGACCTCACGCTCTAGGCCACGCATGGGCCAACTTGGGCCCTTCCAGGTGTTATGGACTCCAACTCCCACCATTCCTAACAGCCCCAGGTCCTTTCCTTTTCCCCCTCATCCCTTTTCCCTAGAGCTTAAGCGGCCAAGGGGGAAAAGGAAGGTGCCTGAGGCCGTTAGGAATGGTGGGAGTTGAAGTGAATGAATATTTATTTATTTACGAAGTGACCCTTATTTTTGCAAAAAATCCCGTATTTTAGGTAAATGTCTCTTATTTCTTATACCAAAAAGTGGCATACTCACCAATAAAATCCATTATTAACCAATTCTACATTTTCATAGAATCCTAGAGTTGGAGGGACACCAAGGGCCATCTAGTCGAACCCTTCTTCCAGACAGAACAGCACCATCAAAAGTCCCCTGACAGATGGCCATCCAGTCTCTAAATTAATTAATATACTTCCCCTATTGAGTTGACAGGACCACCAAAAGTCATCCATTTTGGGATTTCTTCCCAGCGCAGTCCAGCCCAGAGAGTTACTTATTAGAAGTATCAATCCGTCCTCCTCTTTGCAGATTCAACAATTCATTGGCACTCTAGCTGGCTGCTACTACTGAGAGACAAAACTCTCTACTCTCTTGATGCTGAGCGGAATTCTGGGAAATGTAGTTTAGGTCAGGGTCTTTTGAATTCTTTGGCATAGGGCTCCTCGCCTTCCCAAACAACATTTCCCAGAAATCTGTGCTTTTGTTTCCCAGTGAACTCTGCTTTCTCCTTGCTTTTCCTCTCCTAATGGTGAGAGACCATTAATCGGAAGAGGAAAGTTAGCCTTTAGGGCAGCAGCTGTATAAATTGCCTTGGAGTTTGGGAAACTAAATTACCTTGGAGTTTGGATTAGTTTGGGAAACGAATTCAGAACAGAGAACTAACATCAAATGTTGATCAAGTCAAGGAAGGAAAAGCTGTGGATTTTCGGTTATTGTAAAGATCTTGATCAACCCAGTCAGCATGCCCATTGATCATGGGAGATGCAGTCCAACAAAGTCTGAAGAGCAAGAGGTCCCACAGCTCTGCCACAAATGTAGTTTCTTGGTTTAAAAAAATTGTTATCTTGCAGAAATGCCCACAAAATGCCCCAGATGGCAATCTTGTGCTTCCTTAAAAAAATAAACTCTTCCATCTTGCTTATTTCAATCCCTTCAGTAGAATTCAACACTGCTGGTAACTTTTCCTTTGTCGTTTCTTAATCGGAGATGTCTGCATCAAATTCAAGGTCCTTTCCCCTTTCCATTTCAGTGATTCAGCCATGCTGGGTTGTTTCCAAATTGAATCACAAGCTCGTGATGGAATTAAAAGGCTATCTTTGTGGGGAAGGGGTTGAGTAAGGAGAGGGACATATAAAATATACATAATGTAGAAAAAAGGAGAGTGTGTATTTTTCACAATACTTGCACTTGAAGTCATTCACTGATCACTGAGCCTGAAAGGAAAGAGATCCAGGACTTTGGAGTTCAGTGCCACCAGATGTCGTGATGGCTGCCAATTTGGATAGCCTTAAAAGTTGGAGCCCCTAGTGGGGCAGTAGATTAAGCTGCTGAGCTGCTGAACTTGCTGACCAAAAGGTTGGCAGCACTCCCAAGAGGATGAAAAGGACAGGGGAACATTTTGCAGCCGGGTGGAGCCTCACGCCCGCGCAATGGCGTGGCAGGATGCGCCGAACCTGGCGGCCGCGGCCGGATGCACCCCTGGTCACGTGGCGCCCAGAAGCGGCCGTTTACTTCGCTTACACTTAGATCCACCGCTACCTTGACCGTATGAGCTTTCCAAAGGCATCTGGTCATTCTGGGAAATGAGATAAACAGCCTGGCTATATATACAGACCAAAATTCAAAAAGGTGCCATAAACAAGGTTTACATAATAAATCTATTCATTGTATATTTAACAACATATACATAAGAGTTCATATGTACACAAGTGTGTTTGGGACACGCAATTCCAGTCCTACCGGTAATTCATTGATAATCCGGGATAAGCAAAGTTAATGCTGGTACAGGTCCACAGCCAATTCCTCAGAGTGCTGGGACATTTGTAATCCAAAGGTGAATAGGAATGGATCAAAAGGGTAACGGTAGGTGACGGGAAATCCGGGAAAGGTGTCCAAAGGATCGATGAAGCCGGTTGAGGAAAAGAGTTGTTATTTCCTCTGTGCTAATGCTTTGGAAGTCGAAAACGCCGACGGTATGCTGGTGCTTATAATCCAAAAGGCCATTAGAAGGTCCGTTTCTCCTTTAACAGGTTTTTCAAGGCGAGGCATACAGAATGTTAAGAACCAACTTCATTCTAGGTAGCATCATGAGCACAACCCCTTTCCATATCGGCGGGGTGACCAAAAAGGGGACCTTATAAACAATATATACACTAACACAAACTTTGCAGGGCTCTTTAGACATGTCCATGAATCACTACTTTCTTGGGTCTTAGCTGGCTTTCGAGTAGGGGTGAAAAGCTGAGGTTAGTGCTACATGAAATTGTAACCTGACTTTTCCATTCATTCTTTATTCTAGGAATTGGGATTGTATGATATTTTGGATGTCGCTAGTCTCTAACTTCCATCAGTCCTTTCTGGCATAGCCAATGGTGGTGATGGGAGTTGCAGTCCAGCAGCATTGGAAAGCCAAGTCTTCCACACTACTATTTTAGACTTTTATTCTAGAACAATATTGCTGTTGGTATCTCTGTCCATGTTTCGGACGTATGTCCTCAACCTCTTCATTGACCTCCCCACTTTTTTAAGGAGTTAAATATGTGCTCTGTAAAGTTATTTTCCTATTTTTGTTTGCTTAATATTCGTTCAAAATAGATTAAATCTCAACCCTTAAAATATACAACATGCATCATTGTATTGAAGTGCTATCTTTTAGATGCAAAGTGTGACCAAAGAGCAGTAAACTATCTTGATGTTGATCATCCTTCTTGCATGCGAAAACAGGCATTAACAATTCTTGCCATTTTTATTGGCAGGTTTTCTGGCATGCCCCAATTTGCTATACGTTACTTATGGATCTTCTATCTAGAAGCAGTTTAATCATAGTTTGTGTTTAAAAAAGTGGTTCTTTCTTTAACATTGGCATTGTCTAACCACTGACATGGGAAAATGAACACTGGCAAACAACAATCTGATCCTAGATTATCAGATTTAAACTGTATTATTTGAGTCTATGCTGCCAGATAATCTGCGATAAGCAGATAATCTAGAATCAGATCCTGGGATATAGGGCAGTGTAGATCCAGCCACAGTCCAATGCAAAACCATGTAGAGTTTTCGGCTTCAGAGCGAAGGGGCAAAATCAAATTTGATGTGGGTCTTGGACTGAGCTAAGGTCATGGGGTGGGGAAAAAGCAGGGCCAGGGCTGTAGCCAGAATTTTGTTTCTGGGGGGGCTGAGCCGGAGTGAGAGAGGGTCTACCCTAGCAAACCTTTTGTATCGTTATCCCAATACCTTCTTGCATATGGGATATATTGAGCATGGTGATCAGATCATGATAAGAATAAACATAACAGTTTAAATAATGTACCAGTAAGGCCTTCTCGAGGACCACCCTGAGATTTTCTGGGGAGGGGGGGTTAAGCCCCTCAAGCCCCCCCAGCTATATGCCTGAGCAGGGCCAAATATATTTCTAGTCAGAGATTGTTGTAGTAGATATAAAAGCCACTGTAGTACAGTGGTTTGAGTGTTGGACTATGATTCTGGAAACCCGGTTTTGAAGAAACACCATGATCAGCTGTGGAAATCCATTGGGGAACTTGTCAAACATGACATCCCCACCCCAGAGATTTATAGCTCTCCAAGAACGCCAGGATATAGTTTTTATTTGACTAGACCTCTGTCGTTCCTCAGTTATCAATACTGGCAAACTGACCCGCAATTGTCACTCTTCCCTGAAGATTCTTCTTTTTATTTTTTAATTAAAGGTCCACAGATATGTGCTGATAGATAAAAAAACACACACGGTTTCTTGCCCTTGTGTGTTGATGTGCTGATAGATATCCGCATTCGAGCAGACCAGATCTGCAGCAGCGAATTTCATAGAAAAACCATTTAACCAATTAATTAAATGTATTTTTTCTTGTAACTTTTTATCCATCCTATATCTTTTTCTCTCTGCATTACTCTTATATATATCAGATAGATAGATAGATAGATAGATAGATAGATAGATAGTATATGGTTTCAGCCCAGAGAAGCCACAGGGGTCTTCACCTCCTTGATGATCCCACTGAGGAATTTTCTGGACATCTGGGGTTGGGCAATACCCTAAACAAAGATGACAATTGAGGCTCATTGTGGGCACATGTAGATAAGCAGGCGGTTTCTGCTCTCAATCTGATAAAACCATCCAGTACTTGCTCAGCTGATTGTCTCCAACAACCTGAGAGCTTGCTAGCCACAGAAACATTGACTCAACGTATGTGCTCGCATTAGAACTCCTTTATTTGACACCCAAGGCTTGATCAGATCATTATCTTTTATTTCAAGATCCCTCGCCCTTATTTTATATATTTGGCCCTGCTCAGGCATGTAGCTGGGGGGGTTAGGGCCTCCCCCCCGCCCGAAATTTTCAGGGTGGTCTGTGAGAAGGCCTTACTGGTACATTATTTAAACTGTTATGCTTATTCATATTGTAGCAGCAAATTAGGAGTCCCAGAACTCAGGGTTGGCAGATAACCTTCTTACCAAAAGCCACGTGGACGCGCGGGCACAGGAACGAGAGAACGGGCAATTGGACTGTTTTAAAAGTGAAGTCAAGTTTATTAAAATTTGGACACCAGCTGATGGGGTTACCCACAGAACAAGCTGCTTGGGGTAAATCCTGGAATACATTCTAAGAGCAGTCATTATATATCCCTCATGGCGGCAGATCTTCTTCCCCGCCCTTCTTCACAAACCCCATTCGCCAGTGTCACAGAACACATTTCATTATCCAATAAAACACAATACTTTCATTAGCATCATTAGCATCATCTCATTATCAGGCTTCTATTCGTTTAGCATTATTGCGCAGCAAGAAATTCATTTCACATGTATGTTATCAGCTCTGGCCAGTGGCCTTGCTTTGCTTTGCAACAAATCTACAGAAACTTTTCCTGGGCGTCTGCCAGGGAGAAGCTCTGTACCTGTCATGCGCAACATTTGCTTCTGCCTCTTTCTCTGCCAGCAAAGGAGGGGGCAGACCCTTCTGCGCCTGCTCTGTTCTTATCCTTTTAGCATTGAGGTAAACAAACCCATGCCATGAACTGTTTTAGCCAATCAAGGCTTTTGTTATCATTGAAAGACACATGATGTACTTTGGCAAATCATTGCATACACTTGGCGTACCAATCAGGGCACAGCATTTACGGCTTGCATGCTAGCTTTATTTCTGGCACAGAAAGCCAGCTACTCTATAACTCTTGCTTGTGCATCACTCTCCTCTGACTGTACTCCTGCTCAAAGTACCAACTCTGCTATAATATCATGATCTGATCACCATGATCAATATATCCCATATGCAAGGGAGTATTGGGATAACTATACAAAAGATTTGCTAGGGTAGACCCTCTTTCACTCCCCACCCCGAAACAAAATCCTGGCTACGGCCCTGGCCCTGCTTTTTCCCACCCCATGCCAAAACATTTCTCACCACCAAGGACTAAAACAATTAAAACTATCAAGGACTCATTAACATTTCTCAATATAGAGAAATGGGCCAACCCCGTCATCTCCTACCCTCTGCGAGGGAATGTCACCAAAGTGCCAACCAATCAAGGCTCTGCTGGCCAATCAGGAAGGGGAGCAGGCAGAGCGGGAAGTTTGAATAGCTGTCAAATGCATAAAACTTCATGTCTCAGCATTTAATGTACGCTTTTACATTTTGGCTTCAGCCATATATTCATTCCTTCTGGCCGGATTGAATAAACCTCTGTCGCTTGGCTTGACCCTGTTGAGTGTGTTTTCTAATCTGTTAGCATAATGCTTGCTAGGCATGGACCCTTCATACCTGCGGTTCTAGTTTAAATTTGGCCTCAACCCTAGGCCAGTCACACACTTTCAGCCCTAGAAAATCTCATGCTGATTTCACTTTAGGATTGCTATCAATTAGAAATGACTTGAAGGCATGTAACGACTTCAGTGCAAGAGTTCTCATGCCTTTAAAACAGGTATTTACTTGTTATTTAAAGTTCAAATATCTGGTTATGTCACTTAAGAAAAATAGCATCAGAAAAGGTATGTAGAGACTGGATGATGAACTCATCTGATCCTCGTTCTCAATCTAAAGCTTTATTCCAGTCTCCCCTGGAGTGTGTGAGAATTTGTAAAAGACGCCATGATGTGGTGGGTTAACTGGAGAGGCATGTGTCCGCAGCTGATTGGCTGAGCGTGCCAGGAGCCAGGATTGTGATTGGCTGCTGCCTCTGGCTTGCTGCTGGGACTAACAGTTTAACTTCCATTCTCATCTTGGACAGTGAAGAGAGTGCTGACTGGAAACAGCCGGTCAAGGAATGGCTACGGCCTATTTGAAGCATGATTATTTCTAAGGCATGAAGCATATTTAAAGACTGTTTAAAGGACTGCTTATTTTCCTCTGTTCTCTGTGTGTGAATTCAGAGAGACGGCTGTATATATTGTTGTCCTGTTTGAACCTTTGAACTGAAGTAAAGATACTGTTACTTGTTACAGAAGCCTGAGCGACACTTTATTATACCGCAGGGTTTATTTTGATTCAAATACTGTGGTAAAGCTTCTGCTTATTTACATTTACCAACCTCGACAGGAAAGGAAGAACCTGAAACCACTTTCACCTTGCATAGTGTATGATCATATGGTGAAGCTTTGGGGTTTTTATTGAAAATATAGTTTAAGAACCTGATTATCCACGGAATAGGCCACTGGGCTTATATTATACCAAAATAGATGATGGTCTGCCACTTTGGCAATCATTTCCTGAGGCTAACAGGAGCACATGAGGGCATCTTGAGTGCCAGAGCTCCTATTGCTGCTAAAACCCCATACAGCAGGCCCAACAAGAGTGCCTTTCACGCCACATTCCACTTTAACTGCCATGGTGGTATCCTATAAAATCCTGGGGTTTGTAGTTTGCTATGAATTATAAATGCCCCTCCCCAAACTGAAAAAATCAGGATTCCTGGGCTCTAAAAATATTAAATTAGAAAAAAGAAACTAATAAAGTATGGAGCCCCCACATACATTGCTAATATTTTCCTCATTCAGGGGCAGTGCCCTCATTTTGTCCCTTATCCCATATAGCAGGGGTGCTCACACTGTTTCAGCATGCGAGCTACTTATAAAACAACCAAGTCAAAATGATCTACCTACCCACTACTCAGAGAACCATAAAAGCAAAATATTTGGAAATTTATTTCAGTGAGAGCCATATAATATATTTTAAGACTGAATTCAACTAAATGTGAGTATAATAAGCCCCTGAATTTATTCATAATAATGATGATAATATTCATTCAGCCTCTGCTACTACTAATAATAACAACAACAACAATAGGTTCCTAGAGTAGAAGGAGATCTCCAAGGGCCATCCAGTCCAACCTCCTTCTGCCATAAGGGAAAAACACAATCAAAGCATTCCTCACAGATGGCCATTCAGCCTCTGATAATAATAATAATAATCAATGGGTTCCTAGAATAAAAGGAGAGCTCCAACGACCATCCAGTCCAACCGCCTTCTGCACCTGGGCAGCGTCGGGAGCCTGCGGGGCGGGACTAAGCCTTTCTCCCGCCCAGGCTACGATCTACCAGGACGCCCTACGCGATCTACCCGTAGATCGTGATCTACCTAATGAGTACCCCTGCCATATAGTGACACCTTAGGGTAGCTCGGGGCCCTCTATGATAGCCCACCTCTGCTGTAAGTTCATGGGCATATTTGTCCCAAAGTGACTTCTGAGTCAAATATGTCCAAATGCACAGTACTTATCCATCCATGTTTACTCAGAGTGTTAGTCCTACTGCGTTTCTTGAGGCTTAATCCCAGCAATGTTGATATAGGATTTCGAACTCACCTGTCCAGTCAAAAGGAAGCATGCTTCTGTTCAATCAAATTATTTCCTAGTAAGTAGATGCAACACTGAGCCTTTTCAGTCATCAAGGAGACTTATTCTTGAGGACTTTGAAAGTATCTCTATAAATTACGTTACTGCTCCACATTTATTTTAGAATTCAAATAGGGATATGTCATGGGATGGCCTTCATTGCAGTTGTTCTTTTTCTGTCAAATATGTTCCTGTAAATTCTGTGGTGTTTTGGCTCTGTTGGTATAAAACTGCAAAACAACGCAAAGCAATTCAGCTGTTTATTTGTTCAGTAATACCCCCCTTTAAACCCTTTTGTAGTTCAATGCAATGCAATCAATGAAGACTTTAATTTGCAGGTAACCTGTGTATTGCCAGTAAATATAATTCTGTTGTCTAAAAGTATTTCTGAAGGGCCTTTAGCTGTCATGGAATTTGACCTGAACATTTATAATTGCCTGTTCTGTAGAAAGAGGCTTAGAACAAACCATGAGAGCAATTCCTCCTTGATCTCTACTTCAAACCATTCCTCCTTGGACTGTGTAAATAGCTTAGGAGCACCCAATCCTCCAGGATTACTGTGTCAAATTACACAAAGAGAGGAGTAGGTCCTTGGATGGAAGACTACTACCGTAGAAGCACCATGCAAATGTGCAAGGCCAGCACTACCAAAAGGTAGAGTTTGACGACCACCTCACATAGTCACAGCTCCAAGGTAGTTGCCTCGCTCTCTCTGCTGTTCCTTCTGAAGCAATATCCTTTCCACACTTTAGCGGACAGAATAGCTAGTCCTGTCACTTCTAAACCAGCGGCTCTAAAACATTAGCCCTTTGGTTGTTTTGGGCATGATCTCCCATATTCCCTAACAAATGCTGAAGCAGGCTGGGACTTCTGGGAGTTGGTCCAAAATACTTGGAGGACCAAAGTTTGAGGACGTCTGTTCTATATGATCCTACTTCCTTTGACATGGCAGTGGAGCCCATCTATCAGAGACTGTAGCACTTGGAAGAGTTCAAAGCGAGCACCTTGCTTTGACAAGGTATGGAGCTCAATGTGAGGCGTCTTATATGTCTCAAACATGACTTCCCTTTCCAAGATATATGTTTTCACCAAACGTAGGAGTCCTAAGAGGAATAACTGTATGCATCAAAGCCTAGCACACCCAGGACCCCTGGGAACAGTGCCCGTTTAGGAACGCTAAACCCAGGAATCCTGGAGATCTTGGAAGAGTCCTAATGATGGAGTTGGGCTTAGGTACTGCCAATGCTAGTCTGTATAGGATTCAGACTTGGGGAGTTCAGAGTCAGGCTTCTCCGGCATGTCTGGTTCTCCAGTGATTCCTCTACTGGGAGCACTGCTTTGTCAGCCTCCTAGGACTTCATCACATGGACAGATTAACCCATTATATGATGCTTTCATATTTGACGGATCCCATCAAATGACATACAGCTACTTCTGGTGGGCTCCGTCCCTGAACTGTGCTGAAAGCATTGTACAAGAGAGCAACGACTACACAGGAGGCTTCCCGTGTTCTCGTTGCCAGCAATGGGGGGAAGCAAAGCAGCAATGCTTACCCTTATGTGATGGGGAAGGAGGCACTGAGGGGTGTGTGGGTGACAGATTATCCCACTCCCCCACAGATTTGCTGCGATCCCAGTAAAGCCCCTCACTGTTGCCCACATTAGGTGATTTAATGTGATGTGGTCCTTATTGTATGTCCAAGGAATTGCTGAATTATTCAGTCATCATGACATTATCCTCTCACCAGAAAGGAAATTAGATTCTACCTAGTTTGTTCTGAAGATGGACTTGGCCGTCCTGCCCTTTGCTTCAGATACTATGAAAAGTAGGTTTTCCCTGGTCCAAGGAAAAGACTGATATGGCAAACTACAGCTAATTACAGTTATTAAAGCAAGTTTAAAAATCAGTTGTTTGTAGCAAGTACAAATTGGATTTAGGACTACCATTTTAGGCTCCTTTGAGATATGGGAAAGAGATGCTTTATTTTTTATCTATGATAGAGCCTGCTCTTGAATTTGTGAAAGTTAAAACTTTCCAAGCTCATCTGTCCACACCACCGAAATCTGGATCTACTCCAATGCTGCCCGTCAAGGTGCTCCAGGCACAGAAACAGAGTCTGTAGTTTTTCACTGTTTTGTTGTATTCTGAATCGGAAACTCCCCAGTGATCTTGTACAAGATGTTCCTGTGTTAGAAATAAACATCTCCCTTTATGGGAGTATCATGCATCAACAATAAATCTGAATTTTCATTTAAGCAGGACTTTTTCTTTATCCAGGACAAATGGGCACGAAAGCCAATTGCTTATGAGGTTCCATTGCAGTCCACGCAGCTATGTTCAGCCTTTTACACAAGTGGAAATGAAAACACAAAACCAATTATTTCTTTGGATATGTTAAGAAAAAAATGGATGTGTTCCCAACTTGTTAGGGAACCATGACACCTGAATGTGTGTTACTTTTCACATTGAGTGATCAAGCTTTTCGAAATGGAGAAGAAATTCTTTGCTGCGAAGGGGGTCTATCAACTTCACATATAAGCTGTAAAACTATTATTCTTAGTGAGAATATAATAAAAGATCACCAAAAGAATAGCAATGGATTTGGGAAAGAAGCAACTTTCATTGCCCCCACTGTAGGGTCCTCTGAACATAAAAAATATCCCCAGGAAGTGGTTTTCATGCTATGTTAAGGGTGGCAGAAAAGAAAAAGGTTGCTCTGTTGCTTCACTGTTCAAAAATGTTGGATTTAGGCTTTTACTTTGGAGGATTTCTAGGCTGTACATAAGTAGTATGGCAATCAATTGCAATCTTCCCTATTGTGTGAGTTTCCAAAGAGTGCTGGTGTCTCACCAAACTACAAACCTCAGGATTGTATAGCACTGAGCCATGGTAGTTAGAATGATATCAAACTGCATTAATTCTACAGTGTAGATCAGGGGTCGGGAAACGTTTTGACTCAGAGAGCCATGAAAGCAAAATATTCGGAAATGTATTTCAGTGAGAGCCATATGATATATATATATATATATATATATATATATATATATATTTTAAGACTGAATTCAAGTAAATGTGAGTATATACGTACATACTATGAGAAAAGGATTCTCCCGGCAGAATGACGGGACACTCCAGACTTGGCTCTGCAAAAGGCATGCTCAGGACTCTGGGAAGGAAGAGAAGATGGAAGGAAGGAAGGAAGGAAGGAAGGAAGAGAGAAAGAAAGAGGAAATAAAGGAGGAGGGGGAGAGGAAGAAAGAAAAGAAGAACAAACTATGGAAAAGGAAGAAAAGAAAAGCAGGAGAGAGACAAGGAGGGGAAAAGAAAGAAGGAAATGGGAAGGGAGGAAAGGAAAGGGTGGGGAAAAGAAAGGAAAGGGAGTTAGGAAAAGTAAAATAATGAAGGGAAAATAAGAAAGGAAATAAGGGGAGATAGAGGGAAGTGAAAGGAAGGAAGGAGAAGGCAAGGAAGACTTGGGGGGAAAGAATATAAGAGGAAGGAAGGAAGAGGAAAGAAGGAAGGAAAAGGAAGGAGATAAGGAAAGAATGGGAGAGGAAGGAGGGAGGAAAAAAGGAAGGGGAGAGAGGGAGGGAAAAGGAAAGAGAAGGAAAGAATGGAAGAGGAAGGAAGGAAGAGGAAGAATGGGGGAAAGAAGGAAGGGGATAAAAGGAGGGAAAAGGAAGGAGAGAAGGAAAGAATGGGAGAGGAAGGAAGAGGAAAGAAGGAAGGGGAGAGAGGGAGGGAAAAGGAAAGAGAGAAGAAAAGAATGGAAGAGGAAGGAAGGAAGGAAGGAAGAGGAAGAATGGGGGAAAGAAGGAAGGGGATAAAAGGAGGGAAAAGGAAGGAGAGAAGGAAAGAATGGGAGAGGAAGGAGGGAGGAAAGAAGGAAGGGGAGAGAGGGAGGGAAAGGGAAGGAGAGAAGTAAAGAAGAGAAAGGAAGGAAGGAAGAGAGAGAATGGAGGAAAGAAGGAATGGGAGAGCCAGATGCAATCATGAAAAGAGCTACATCTGGCTCCAGAGCCATAGGTTCCCTACCCCTGATGTAGATGCACACTAAGGGCCTTTCTAGACAGGTCCTATATCCCAGGATCCGATCCACAAGTTTTCTGTTTATCTCAGATTATCTGGTAGTGTGGATTCATATAATTCCATTTAATGCAGAAAACCTGGAATCTGATCCTGGGATATAGAGCCTGTCTGAAGGGCTCTAAGACTTGTGGAAGTTCAAGTCTAAAAAAACACAGGGAAGGCTGCAGATCACCATCCCTAAGTCACTGTATACATATATAATGTAAAAGGTATTCTAAGTAGTTGTGACATGGGAATCTCAAAACCAATGCTAATACTAATCAGTCTGTATTCTAACATGATGTCAAAATAAGGGATCCGGTTTCTTTCCCATTTTTGGCAAACTTGTCTGCAATAACAAGTATCAGGAACCGATCTTTAACATTAGGTCAGCAACAGCTAGTCCCAAGAGAGATTGCCAATTAAATTAAAAGCAGAACGATGCTTGAAAACAAGAGGTTCTGTTTCTTTTATTCCATCTTCCTGCAACATTCGTGTCCCAACTAATTAATTTGTATTATGGAAACTGTATCCTGTGTAACGTTATCTATATTTAGCATGTTTGGGATGTGAAAAGGTTGTGATGGCATAAACAAACGATTTTAAAAGGAGGTTGCCAACATTTTCTTTGTAAAGATCTTGTGCTTGTAACAACTTCCCACCACAAACCTATTTTAATTCTGCATGGGATTAAACAATAAACTGAAATAATTTTACCCTGAGTTTATCCTAATGTTAAACAAATGGGAAAGGGGAAGTCTGATCCATATCCCAAATATAATGCAAAATTTGGTCTTTACTTCCTCCTCTTTCTTTATCCAAATGTCAAACTTCACAAACTTACATTCTTTCTAGTCAAGTCAACAATTTGGCAACCGAATGATTGCTTAGTAAGTGGCTTTGCATGGGTGAATCCTGTTCTTTAAAAAATAATATCCCTTTACATTGATTTTAGAAGCATTTTAACATTATAATATAACATTATAATTCAGAGACATAGCCATGCATCTGAAGAATTATACTGGAATCATGGGAGTTGCAGTTTTCCAAGGTCTTCAACCTTTTCTGCCAAAGAGTGCTGATACCTACCAAACTCCCATGATTCCGTAGCATTGAGCCATGATAATTAAAGTGATGTCAAACTGCATTAATTCTACAGTGTAGATCACTGATTCTCAAAGTAGGCGGTACCGCCCCCCGGTGGGCGGTGAGACAATCCAAGGGGGCGGTGGGAGGCTCAGGGTAATTTGGGGGGGGTGAACCCCTTTAAGGGGGTGGTGAACGATTGGCCATTTAGGAGGGGTCGCGCGGCCCTCTTCTTTGTCCCCGTCCACTTCGCTTTGACCTGCATATTAGATATTTGGATTAGAATTCGTAAGAGTAGCAACATTATTTATGAAGTAGCAACAAAAATATGGTTGGGGTTACCACAACATGAGGAACCTTATTTAGGAGTCATGGCATTAGAAAGGTTGAGAACCACTGCATTAATACATATATCTTTCTGTTTATTTGCTAATAAATTAAAACAAATTCTAGGGGGGCGGTGAGTAAAAGATTTTCTGGAAAGGGGGCGGTAGGCCAAAAAAGTTTGGGAACCACTGCTTTATACTATTATAAGTCTTGGCATTGTCAGCCATCCTAAGCCTTGGTTTTATTTTATTTATGCAGGGTAAAATAAAACAAATAAAGTGGTAGGATGGGGATCTGCAGTCCAAATTATCATCTTATTACTGCTCAGCTGTGGTGGTTTCACCACGTCATTCTTCTCAAAAGTAACTTTCTGGATTCTGAGCACATTTCCTTTTCTGCTGGGCTGGAAAAAACTTGCCCTTTACTCAAGGCTTTGGTGCTTACTCACTTTAGCTAGTACCTGGGGCAGTTATTCACCTTTTGCATACGGACAACCATATAACAATGTATAATTGGAAAGTGGTTTCCAAATTGTGGCTTTGATTTCTAGGCTAGAAAGAAACCATAAACCAAAACTGTACCATCTGCCAGCTAGTAAGAATGAATAGCAAGCCCTTCAGTTATGTGATTGGAGGTGACCCCCCACCCACCCCCAGCCCCCGCCCAGGACTCTGTAAAAGATAGTTCAAAATCAGGGAATTCGTTGTTTTGCCAAGGACACCAGACTGGAATGATCCCAAAATCCCCTATCTCTCCCCCATGTGGGAACCTAAGGCTTTTTCCATGGTGCCACATGGCAACGCCCCTGTAACCCAAACTAGCATCTGACCAATTTGACTATTATTTATTAATTGGATTCCTTTTTTAAATGAAACTCATGTTGGACTGGACCGAATGGACTCTGGCTACACAGTGCTTCTAGGGCCTTCTATACACCCCCATGAACTCTTATGGACTTTCAGTGAACTTTCATGAACTTTATAGGAACTTTTATATACTCTTGCTAAACTTTATGAACTTTTATGGACTTTGGGAGGCTGACGTGACTTCCCCTTAGACCTTGCATGATTCCCCCTCTTCCTATGAACTCTGTGTATGCTCCCGTGCCATTCCTTATTCCTTATATGTATGTATGCCTATGTGAAAAATATGAAGGAAATCAGCCTGTTTCATAAAAGCCAGCAACTCATGGCTCTAGGAGTTTTCAAACTTCCTGAGCCAATAATTCCCTAACAAAGGAATTCACCAAGCCCATTTGCATGGACAATAAGTAAATGGCTCTTATCAGACTGGACCTCGGAAGGCTGAAAGCCAGGCCATCTGGAATGGTAGGGTCTATGGACATTTTGGATCACCCAACACAAAGGACGTCTCTCAGTCTGCGAGGAACCGGACATTTGTCGCCGCCTCCCTGCTGTGCCATATCTTGATCTCCTGAAACTAGCACCAGTTTCATCAATGAACTCCATATCGCATGACAGTATGACAAAAGGACCTAGCCTCCAGGGGCTAAACAAGAATGTTAATTCAGAGAATCAGACAATAACCTAGGCCAAGCTTGAGAGCCAAAAAGCTATCGTGCAGCCATTTGGCAAACACCGGCCATTTTTAATCCAGTCAACCAGACATTTCTTCATTGTTTCCTTATTGCCCGCCTCCCTTCCACCTCATTGGCTGAGCAGCCAAAAGCAGGGCCAGAGCCCTCATTGGATCTCACAGCCAATCATAACAAAACCAGCTTGGGGGGGGGGGCATGGGAACTTTTGAATCTGAAAGCTATATATTTTGTATTTCTCTGCCCAGTGGGCATGTCGATTTTGTTGGCAGAGTACTGCCATCATCATCCTTTCCAGATGGAATTAAGTAAAACCTCGGTGGCTTTCTCTTCAACTTGGTGAGATTTATTCTGGAATACCGGCTTCTCTTTCTCACCAGTCAGCCCACAATGGCTTGGGTCTCTCTATCCACAGCCATTCTAAATTGCTCGATAACAGTTATAACCATCAGGGATTCTGTAAGCCACGGAGCTTTGTTGCCAGATCTGGTCTGCAAAGAAGAAAAGATAGTTGCCAAGATAATTGCCAAGTATTTGACAGAAGGCACAACAAATCCCAGCTGGGTTGCATTTGATCTATTGGTCACAGTTGTTTTTAAAGCCTGCCATGAGCATTCATAATAAAGCAAGGCCATTGCAGGAACAAATTACGATCTAACTTTGGGCCGTTACACTGTACAGGCATACCACAATGATGCTATTTTTAACTGCCATGCCAATATCCTGTGGATCATGGGAGGGGCAATTTGAGGGACCTTTTTTGTTCTTAGCTAGGGAGTTCCTCCAGTGCCTCATAAAATGACGCTCAGTATGGAAAAACAAGAACAACAACTTGTGAACTTTGTCTCGGTGACTTGCTTTACAAATCTTTCCTCTCAACATTTTTGCTCACTCTCTGCTCATTTCTCTCTGTGCATGATGCAGTTTCCCACTGTTTGTGTCCCAACACTTCCTGCCAATTGCACCAGGTTTTTCTTATCTGTGTCTAGTTGGGTCATTGTTATTGTTGGATCTCAGTGAAGTAAATTTTTTTAAAACCCTCGAATAATATAATATTGTTCTTTACCCCCCCCCCCCATGTTTTAATTAATGGCAGACTAAATGGGAGGCAATTCTTTCAAATCTCTGACACCTAAGAATATACCTGCATAATATTAGCCAACATTGTGTATGAAAAAGTCTCATGATGCAGCAGTGTCCACAGACATCAAATATGGGGTCTAAGGGAGGAAATTATTTAATATCGCATTCATGTGGGCATTGTGACAAACACAGAATGAGCCCACTATTGTTCGTTCTTTGTTGATACCTCAAAGTTTTCCAAGATAGTCAGGTTGTGATTTGAGTGTTAGACCTGGCTCTGAGAGAAGAAGGTTCGAATCTCCACTCAAACATGGAAAAACACTACCTCTGCAAGACACACTTTCTCAGTCTCAGAAGAAACTCTATGGCAAAAATCTTCTAAATCGATGCCTTGAAGCCGTGACTGGTGCTAGAGCTTTCGGACAAAGGCATATCCATACTGACTGGTTGGCTGCGTACCAGCCGGCTGAAGGTGAACCCGTCAAAGACGGAGATCTTGTGGCCCGGTCGCCCTGGGCTGGATGAGTGCCAGTTGCCTACCCTGGATGGCGAGCAACTTAGCCCATTATCCCTTGTTAAGAGCTTGGGCGTCCAATTGGACCCTTTGCTGTCCATGGAGACTCAGGTCTCTATGGTCAGCAAAATTGCGTTCTACTATCTGTGACAGGCTAGGCGACTGGCACCCTACCTGTCCAGGGACGACCTGGCCACAGTGATCCAAGCGACGGTCATCTCGAGGCTGGACTACTGTAACGCCCTCTACGTTGGCCTTCCTTTGTCGACAATTTGGAAACTCAAGCTGGTGCAGAATGCCGCTGCTCACCTGCTGGTGGGAGCACCAGTGAGGGAGCACATCACCCCCATCCTTCGGCAACTGCCTTCAAGGTGTTGGTTCTAACCTTTAAGGCCTTACACGGTCTATGGCCGGTCTATGGCCTGCGTACTTGAGGGATCGCCTTACCCCGTATGTTCCCCCGAGATCACTACGTTCCGAAGAACAGAATCTGTTACTTGTCCCATCGATCTACTCCTGCCATCTATCCACAACTAGGGAGAGAACTTTCTCTGTGGCGGCCCCGGTGTGGTGGAACTCCCTTCCAGAGGACACTCGAGCGATCCCAGAACTCGCCCCATTCCGAAGGGCCTGTAAAACTGCCTTCTTCAGACTGGCTTTTAATTAAATTGGTCTGTACTGGGATGCCCTGTGCCTGAGTTTCAAGAAAACTGAAACTCCCCGGACTTTTAGTGTATATGTTCTGTTTTTATGTTTTTATTGTATTGTATGGCTAGCTGCTCTGTTGCATGCAGCACGTTTTTATGGTATGCTGTAATCCGCCCCGAGCCTGCAGGGAGGAGCGGAATATAAGATCAAATAATAAATAAATAAATAAATATGTCTTGTGATAAGCTGGAATCACCCTAGTCATACAATAGCAAAACTTTTCCAAATTGGTTGGTCACACCTTCCCTAATGGAAAGCCCAATCCTGGTTTAAGTTCAGCCTTAAATACTAGCATCATTGAGATTCCCACTAGAATAGACCCTAACATTAGGCAAACTAAAGCAACCACCAGCCTTTTGGAAGACAAAGCTGTTTGTGCAGCAAAATCCATCTTGCATCTCCTAAGATATCCTGCTGCCTTCAGTTTAAAAACCAGGACTTTCCTTAATAGTGTGTAAAACCAAGGTCACAAGGTGAGAAAGGTTATCCTAGAACCTATGCAAACCACATGTCAAGAATGTTATTTAGTATGCACATTTATTTATGGAATGCAATAATCATACCTACACACAACACACAAAAAGTGGTTTCATTGAGAGCTTGAGGAAGTTAATTATATATATATATAAAATTATTGTCAGCATGCTGACTGGGGATTCTGGGAATTCTGGGACTGGGGATTCTGGGAATTGTAGTAGAATACAATAAATTTTTGAACCTTTGACCCTAACTAGTAAGTGAACCCATCAAAATTGACTCGCTTTTCAAGAGCTGTCCTGAACAACAGCCACTTACTGTTAGCTCACAACGGCCCGGCGCAAATAACCACGCAGCACACACCGGTCAGTTACTACACCTTTATGGTGGGACACAAACATATGCAAAGCCGAAAGTGATTTACCCTCCACCACACTGGTTTATATAGGCTCCCCCTCCTGGATTCAAACCCAGAATTCGCGCCTTCCCCGGAGGGCGCCAAATGGACGTTGACCAGTACATTCTCATGCCGGCTGGATTGTTTAGTATATGTCAGGATCTGGATCCCGCCGGCCAGAGCCTTGGCCGCAGGCATCAGTTGCTGACACTTACTTATGTCTTTTCTTTTCCTGTCCTGTCGGCTTAAAATAAAAATGAATCTTTGCAACTGAAACTCCCTCCCTCTGTCCACCTTTCCACCTCCCCTTTGCTCATTTCTCTTTTATAGTCACCCTTGATCAGATTGGATGTTTTGCTTCTAGATATAAAGGAAGAGAAGGAACGATGTGACTTAAAGTTGTCAAGCCAGTGTGATGACATAGAGGAGGCAACATGAAGGAGTACGGTTGCACTCCCCATCAAAACATCAGGATAATTGATCTACTATGGTTTGATCAAGGATCTGAGTGAATGCAGATCTAAGGATCTGAGTGAATGCTGATGTTGTTGTGCACCTCCAAGTCGTTTCTGAATTATGGCAATTCTAAAGCAAACCTATCACAGGGTTTTCTGGGGCTAAGAATGTGTGGCTTGCCCAAGATTACCCAGTGCTTTCCATGGCTGAGTAGGGAAATGAAGCATAGTTTCCTGAGTTGTAGTCCAATACTTAAACTACTGCACCATGCAACAGGCGGGGAATAATACACAAATATTATTATCATAATTGTGTATTGTTATTATTAGGGTGTTAATGAGAGAGTGAGAGAAATTATTCAGCAAAGACTTTATCATATTAGATACTTCCTACAACTTACATGGCCACAGTTCTTTGCAGGGTAAGATGAACTTCTGATAAAAACTTAAATGTTTTCATGAAAGGTCAATATGGTTTACATATTTACATATGCAATCAAAAGTGAACCTCATTTTCCTATTTATGGTCTTCAGGTTCACTGAAGCACAGTGGTTCTCAACTTGTGGGTCCCCTGTTGTTTTGGCCTTCAACTCCCAGAAATCCTAACAGCTGGTAAACTGGCTGGGATTTCTGGGAGTTGTAGGCCAAAACACCTGGGGACCCACAGGTTGAGAATCACTGGCAGGTTCAAGTCAAAGCTGAAATCAGGACCCTGGAAAGTTCCTAGTGTTGGCTGATAAAAGTCCTTCCTCCTAGGAAAAGCCTGACATGGCCATTGAAGAGTCCTTGATTCTTTATGAATCCCTAGTTTCCCTTCACTTAAGAAAATATCACCACTGCTGGATGTATTTTTACTGTTGATGTACTTCTCTTGCCTGTTTTATCTCCATGAGATTCACCATCTTTATAAACCCAAGGATTATGGTGAAAGTTAGTCTTGTTCCTTAAATTAGTCTTGTTCCTTTATAAACCCAAGGATTATGGTGAAATTTAGTCTTGTTCCTTATGTTATGGAAGTTGCAAAAGCAACTTCCATAGCATAAGGAACAAGACTAACTTTCTTTTAATACAGTTCCAGGTGTGAGTGCTGCAACATAAACTCCCTTCATTGTGCTATGTGCATTGAACTCAATTGGATTTTAATGCACATAGGAATACATTCCTCAAAAGACGTTTATGGAAACAAGGAATTTCTGAAGGATCTGAATACCCTTCTGCCACTTCAGTCCTTAAGGAGGGAACAATGACTTCATATGGCCCATGACTGTCTGATATTTGGTTTTTTGAGTAATATATTCCTCCCAGCAATTAATTATTCTAGCAGTAGATATGATTTCTAGTTTGCTGCCCACTGCCCCACACTGAAATCCATCAACTGGGATGCCATAAGGGGATGCAAACATATAGCATTAAAGAAATAAGAATCTGGGGGTGCATGTAGACTTAAGGCACTTTGATATCACTTTAACTGGTGAGCTCAATGCTATGAAATCTTGGGGTTTATAGTATGGCGAGGCACCAGCAATCTTTATCAGAGACCTTGTAAAGCTACAACTAGGATTGTAGATTCCATAGCATTGAGCCATGGCAACTAAAGTGGTGCCAAATTGGATTAATTCTTCAGTGTAGATGCACCCCAGGAGTTTGAGTTCTGGAGTTGAACAACAGGGGTTTTGTATTGAATTTCCATCCAAAATCTGCCTGTGATCATCCCAGTCTTTTTTCACTGAGCGGCATAGATTTTAGGGTGTGGGCGAGGGAATCACATCACTGCTGCTGTTGTTTAGCAACTGGAATTCAGAAAGCCTTGTGGATCGACTGCAAATCAGTCAGTGATTTGTCTGCATTCTGCCCTTGGCATATTTCATATAATCAATATTGTAACCTCACTTCCTTTTAACGTCCGGGGACAAAGTCTGCTATATGCTCCTTACAGAAACTGGCAAACTCCCACTCAGAAAAGATGGATCCGTAGGTCACTCTCAGAATTTATTTAGCAAGGGCGTTTATTTAGTAAGGGCTGGCCACTGTTCCTCTCCCTCTTTATACAAATGGAAAGAACAGTGACATTTCAAGAGGACTGGGCGGGGAGGAAGGAGGGACAAAGAGCCCAGAGGCATCTTTAGGGATTGTTTCATTTGTAGCAGAATAAGCTGCTATACCAGGACAGAGACTTGTACTAATGTATTGACTCTTCTTTTTTAAGGGCATAGCTACTTTAGTCTGCATTGGCATAAAAAGATATAAAGGAGTCCTGTAGCACCTTTGAAACTCAAAGAAAGAACTGTCCAGCATATCTGTCATGGATTGCAGTCTGCTTCAGCAGATCTTATATTTATTTATTTACTTTCTTTTTATCCTGCCTTCTTCTGATATATAAAAAAAATCAAAGACCCTAAGGTAGCACCTCATGGAATTAACAAAAGCTTATGCTAGAAGTCCCTTTCTCTCTCTTAGGGTGCATCTACACTGCAGAATTACAGCAACTTGATACCGCTTTCGCTGCCATGACTCAATGCTATAGAATCATGGGAATTGCAGTTTGCTTGTGTGTGTGTGTGTGTGTGTGTGTGTGTGTGTGTGTGTGTGTGAGAGAGAGAGAGAGAGAGAGAGAGAGAGAGAGAGAGAGAAGCGACTTGAGAAACTGCAAGTTGCTTCTGGTGTGATTCAGACATTATCAGGACCTCAAAATCGAACTGCAAAGGTTCTGGCATAAACCAGTACCGGTGGTCCCAGTGGTAATCGGCACACTGGGTGCCATGCCAAAAGATCTCAGCCGGCATTTGGAAGCAATAAACATTGAGAAAATCACAATCTGTCAACTGCAAAAGGCCACCTTACTTGGATCTGTGTGCATCATTCAAAAATACATCACACAGTCCTAGACGCTTGGGAAGTGTTCAACTTCTGATTTTGTGATACGAAATCCACCATATAGATTTCGTTTGCTGTGACATACTGTGTTTTTTATGTCATTAAAATAACAATAATAACCTACAAGCCTTGTACAACTACAGTTCCCAGGATTTCTTAGCATTGAGCCATGGCAGTGAAATTGGTATTGAATTGCATTAATCCTACAGGATAGGTGAACTTTCAGTCTGGAAACTGTTTTCAGTTTTTGATAACAACAACAATAATAATATGATAATAATAAACAAACTAATAACTATAGTTAATAATAACCTACAATTAAAATAATAATAGTAATACTAGTTAAAATAATATTTATTTATTTACCCTTTTTATACCTAGCCTTTCTCCACCCCAAGGGAGACGCAAGATGGTTTACATATGGCAATTATTCAATGTCTTAAACACATACAAACATTAAGCTTAAAATAAATTGAATTAAAAATTAATACATATTAGACATTTAAAAATTATATTCAATATTAAAATCACACCATCCAGAACAATAAACTATTGTTGTTGTTAATAATAACAATACTTTATTTGTTAACTGCCCCTCCAAATGGCAGAGAGAGTGAAGTAATAATAATACATTTTTTAAAATAATAAATAATGTAATAATAATAATACCTTGTTACCTGCCTCTTGTGGCTTTGGCAGAGAGAGCTAAGTAATAATAATAATAATATAAAAAGTAATAATAATAAATTATTTAATAAATAATAATACCTTATTTGTTACCTACTTCTCTTCATGGCTTTGGCAAACAAAGCTAAGAGTAATAAAAATTATTAATAAATAATAAAACTATTGATTTGTTATCCGCCTCTCCTCATGGCTTTGACAGAGTACGCTAAGTAATAATAATATGAAAAGTAATTTAATAAAAAGTAAGTAATTTAATAATAATACTTTATTTGTTACCCACTTGTCATGGCTTTGGCAGAAAAAGCTAAGTCATAATAATAGAAACAGTAATTATTATATGGTAATAGGTAAAGTTAAAGGTGTATGCCTAGTTTTAATATACAATATAATGCATTATATGAGGAAAAACTGCCATAAATATTCCCTTCTGGTTTCCCTTGACATTAATTCTAGTTGTGCCTAACTCTGGGGGTAGTGCTCATCTCAATTTCTAAGCCGAAGAGCCGGCATTGTCTGTAGACACCTCCAAGGTCATGTGGCCGGCATGACTGCATGAAGCGCTGTTACCTTCCCACAGAAGTGGTACCTACTGATCTACTCACATTTGCATGTTTTCAAACTGCTAGGTTGGCAGGAGCTGGGGCTAATTATAGGAGCTCACCCTGCTCCTTGGGTTCGAACCACCAATCTTTAGGTCAGCAAGTTCAGCAGCTCGGTGGTTTAACCTGCTGTGCCACTGGGTTGGAGTTACACGTAAAAATGTACCTGTTCCAACTTACAAACAAATTCAATTTAAGTACAAACCTAAAGCTAAGTAATATTAATATAAAAAGTTATTATTATTATTATTTAATCTATATAAACAAAAATGTAATGTTTGTGGGATTAACATAACACAAAAACCACTGGATGAATTGACACCAAATTTGGACACAAGACACCTATCAGGCCAACAAGTGACCATCACACATAAAAACACTGAAAAACACAGCAGAAGAGACTTAAAAAGCCCAAAAAAAACCAAAATTAGATTACAACGCATGCGCAAAACCACACACACACATATATATGCAAACACATATATACAGAAATATATACACACACAAAACACATATTATTATAATAATAATACTTTATTTATGCCTCGCCACCATCTCACCAAGGGGACTCGAGGCGGCTTACATGAGGCCAAGCCCAACAACACATCAGTAAAACAACAAAGCAGCAAGCAAATAAAACAGTACAATTAATATAACTCACATATAAGCAATAACACACAAAAAATTAAAACCTTATGGCCGGACCAGATGTAATATATTAAAATTTTAAAATAAACACTGGGCGTGAACAGAGGTAGGATGTATCTAAGCAGGAGGGTTTTAAAGGATAATGTAGTGAGATCAACCCAACGGGTAGTTAAAGTGCTTCTGAGGACATTTTGCAGGGAATTGGTTAGAGCAAGGCATTGTTTCCTTTATTCAAGGAAGGCACAATGGAACAGCCACGTTTTCAGGCTCCTCCTAAAGACTGCCAATGTGGAGGCTTGTCTGATATCCTTGGGGAGCGAGTTCCAGAGTCGGGGGGCCACCATAGAGAAGGCCCTCTCCCTCATCTCCACCAAAAGAGCCTGTGAAGGGGGTGGGAGCGAAAGCAGGGCTTCTCCAGATGATTGAAGAGATTGTGTGGGTTCATAAACAGAAATGCAGTCACGTAGGTAGGCGGGTCCCAAACCGTTCAGGGCTTTATAGGTAACAACCTGCACCTTGAATTGGGACCAGAAGATGAACGGCAGCCAATGGAGCTCCTTAAACTTGGGGGGTTGACCGCTCCCTGTAAGTCGCTCCAGTTAGTAACCTGGCTGCTGCCCGTTGGAGCAATTGAAACTTCAGAGCCGTCTTCAAGGGCAGCCCCACGTAGAGTGCATTACAGAAATCCAATCTGGAGTTGACTAAGGCGTGGACCACCGTGGCCAGATCTGACTTTACAAGGTACGGTTGCAGTTGGCGCACGAGTTTTAATTGTGCGAAGGTCCTCCCAGCCACCGCCGAGGCCTGGGCTTCAAGCATTAGCGATGAATCTAGGGCAGACCTGGGCATTTCACGGCCCGTGGGCCGCATGTGGCCTATCAGTTGATTCTGACCGGCCCCCATAAGGGCCCCGGCAGGCAGGCAGGCAAGCAGAGCAGCCAACGGAGGGGGGAGAAGAGGAGGAGGCCAGGAGCAAGCACTGCTGCAGAGCATGCTTTTGCTCTCCTCCTCCTCCCTTCCCTTCTGCCTCGCGCACTCCCCACCTTGTGCTCTCTCCCCCTCTTCTGCCTCGTGCTCTTTCCCCCCTCTTTTCTCTTCTGCCTCTCTCCCCCCTCCCTTCTCTTCTGCCTTGTGCTTTTCCCCCTCCCTCTTGCCTCGCGCTCTTTCCCCCCCTCTCTTCTCTTTTGCCTCATGCTCTTTTCCCCCTCCCTTCTTTTCTGCCCCGTGCTCTTTTCCCCCCTCCCTTCTCTTCTGCCTCTTCCATTGCTTGCATGTGAGGGGTAGGGCCTGGCAAGCGGTTTTGGGGCAGGGAAAAGGCTGTACTGCAAGGCAGAGGCCCTGGAGCACTTCCTGGCTGCCCTCCTTGCCAGCCACCGCCTACCGGCACAGCGTGACTCTACTCCTTAATGTAAGTGAACTATACATCCCAGCAACTCCAACTCCCAAATGTCTCGCTCTATTTTCCCCAAATTTTCCCAGTGTTCACATTTGGGGATAGTGAGGATTCGTGCCAAGTTTGGTCCAGATCCATCATTATTTGAGTCCACAGTGCTCTCTGGATGTAGGAGAACTACAACTCCCAAACTCAAGGTCAATGCCCAGCAAACCCGTTCAGTACTTTCTGTAGGTCTCATGAGAGTTCAGTGTGCCAAGTTTGGTTAAATTCCATCATTGGTGGAGTTCAGGATGCTCTTTGATTGTGGGTTAACTAGAAATCCCAACAACTACAATTCCCAATTGTCAATGAATCACAAGTGATACAAATGTTCACATTTTGTTAACCATTGTTTTGTAAAATTTTAGTGAATAAATGTCATTTTTCCTATGACAACCTCTCTTTTTCATTGCTCAAAACATATGCTCTTATCAGTCTTATTAATATATCAAAAACGCAATTTAGGGCCTTTTTATTATTATTATTATTAAAGAAATTCAATTGATATTATGTAGAACAGTGTTTCCCAACCTTTTTTGTGCCGTGACACACTTTTTACATTTACAAAATCCTGGGGCACACCACCAACCAAAATGACACTCTAACATAGTAATACATATAGTTGACCTTGAGTTTCGGAGTTGTAATTCACCTACATCCAGAGAGCACTGTGGACTGAAACAATGTTGGATCAGGACCAAACTTGGCATGAATACTCAATATGCCCAAATGTGAACACAGATGGAGTTTGGGGAAAATAGACAGGGGGCCGGAGGGAGGCCGAGAGCGGTTTCGCGTGCACCGAAGAGGAGGGGGAGGAGGGAGGGGCAGGGCCCTGCGGGGAGCCATTCTCCCGGTTTGCGGCTCCGCCGGGCTTTTGAAGCAGCAAGGGCCCGAGATCTCCTCCGTTTTCCCAGGCTCTCCCTCATAAGCGGAGGGAGAGCCTGGGGAACAGGCCCTGCCTGGGAGCCGGGTTTGGCCGGCTTGCGTCTCCCGCTAGGCTCGGCGGAAGATGCAAGACGGCCTGGGCCCTGCAGGGAGCCTTTCTTCCAAGGCTCCGAAGTGCCCAGGCCCTCCCTGGCAGCTGGGATGGGCCAGCTGGCTGGCGCGTGGAGGGGAAACGGCTGAAGGAGGTGGCGCCCCAGCCCCCTCTTTTTCGCCGCCACCTGGCCCTTCCCCCTCCTTCTCCCCCAAGCAGCAGCAGCAGGCACGATAGGGAAGAAAGTGGGGGAAGACTTTTTCTGCGGCAAACCAGATGATCCATCACGGAACAGTAGTGTGCCGTGGAACAGCAGTTGGGAAACATTGATGTAGAATGTAGTTCAGCCTTTAGGTGCGGCCCTCCATAATATTTTTTAGTTCTCGTGTGGCCCCATGGGAAAAAATAATTGCCCACCCCTGATCTAGGAGGGCGCCCAAGCTGGGCCACAGCAACGCGTGGCAGGGGACGGTTAGTAAATAATAATAATAATACCTTATTTATTTATTATTTGCACTTATCAGTCGCCATTCCCGGTGTGGCTCGGGGCGACTTACAAAAGTGACATCTCAAATAACAACACAATAAAACACGATAAAACAGATATTAACTAGTGTACATGAGCTGTACACATAAAATGGGAGGACACATATCTGAGGATCAGCAACCTTAAACACCAAAAGCGTGTCGAAACAGGAGTGTTTTGCACGCCTTCCGAAATGCCAACAGGTTTGTGAGGGCACGAACCTCGGAAGGCAGTGCATTCCACAAAGTGGGGGCGATTATCAAACCGTAAGCAGTAAGGTGGTACATTTTGAAACTTGGGACCTCCAGAAGTTGGCCCGACTCTGAACGTAGAGCCCTAGTGGGACAATATGGGATGAGGCGGTCCCTAAGATACACTGGCCCCAGACCGTTCAAGGCCTTGAAGGTCAGTACCAGGACCTTGAAAGTGATCCAGCATTCCACTGGTAACCAATGCAGCTCGCCTAGAATAGGTGTAATATGGCTCCCCATAGGGACGCCAGCTAGGGTTCCCATATGTCCCTTATTCTAAGGGACGTCCCTTATTTTGGCCCTAAAATTTGTGTCCCTTATTTTCAGGCCCTGCCCCTTATTTTTGACTACCAGGACAGGACTGGGCGGGGTTGACCAGAGGAAGGTGCGCTGTGGTTTCCACGGCAATGCCTGCCAGGGATTCCAACTTGCAGGGCAGCCTGCGTCCCCGTTGGAAGGAAGAGGCCATACAGGACTTTTTCAAAGTACAGTAGACTAATTAACCGTTACCCAAGGGAATGTTGGATCATGTTGGATAAAGATTGTTTCTGGTTGCTTGAGAGTTACTCTTAAAATAGGCCTAGCTGTGCATCCCAATACTATACAATGCTGTGTATCCCATACTATTCTATACCATTAACTATTGACATAATAATCATGAAGATGTACTGTCTTATAAAATGTATTTTATTTTAATGTTTAGACAGTGCACTTTTAAAGTCAGCAAAGCCAAGTACTAAATACAGATGGAGAAAATTAGGTAGTTCTGATAATGTTTTTCTGCATGACAAAGCATGCAGAACATACCATGTACTGTTAAGAGGGTGTAAGTCAGTTTCTTTTGTGAGTTTCAATCATTATCTTATTCTGTTAATAAAACTATTTCTACCTAATGTTTGAGTTTCAAAATTTTAATGAAGTGTCCCTTATTTTTGTGAAAAATCCCGTAAATGTCCCTTATTTCTTATATCAAAAAAATGGCAACCCTAACGCCAGCCAACAGCTGAGCTGCCGCATTCTGGACCAGTTTCAATTTCCGGATCACCAACAAAGGAAGGCCAATGTAGAGAGCATTACAGTAGTCCAATCTTGAGATGACCATGGCTTGGACCACTGTGACTAGATCGCAACGGGAAAAGTAGGGAGCCAGCTTCCTCGCCTCTCCACATGGCTTTGGCAGAGAAAGCTAAATCATAACAATATAAACAGTCATTCTTATTATATGATAATAATAATAATAATAATAATAAATAGTGCTACAATTTTATGAGTGACCCGCCTTGACCTCATGGCTTTGGGCCTGAGAGAGAGCAACAGGCCTTAGCACACCTTCAGTTCCTCAGCACACACACACAGAGAGAGAGAGAGCAGGACTGAACTGCCCTCATCCTCCTCCAACGCAAGGGGGCGGGGCCAGGTGGCACCTGTCAGCGCGTGGCTCCTCCCCCCTCTCGCGCTCGCTGTCCCTCAGTCTCTCTCCCTCCCTCCCTCCCTCCCTCACGGAGGCACACAGAGAGAACTGAACTGCCCTCACCATCCTCCAGCGCAAAGGGGGCGGGGCCAGCCGGCACCTGTCAGCGCGTGGCTCCTCCTCCCCCCCTCTCGCGCTCGCTGTTCCTCGGTCTGTCTCTCTCTCTCACACACACACACACAGAGGCGCGCGAGGAAGCCAAACAGGGCAGAGGGAGGATGGTGCGCGGCGCTCGCGCCTCACGCGCCCAACGGCTGAGGAAGGCGGCCCCTCCTCGCGGGACTGAGGTGAGTCTCTGTCTCTCTTGCCTCTCAGTCTGGAGGATGAGGAAGAGCCCACCTCTCTTCCCTTCCTGAGGGAGAACAAAAGGCGCTGAGGAGACAGGGAGACAGACAGAGAGGGAGAAAGGAAAGGAAAGGAAAGGAAGGGAAGGGCGTGCTGGTGCTGCTCCTCCTCCTCCTCCTCCATTTGACCCATTCCAGGACTCTTCATTATAGGCCCCTGCTGCTGCTGCCTGTAGCATCAATCGCGGCCTCTATTATGGATTAGAAGATAGGACAGGTCTGTGACAGGCAGCCTTTGGGGGACAGACAGGCACCCTGTAGTAGGGACTTCTTCCTGGAGGATGGAGAAGTCTTCCATGAAGTCTCTGGCCCCTCCCACACAGCTGTATATAATAAACTCCACCTTGAACTGGGTTGTATGGCAGTGTGGACGTTGCAGTTCAAAGCAGATCTTGTGGATTTTCTGCCTTGATATTCTGGGTTATGTGGCTGGGTGTGAGGCCCCTCTGGAGAGCAGGGTGCGTCAAAAGACCACTGGTCTCCCAGGGCCCTTCCACCCAGCCATATAACCCAGAATAACAAGGCAGCTAATCCACAATATCTGCTTTGAACTCGGTTATCTGAGTCCACACTGCCATATAACCCAGTTCAACGCAGATAATCTGGATTTTATATCGCAGTGTAGAAGAGCTTAAGGATGGATCTGAGGGCCCTTCTACCCAGCCATATAATTCAGAATACCAAGGCAGATAATCCACAATATCTGCTTTGAACTCAGTTATCTGAATCCACACTGCCATGTAACCCAGTTCAAAGCAGATAATCTGGATTTTATATCACAGTGTAGAAAAGCCCAAGGCTGGATCTGAGGGCCCTTCTACCCAGCCATATAACCCAGAATATCAAGGCAGATAATCCACAATATCTGCTTTGAACTGGGTTTTCCATGCTGCTATATAATCCAATTCAATGTGGATTGTATACAACTGTGTGGGAGGGCCCTCATCCTCAGAGGAAGGTTTAAGAAAATTGTTCTTTGAAGAAGCCTGGGCCAGAAATTTTTATTTATTTATTTTGCTTGCATACTGCTTTTCTAACCGCGCCGGGGGGGGGGGCTGTGATGGCTTCCCCTTGGTCTTGCCACAAATGGCATGAATCTGGTCCTTGCACCTTTTGACTAGAGGCCCAAATTGTGTCACATATCTCAGTTTCTATTCACGACACAGTTGAAAACATACAGGCAGTCCCCAAGTTACAAAAATCTGATTTACAAACAGCTCCTAGTTAAGAACGGTGCTTAAGGCAAAACGAAGTGAGATAAATCTACCCCTCAGAAAGGAAATCCACTCCTGAGAGAATGATCATGGAAAAAAGGTATATCTGCTTAAGCTTTTTCACCAATCCTTGTTTCCACAACAAACCACATTTTTCAAAATCCAGTTCTCACAGGGACAGAAAGTAAGGTGAAATCTTCTGAACAAGGGCACAGACAGCGAAATGAACACCCCAGGGGTGTAAAACCTTCCCTATGCTATATATATATATATATATATATATATATATAGAGAGAGAGAGAGAGAGAGAGAGAGAGAGAGAGAGAACTTTATTTGTTGACCATCTGTCATGGCTTTGGTGTGTGTGTGTGTGTGTGTGTGTGTGTGTGTGAGAGAGAGAGAGAGAGAGAGAGAGAGAGAGAGAGAGAGAGAGAGAGACTGGAGTTAGACTTAAAATTGTACCTCTTTTGATTTACAAACAAATTCATCTTAAGAACAAACCTACAAAACCTATCTTGCTTTTAACTTGGGAACTACCTATATTCAGTGCATATGCATTAAGCAGGGGAAGGGGGGCGTCTTTCAAGCACACATATTTTAAAGGTTTCTGCACATAGTCAGAGCATGGTGGCTTCTTTTTTAAAATAATAGTAACGATGAAGTCAGTAAATTCACTCAACTGAGTTATAGCCAGACTTGCTTGGAAGTAAAAGTTATTGGGTTTAATGGTGCTTAGCTCCAGGGAAGATAGGCTGGCAGCCCTTGAGTATTATTTTCTGGAAGCTTAATAGTTGAGATTCTAATAGCACGGGTTTTTTCCTTCAAAAATATGTGAAACATGTTTGTAAAAGGTACCAAATCTATATGAACAAGTTTTACAGGCATTTGGGGAGAGGGGGAGTGCCAAGGATATGCATACTTTTTGCTATAAAATGCAATTTCCCAAACCCTTTACCAAAGGGATTTGACACATTTTGATGACATTGATCTGTGCATAGTATTCAATGTATTGCCACCTATGACTCAATTTTACAATATTGGGGAGGGGGGTACCTTTTGGAAATGCTCTGTGTACAATTTATGTATGTATATATGCATGCACACATATTCATACATACTTATATAGACACACTCAAAAAGTCCCCTTCAGTTCAGTGGGGTGTTCTCCTATGCCACTGGGTATTGAGTGACTATCTGGTTGCATGAAATCTAGCTTGTTGCTGCTTTCATTCACTTTTTAATTCATCTCTTCTGTTTAAACCTTGTTCAAAAAGTGTTTGAAATCCATACCCCATTTTTTTTCTTTTTGTTAAAAGAGTATGTCATGAAAACAAGTTAGGTGGTAGCACTTGTTCTTCTCTCATTGCTAATTGTGTTTCATGTTTGTTTTTGCGATGTGCTGTTGCCGGCATCAGCTGGGTGGGGACTTCCGCAAATGTCACTTGTCAGTGGGAAGGAAAAGCCTTGCAGAGGCAATTGGGTGAAGGCTGTTGGCCCCACCACAAGAGCAAGATGCAGCCAATCAGAGGCACACTTGCTCCTTTGTATGCTCTGACTCTCAGTCAAAGGAAAAACTGTCTCTTGCTGCACTCACTGCAAGCACCACCAGAATTGTATTCCCCATAGAAGAGCTACGCTTTAGGGACAAGGAAGTGTTCGGTTCTCTGCCCCTATGCTTATTGTCCTCAAATAGAGTTTGGTTTTATATTGTTGAAGGCTTTCGCAGCCAAAATCACTGGAGGATTGTGTGGTTTCCAGGCTGTATGGCCATGTTCTAGCAGCATTTTCTTCTGATGTTTCACCTGCATATGTGGCTAGCATCTTCAGAGGATCTGATGGTAACAAGGCAAGTGAAGTATATATAGTTGTGGAATGTCCAAAGTGGGAGGAAAGAACCATTATCTGTTAAACAGGTGTAAGGGGTGTAAAGAGTTCAATTTTGTTTTGATGGAGCAATGATGTGTGTAATATTCAGGGTTGTAGCTAAGGAGAGCCGGGAAGGGGGTAATGAAGATACACCCCCCAACACACACACACACACACACACACACTAAGAATTCTGCTATCCCAAATAAAATTCTCCACCACCAAATTTCTAGCATTGCAGTGTATGATTGGAGTATTGGACTAGAAATTCAACTTTTAGAATCACTTTAGTTTGACCCCATTTTAACTGCTAAGGCTCAGTGCTGTGGAATCCTGGAAGTTAAAGTTTTGTGAGGCACCTGCACTATTTGGTAGAGAAGGCTTTGTAAAATTATAGCTCCCAGAATTCTATAACATGAAGCCATGGCAGTTTATATGGAGCCCCCGGTGGCACAATGGGTTTGAACCCTTGTGCCGGCAGGACTGAAGACCGACAGGTCGAAGGTTTGTATCCGGGGAGAGCGCAGATGAGCTCCCTCTGACAGCTCCAGTTCTCCATGCGGGGACATGAGAGAAGCCTACCACAAAGATGGTAAAACATCAAAACATCTGGGTGTCCCCTGAGCAACGTCCTTGGAGACAGCCAGTTCTCTCACACCAGAAGTGACTTGCAGTTTCACAAGTCACTCCTGAAACACAAAAAAGGACCAACTTGCATCAATTCAGTCATCCTAAGATACTGAATCAGTAATTGAGTTCTCACTCAGCCATGGAAACCCACTGGGTGACCATGGGCAAGTTACATTTGCTCAGCCTCAGGTGAAGGCAAATCCCCTCAGTACAAACCTTGCCAAAAATCGCCTAAGATTGTCATAAGTTAGAAATGACTTGAAGGCACACAACAATAACAGTGAAATAACTCAAAACATTTTTTATCATTTAGAAATACATTTAGACATCTAAATAATAATGAATAGGCAACAAAATGCAAAAATGGCACTTAATGGTATGAACAGTTTTCAAGGTCTTTTTCAAATGCTGAAGGCACTGAAAAAAACTTTTGTGGGGGACAGAATTTTTACCAATGGTCAAGGGTTCTCATTTTGCCTTCCTCCCAGCGACAACCAGGGTAGCATTTTTATAGTCACACTGTTCAAATCATAGATCATCCCTATAATGAGTTTTTATTTTTAGCAGCCTCAATGGCTGCCCCTACCTCACACCCTGTGTAACAACCGTCAGAAACCAATAAATTGACATTTGTGTTGGGGCTGTATTAGAAGCCAGGATGTGAGATTGAAATGATAGATGATTAGAAAGTTTTCCAGTTGTTTTCACTGTTGGTTAAAAAAGCACTTCATGGAATGACTGACAGAGCTGTCCATGTTAATTCGTGCATCTTAGTTGACTGGGTGGTACAGGATTAGCCTTTAAGAAAACAAAAGGCAGATTCTATTTTGTTACCTATTCACATCACAAATGTGCACCTTGTGGAGGGCTGGGGAACAATCAGTCCACGCAGATGATCAACACTGGTCTTTTAAACACTGTAGAATTAATACAGTCTGATAGCACTTTAATTTCCATGGCTCAGTGTTATGGCATCTTGGGAGTTGTAGTTTGGTGAGATGCCAGCACTCTTTGGAAGAGAAGACGTTGTAAAGCTATAACTCTCATTATTCCATGCCATGAAGTTAAATTGGTGTCAAACTGCATTAATTCTGCAGTGCAGATGCACCCACTGACAGTCCCCCAGTGTGCCCCAAACAACAGCAAAAGCTTCTGTAGTTAAGAAACTATTTTAAACCAAAGTAGTTCAATAAGTGTTGCCTCAGTACTTACTGTAGACTGGGAATTGTTTGGTCCTCCAGATGTTGCTGGAGTGCATTTCCCAGCAGCCCTAGCCAACATAGTAAATGTTGAGGAAAGCTGGGAATAGTGGTCCAATAACCTCTGGAGTGCTGCATAATTCTTACTCTTGTCTTCCTGTCAGGGTTTGAGACAAGGGTCTTTGCTCGGTCCTGTCAGGAGGCGATAAGGACTAAACCTGGCTCTTTTTCATGCTGCCTCTTGCCATACCATTCTGAAGTGCTCCCCTAAACCTTACAAAATTATTTCCTTCATCAAAGGTGAAGTATGTTACAGATTCTAGCGGCTTGGAGTATCCACCAACAGACAAAGACTACTTAAAAGGCTAACTCCTAATTCAATGTACACACACAAAAAGAGTGGAGAGTAGGAAGCAAATAACTAGGGTAAATCCTTAAATTACTGTTTTCTCGCAACCACCCCATGATGTTAAACTCCAGGTGCTTTTAAAAAGGCTGGTAATCTTAAGCATTTACAGTATTTTAACCAGAGAGTTCATGCAAATGCATAGAGATGAAAGTGAATAAAAAGCACACCATAACAGCTTCTTAAGTGATATACATCCCTGGTCTCATTAAGAAGAAAGCAGAAAAAATAGTAACTGTTTCCCAAATAGTCTACAAAAAGAAAGTTGCAGTACTGAGCAACCAATGTGGAAAGTTGCTGTCTAAAGAAGCACGCAGACTCTGAAGCTTGGAAAACACACTAAATTGAGGTTTAGTGGTATGAAGTTGAACCTACCGACTTCCTCTTTTCCGCTCCTGTGTTGCCATTACAATATGGGCTTTGGAAATATATACATTTCTTTAGACTAACCACAATTTAGTGTTACATCCAAAGCTTAAACAGTGTTTAATTCTAACAGTGGTTTGTTGAAACAATCTTCTTAAATGAAGGGTTAAGGTTTGTTTCCCCAAGAAACCACAGTTTAGTTTAAACACAAGTGAGAAAAAGAGATAGCTATTGAGATTTTCAGATTCCTGTGCTTTTTAACATCTCCTTGTCTAAATGGCAGCTTTGAATGTTTGGCTTGTATAAGGAGGAGTATGTGGGAGTGAGAATAAGATGTATAATTTTAAACCTTTCAGAATTGTTTTGTCTGAAAGATTAGAACGTGTTTTACATTCATTTATCTTGGAATCAACCCCATTGAACCTGCAGCATTTAATGTATGAACAAACCTTTGTAGGATTGTTTGTTTATTAAGATTTTTAAAAAAGAATTTTGGATTATGTATAAAATAGGAAGTTACGTTGTGAGATTGTTTCTACCTTGTCCTATTTTTACATATGAAGTACTTTTCTTAAATTATTTCCATGCTTCTCAGTGACTTCATTTATTAAGGTCGATATATGGATTTTTGTCTGTGTGTATATATTTTGTATTAGATCTTAGTGTTAATTATTAATGGATTGTTCAGCCTTATTGTGTGGTTATTGTTCAGTCTATTGTATGATTTTGTTGAACGTCAAATTATAATTGGTATAGAATAAACTGGAAGTGTTGTTTTGTTTTGTTTTGTTTTATGATGTTACTATTTTTGACAGGTTCTACCGTGAGAAACTGGCTTATAAATAAATATTATGTGGATCCTAAAGTGGGGCATAGGTGCAGCTGGCTAATTTTAGATGCCTCAAGTATAGGCCTAATTGAAACATTTGCAAATACCATCCCTAGAAAAGCTATATCTGTTGACATCTGCATCTGTGTTGCTGTTAAAGGCATATAAGCTCTGTGAACAGATAAGATGATAATGAAAAGGGATCATAGGGATTCCCAAAGTACTTTTGGCCACAGATTGTATGCCCACTTGCTTTTTGTGTAAAAGAACTAAGAAAGCCAAAACTTTCCGTCCTTGAAGCAAACTTTGAAAGGAGTGCTTCCAAGTGAAAAATTAGTGCTGCATCTGTATGTACTAGTCAACACTTACTTTATCTCATAACAAACAAATACAGTGATTTGAGTGATATGCAAATATGGATGGCTGGGTCCGGAGAATTAGAATATGGCAGCCAGGGGGGCTGGGGGGAGATAGAGAAATAAAATTTAAAAAATAATAGAGAGAGATTGAAACTCATGATGGCTGGTGAAAAGAGTTAAATGCTCATTGGGGTAGAGGGAATGTTCACTGGGGTAGAGGGAAAGACCAATAAGAAGGAAGAGATTTGTGGGTGAGCAGAGAAACAACACTGGAATGTAGAAGAACAAAGATAGTCCATAACCAGAGCAATGCTGTATTGGTTAAGCAGAGAGGGAATGACCAGCAAAAACGGAAAAGGGCAGTAGTGTATCCAGTTGATGGTGTTTTTTTCCTGCTGAACCACTCACCTGTCATCAGAGCTGGCAACATATAATTTTCTTTCATTAGTAATGCAGATTCTCCCATTTCCATTTCTCTGTCTTCTCTGTTTTAACAAATTTAATTGGTCATATAACTGATTTAGAACATCTCTATTATATGAAGGCTTCTCCATTATGTTTTCTTGCCCAAATCATAATTAGAAATTGTACCTTTCCCCCAGTCCTATTATCTAAGGCAAAGCAAGTGATTTTCTGGTGCCAGAAGCAGGAAATCTCTCAAGTTTCTCCTTTCCTCTTATAAAAATAAATTTAAAAACTCTTTGGTGTCTTTCCGTGAGATCCAAAATCTGAGGCAAGTGCCTCGTTCAACCTGACACTAGAGCAATCCCTGCATAGCACTGTTCCCAAATTTAACAAAAGATGTGCTTACCCCTGTCTGACATCACCCACAAACCTTTCCTCCTGATCAGAGGCAGGTAGGGTGAGATTGTGCCAAGTGAGGTAATAATAGAGGAAAAACTGTGTAGATGTCATAGTACTGATTTGGCAATTCACTAATTTCAGACAGCAGTGGCTCCAGGAAGCCAAAGCTGAGGTAAGCTTTCATGAAGAATTTGAAATGTAAATGAATACATGTTGCTAGAGAGGAATGTATTGCTGTTCTAATCAATGATGGGATTTTATTGTGCAAACCATTTGTATAGCAATACTAATCTTCTTTTTTTTATTTCAAAGGTTAATGCAATGGCCTCTAAGCCTGGCTGTTAGGATGCAATCCTGTGCATTCTAACCTGGTGAAAAAGCCCCCTTAAATTGAAAGTGTGTGAGAGGGGTGTATGCCTAGGATTGTGCTGTTATGCTCACAGTTTGTTAACAGCCCCAAGAGAAAGTGAGTGCAGGTGAGAGATTTCATAGAGGTCATTTGCACTGATATAATTCTATAGATTTCAGTGTGGCTTCACCATACCAAACAAGCCTGCATGCAATTATTTCCACCAAGCAGAACCATACTCTGAAGCATAAATAAACTTCATTTAACTTTGGGGGAAGGGGGCCTTTCATCTGAGTAAACAAGCTAGGATTGTGTTCCTTGTCCCTTGAGGCACCCTCTGAAGTCGCAGGCCTATTCGTATCAATAACAGCACACAGTTTTTCAGCATTTGAGTGCCTGTAGTACTGGTTCCATTTGTTCTCTTGGTAAAGAAATTTGCAATTTGCCTTTTTTATCAGTTCCATCTGGATTGCCCTGCTGGATTGATGGTGGTCAATTTCAGTTGCTAGGAGAGGAGAATAATCCAGGTTGGTGTGTCACAGTAGCCACAATGGAAACACAGAATGATTAGCAAACAGTGTTTGATGTAAAGGCCACAGCAGTTGGCAGGTTGGGTGGATGTGGATATTAATCGGTGATATGATAGGACATGCAAAAAGGGAACAGAATGAACATCATATTTAGAATGGCCAATAATAAATAGGGTATCATAGAATTTTTGCATAACATCTCATTGGCTTATGTCAGCAATGGGTGTTTGGTTTCTCCAGTTGGTTTTGGCTTATATTAAAGGGGCATGCAGCTTTGGTGGTATCTACACTCGCTAGAACTGGTGGAATTGTAAGCCACAAATATCAGGAGGATTAAAGATATTTATCTCTGGTTTCTATAGTATGTGCTTTATTACTTATTGTTGCCGAAAGAAGTGGCTGTGGGTTTGGCGCCTACCAGTATGCTGGCAATAACATACACAATTTGCAAACATGAGTGCCTTTGTGTAGCTCGTATACAGTGGTCTTCAATGCTTCTGGAACACGGCCATACAGCCCGAAAAACTCACAGCAACCCATTGGTCTTCAGTTTCCATGATGGCAGCAACTTCCCCTGAACAAAAAATATTTGGGACAAAAAGGCAGCCTGCATTGAGTGAGGGTCATGATGTAAAAGTGTTGCCTCCTGGGGTGCCAGTGCTTACTACCACTATATTTGACAGATGTGGAACCAATAAGATATCTCTATATTGCATTGTGTGCATGGTGGCACCTAGGACTATGAGTCAAGTGAGATGCGTATCTCGGGAGAAGGAAATAGAGTGTGCTTCTTTTGTCTGCAATGCAAATTGAGGGTCCCATATGTCACTCTGCCTAGTAATCAGGGGCGGACAAAGGTAATTTTAAATGGTAAGCGAACATTATTTTGCCCCCCCCCCAAAATCGCTTGATAACAAAAGGTATAAGATATTATTTATTTATTTATTTGCAACATATTAATAACAACAAAAAAAAACCCCAAATCTCCCCACTGTAATATTATATTATATTGTGTTATTTCATTATATTAATAACAACAAAAAAACCCCAAATCTCCCCACTGTAATATTATATTATATTGTGTTATTTCATTATATTAATAACAACAAAAAACCCCAAATCTCCCCACTGTAATATTATATTATATTGTGTTATTTCATTATATTAATAACAACAAAAAAACCAAATCTCCCCACTTTAATATTATATTATATTGTGTTATTTCATTATATTAATAACAACAAAAAAACCCAAATCTCCCCACTGTAATATTATTGTGTTATTATAAAAAACCCAAATGTGTTATATTATTATATTTTTTTATTTCATTATATTAATAACAACAAAAAAAACCCAAATCTCCCCACTGTAATATTATATTAAATTGTGTTATTTCATTATATTAATAACAACAACCCCCCCAAATCTCCCCACTGTAATATTATATTATATTGTGTTATTTCATTATATTAATAACAACAACAAAAAACCCCAAAATCTCCCCACTTTAATATTATATTATATTGTGTTATTTCATTATATTAATAACAACAAAAAACCCCAAATCTCCCCACTGTAATATTATATTATATTGTGTTATTTCATTATATTAATAACAACAAAAAAACCCAAATCTCCCCACTGTAATATTATATTATATCAATAATAATACTACTAATAAAAGCCCCTTCCTTTCTCTGCCTGTGTTCCTTCAAGGCAAGCTCAGGAGGAAAGAAACTCCACTGACCTGAATATGTTGTGCAATGAGTCACTGACTCAGTCTCCGCCCGGCCTCGTCGTGCTGCTAGCGCGGCAGGTGAGGGGAGCCTCCTCGAGTCCTCCTCGAGGAGGTTTTTGCACGTGCGCAGTTGCTTCTGCGCGCTACTTCGCCTTGGAGGAACTGCGCACGCGCAGAAGCGGCAAGCTGCCCCAAGGACGTTGTGGCCCGCGGCTGCCTGCTTTTGAGGCTTGCCTGCTGCTTGTGCGCGTGCGTATGGGCGCTCCACGTGCGTATGGGCACTCCGCGTTCCGCCGCCCGCCGTGTGGAGCGCCCATGCGCACAAGCGGCGCCAGCGGCAAGGCAAGCCCCAAAAGTAGGCAGCCGCAGCGCTGCCTGCGGCCGCCCGCCACATGGAGCGCCCATGCTGGCTGGCCAGCAGATGGCGCTCTACGCGATTGCTTCCTCCGCGTAATGGACGCGCCGGCCCTGCTAGTAATTCATGCAGCAGGGCTTGATGAGAAAAGTCTATAATAGGGCAAAGGGAGGTACCCTCTTTCAGTCTGAGGGCAAAATTCTAACATTTTAGGTTAAAGTTCAGACTGTGAGTAACAAATACTTTGAGGCATTTCAGGTTTGTGGAGGTGGTCAGGCTGTAATCCCAGAAACTCGGAATATATCACTATGCCAAATGTTAATTTGTGAAGGCTGTTGGAAGGAAGGAAGGATCCAAAGAATTAGAAAGCAGCAGGAATAAACTAAATGGGTGGGAATGAATTATTTCCACTGCCTTATTATTCAGCAAATGCATTATTACATGAGTATTTTGATTTTCTTCAGATATTTCCGAGCAGATGTGACTGCTTACATGCACCCTAATCTTACTTAACAAAATATAAATCACATCTTCTTTTGTTTGTCGGCTTTTGTTTGTACTTCATCCCTTTTTTCCTGGCTGAACTATAAAGCAGCTGATGCATGCATTGTCTGAGGGACTATAATTAAGTCCAATAACTGCTTGCAGAGATGCACCAGCATTATTTTTTGTAGAGGTCTTTCTCTAAGACCCTCTCAAGAGCACTTAGAGATTGATAATACTAACAACATCCCTTGCCAGTGTTGGTGGACTTGACCTATCTTTTGAACTGATCCTCCTGCTTGATCCTTCCTGGTGGAAGAATGTATCAACCTTTTAAGCCTCCCAGTTTCTTCTAACCTGTTTATCTGAAAACGCTTGTTTTCCAAGTTGCACTTTGACCCTTACAATCAGTGAGGTAATTTAATCTGCAGGTTATCTTCCTGGAAGGCGGGAGTCCTTTATTGTAGAACTTGCCTTCAGGAATTATTTCTGCAGGAACACTTGTGTGTGTGTGTGTGTGTGTGTGTGTGTGTGTGTGTGTGTGTGTGTGAGGGAGAGAGGGAGAGAGGGAGAGAGGGAGAGGGGGGGATCATTTTGTTGTTTTAACATTTTGAGAAAGGTGTTACAAAGTGAAAATCAGATTATTCTAAAGGCCACTGATTTGTTGTTTCTGCCAGTGCCTTAGATTTCAAAGGATAAACAAAGAGGCAGGGGCTGTTTCTTTGGTATGGGGGGTTAAAGTACAGAAAAACAGTATCTGATGAAAATGAGTACAAGGTTTTAAAAACTAAAACCAGCAATTACAGTACCTGCTGTGGCTCAAGGGATGAGCTACAGTGTGTAATGTTATGTAGTACCTCATCTTGTCTTTTTAGAATCTCAAGTTTTCATTGAATTCTAAACAAACTATTACATAAGTATGAGGGAGCTTGGAAAGCTTAAATAAATGATTTTTAGAAATATTTTATTCAAAGAAACTGCTAAGAAAAACACCTACTGCATTGTTCAACTGGAGAGATGCGTCTTCTGGCAGATCATATAGCATAAAATTAATCATGTGTACACAAGCTTATTGGACCCTTAGGTACCCACCTGGTCTCCAAAGTCATAGTCCAGTGTTCAAAGCACCACATCACACTGGGGCTCTTCTTGTGGAATTAGGGAGATGCTGCAACATTACTCTTTTTCTTTACTCCCTGTCAGTGTTAAGTTTTCCCTTCCACTATACTTGGTCCAGTCCAAAATACACTAAAAGCTCAAATTAAATTAGTGGGATCAAATAGGTTAATGAAAAGTTCTCTTTATTTAATATTCCAGTGTTGAAACAGGAGTTGAATGAAAGCCGTAGGGAAGACTGTCTGAATCCTAGAGCTGGAGGAAACCACACTATCGAACCCCACTCTATCCATGCAGGAATGCATAGCTAAAACATTTCTGGGAGGTCAGCATCCAACTTTTGTTTGAAGGCCTCCATAGAAGGAGAGTTTAACACTCTTTGAGGCAGCCTTTTCCATTGTAAAACCTAAAGTACAACTTGAGATCTTGAGTGCACCTGTTTATGATAAAAAGAATTGTTTCACCCGTCAAAATGCCTTCTCTTTCCTCCTTGTCCATCGCAACATGGCACATGACTCAGGTGTCTTTTGTATTTTTCCACAGGCTACTTGAACTAAAGTCTGGAGAACCAACTCCGTGTCTCATGCTTGCCATAAGCCATGGCAACCGATGATAAAGTTGCCATTTTGACAGATGATGAAGAGGACCAGAAAAGGAAATACGTGCTTTCTGACTCCTTCAATGGGATCTCCAATGAGCAGGATTTGCAAGCGCGGAGTGATACACCTTCGACAGAGACCACTACCACCATTCCAGATGAGGAGCTAGATTGGCTTGAAAGGCATTGTGTCAAAGTGAACAATGATCTGCTGGTCTCAAAGGTCTTTTATTTTTTCTTTTATGCTGCTTATGGCTCCCTCTATCCACTGCTGCCTGTCTATTACAAACAGCTGGGCATGACACCTAGCCAGAGCGGACTCTTGGTGGGCATCAGATACTTCATTGAGTTCTGCAGTGCTCCTTTCTGGGGAGTCGTAGCAGATCGCTTTAAAAAGGGGAAGGTGGTCCTCCTCTTCTCACTCTTGTGCTGGGTGTTGTTTAATTTGGGAATTGGGTTTGTCAAACCAGCTACCTTAAGATGTGTACCAAAGTTCCCAGTGCCAGTACATCCTACCAATGCCAGCCATTTTCCAGCAACAACCACACAGAATGTATCTTCTATTGCATTGGCTACTGTGGGAGCTACATTATCAAAGAGCCGAGGAAAAAGAGATCTGCCAACATATAGCTTTGCACCTCTGAGCTCAGCTCTACCTGTGGTTACTGAACCTATCTTCCCTGCAATGACTTCAAGTGGAAATGTTCATCCTTTAGATAAGGGTGTAGTCACTGAGAATATTATTTCCCTAAACTCATTGGGAAATAAAACCCCACCAACTGTGTTGCCTGCTGTCACCACCAAGGCAGGGTTTTCTGATACGGTCATGCTCGTTTATGACCATCAAGAAGTAGAGGCTATCTTTCTGCTTATTCTTCTGGTTGTTATTATAGGAGAGTTTTTCAGTGCCTCATCGGTTACTATTGTAGACACTGTGACCCTGCAATACCTGGGCAAGCATCGAGACCGTTATGGGCTGCAGCGGATGTGGGGCTCCTTGGGCTGGGGAATGGCCATGCTATCAGTGGGCATTGGCATTGACTCTACCCACATCAGTGTGTTCATGGAAGGTCAAGGTTGCAAAGCTCCAGAGTACAAGAACTACCGGATTGTTTTCATTGTCTTCGGTGTGTTGATGACCCTGTCTTTGCTTGTGGCGACCCAGTTCCGATTCCATTACAACCACTATAAGCAAGAAGAAAATGAAAGCAAAGAGGCAGAGGTTGTCCAGGTGGATAGAAATTCTTCCACAGACTCTTCCAATGAGTCACGTAGTAACAACAGCCAGCTGCAGTCCTTTCATTTCTGGGACTTAATCAAGCTACTTTGCAGCATCCAGTATGGTTCTGTACTATTTGTTGCTTGGTTTATGGGCTTCGGCTATGGCTTTGTGTTCACCTTTCTCTACTGGCACCTACAAGATCTGAATGGCACTACCACCCTTTTTGGAGTCTGCTCTGTTCTGAGTCATGTGTCTGAACTGACAGCCTATTTCTTCAGCCACAAGTTGATTGAGCTGATTGGCCACATCAGGTAAGCAAAAAAAACTGTTTAATAATGTTACAGCATCTGTGGTCGACACTAACAATAACAGATGCAATAATGTCTAAGAATAAAGCACTATAATGAAGAGCGAAGCATACTGAACAAATACTTGCATAGAAGCAAAGGCGGAAATTTTTCTGATAGTGCATTTATTATTGAATTTTTTTCTGTAGCATCTGAATGTGTGCATGCTTGCACACACACACAAAATATAGAAATAATATGTACTCATTGTTGCCTATTATTTATTTATTTATTTATTTATTTATTTACAGTATTTTTATTCCGCCCTTTCACCCCACAGGGGACTCAGGGCAGATTACAGTGCACATATACATGGCAAACATTCTTGATGGAGTACTTCTTTGATGGAGTACTTCCTCATTCTTTCACCTGCTGCTAGAAATGTTTATGACATCTTAAATTAGTTAAATTAGCCTTCCTGCATAAGCGGTACCTAAATTTCCTACCTGACAGATGCAACTGTCTTTTGGGCTGCAAAGGTCGACAGCAAGCTAGACAAATGATCGGGAGCTTACTCCGACCCAGACTGGCTTTGAACTCATGACCTTTTGGTCAGTGGGTGATTTAATGTAGCTGACTCCTAGCCAACTGCGCAACAGCCTGGTCTAGTCTACTGTATTTCAGTCAGTTGTGTTACATGGGCTAAAAATGACAAACCCTAGTTCTCAGACAAAAATACTAACAATTGAATTGTGACATAAAATATTCCATGTTGGAGAAGTAGTTGTGGACTAGCCAGCATGAAACAAATTAGTCAACATTTACAAATGTGTTAACGGAAATTATCTAACAGGAGGATATATATGGCATGACCCTTGAAAACAAGAGTGTGACCATGATCCAGTTGAGTACAACTGCTGAAGTTGACAGTGCACCCAGATGGACTTCACTAGAGCCTCTGTTTCTTCGGTTTGTGTTTTGTACAGCTGGGAAATTTCCAGAGCATAGTTTTGAGTTGCACAAAGGGCTGGGGGAGGAAGGGGGGAAAAGAGAATGCTTTGATGTGTGTAGATGCTGCCTAGCAAGGGAAATAATTATAACTTTCTGATGGAGTTTCTTTCATCAATGAATATATTCCATCCAGTTTCCTGTCTCTGTGACTAAAGGTGTATCTCCATAACATAGTTATATCATTTTGAAACCCCTTTAATTATCATGGATTCATAGTAATGTATCCACAGATTTATAGTTTGCTAAGAGATATAGAGGGGTCCTCTGGTGGCGCAGCAGTTTAAACCATTGAACTGGCTGACTGAAAGGTTGGCGGTTCAAATCCAGGGAGCGGGATGAGCTTCCGCTGTTACGGCCAGCTTCTGCCAACCTAGCAGTTCGAAAAGAGAGCCCCCGGTGGTGCAATGTGTTAAAACCTTGTGCTAACAGGACTGAAGACCGACAAGTCAGAGGTTCGAATCCAGGGAGAGCATGGAAGAGCTCCCTCTGTCAGCTCCAGTTCCCCATGCAGGGACATGAGAGAAGCCTCCCACAAGGATGGTAAAGCATCAAAACATCCAGGCGTCCCCTGGGCAGATGGCCAATTCTCTCACACCAGAAGCGACCAATAGGTTACTAACAGGTTACTAACAGGAGCAGGGTACAGGAAGCATACAACTCCCTTGTTGCGCCAGCTCCATTGGCTGCCAATTAGTTTCTGAGCACAATTCAAAGTGCTGGTTTTAACCTACAAAACCCTATACGGTTCCAGCCCAGAATTCTCCCCTATGAACCATCAAGGACATTAAGATCCTCCGGAGAGGCCCTGCTCTCGATCCCGCCATCTTCGCAAGCGTGTCTGGTGGGGACGAGAGACAGTGCCTTCTCTGTTGTGGCCCCTCGGCTGTGGAACTCCCTCCCAAGCGATGTTAGATCTGTCCCCTCCCTGTTGTCCTTTAGGAGGCGGGTGAAGATTTGGATGTGGAACGAGGCCTTCCCAGAATAAGCTGAGATTGATTTCAATCTGAAATGGGTGACCACTTTTTTAGACCGAGCTGAATGTGGTTTTAATGGCAATATGATTTTATGTATCTCTGTTTTTATGTATTTTAATATGCTGTTTTAAGATGTTTTAAATTTGTATGGCATTGAATTTTGCTGTAAGCCGGTCTGAGTCCCTCCGGTCTGGGAAGGTCGGGGTACAAAATGTTTTAAATAAATAAATAGGTTCCTCTTCTGCGAAAAGGTAATGGCGTTCCATGTGGTCATGCTGGCCACATGACCTTAGAGGTGTCTACGGACAACGCCGGCTCTTCGGCTTAGAAATTGAGATGAGCACCACACCCCAGAGTTGAACACAATTAGTTTTGTTTTTACATTAATGTCAGGGAAAACCTTTACCTTTTTAAGAGATATAGAACTCTAATAGAGTTCTAGTGCACACATCTACATGACAATTAAAATGATATGACTGATACAGCTGTCTCGTACCAGATGTATTGTACTTCCGTAGCTACCTAGCTGAAGGTAAGTCCTTTTAAAACTGGGATTTTCCTCTCCATAAGCATGTGCTAAATTGTCCTATGCAGCCTTGATCTAACTAATACACATTACAGTATTCAAATTGAGTATCTGGATAATAAGTGTCACTTGGGTCAAAAGGCGTTGCCAGTCACTGACTTTGTAAGATTTTCTTTTAATGGCTCCCAAGGGGGAAATATTTGGCAGTCCAGACTTTGCCCAGTGTAATACTATAACATTGGATGATGCCACATTTGCTCACTATCTCTTTACTGTGCATCTCTATAAGAAACCATAATATTTTTCAGTGGAGAGTGCTGGCAATAGTGCTGGTTGAGATGTATTTTTCTTCCCCATCTTCCTCCTTTTTGTCGCAAATATTGCTTTTTTAAAATGAACATTAGCCTACTTGAAGGAATGGTGTTTCAAATCCATCTGTATTTAGTGTACTAACAGTATGAGGTTTGAGACTAGGGGTGCATGTACACAGTATAATTAGTGCAGTTTTAATTAGTTGTAATTTTTACAAGCTATTTCACCAAATAATGCTGGTTTCTGACTAAACTACAACTCACATAATTCCATGGCATTGAGCTATGGTAGTTAAAACTGTGTTGTACTGCAGGGCTGTCCAACTTCTATCGGACCTGTGGCCGGAATTCCGGTTACTGATGACTGGGGGGCCGAAGGGTCTGCCTCCGCCCCCGCCCCCGCCCCTCCCCGGCTCCACCCCTGCCCCGCCCCCAGCTCCGCCCCCTCCCTGGCTCCGCCCTCCCGGCTCCACCCCTGCCCCGCCCCCAGCTCCGCCCCCTCCCCGGCTCCGCCCCCCCCCGCCTTGGAGGTGTCTGTGGAGGACACCGGGGGCTTTGACTTGGAGATAGAGATGAACACCAAAATCCCAGTCTCAAGTCCCAGTCCCTGCTTGAAACTGGATTATATTGCAGTGTGGACTCAGGGCCCTTCCACACAGCCATATAATCCAGAATACCTGCTTTGAACTGGATTATCGGAGTCCACACTCATATAATCTGGTTTAAAGCAAATAACATGGGATTTTATTCAGATGTGTGGAAAGGAAGTCAAATAAGAAGCCAGGGCCCTTCCACACAGGCCTATAACCCTGAATGATAAGGCATAATATTCATTCTGCCTCTGCTAATAATAACAACAACAGGTTCCTGGAGTAGGAGACCTCCAAGGGCCATCCAGGGCCATCCAGTCCAATCTCCTTCTGCCATAAGTGGAAAATACAATCAAAGCATTCCTCACAGATGACCATTCAGCCTCTGATGATGATGATGATGATGATGATTACAATGGGTTCCTAGAATAGGAGACCCCCAAGGGCCATCCAGTCCAATCTCCTTCTGCCATAAGGGGAAAACACAAAGCATCAAATGCATTCAGCCTCTGACAGATGGCCATTCAGCCTCTGATCATAATTCCTCAAGATATTCAGCCTAATAATAATAATAATAATAATAATAATAATACAATGGGTTCCTAGAATAGGAGACCTCCAAGGCCATCCAGTCCAATCTCCTTCTCCCATAAGGGAAAATACAATCAAAGCATTCCTCAGCCATGTTGAATCAAACCTAAACTCTCATAAGAGCAACAGAAAGTACTGAACCTTGAGTTTGGGAGTTGTAGTTCTCCTCCATCCAGAGAGCACTGTGGGCTCAAATAATGATGGATCAGGACCAAACTTGGCAGGAATCCTCAGAAGAGGAGGAGGCCAGAAAGGGAATGGATGAGCACCCCCCAGCACGCTCCGAACTCGGCCCCACCCCTTTTTCGCTCTGGCCACGCCCCCTCTCGCTCTGTGCACTCTCTCTCCTTCCCTGTTTCGATCAGGTGGTGGAAGGGGGATGGAATGAAAGGGGGAAAGAGAGAGAGAAGGAGGGAGGGAGAGGGGGGGAGGGAAGTAGGAGGAGGAGGAAGGGAGCCTGCTCCTCCTCCCCCCCGCCCCTCACCCCCCCCGTCACGAAAAAAAAATAAATAAAAAATATTCAAAAAATATTCCAATTTTTTTTTAAAAAAGCAGGTATCTTGCAGGAGGGTAGGGGCCGTGGGGAAGGGGCTGGGGGGCCATATATGGCCCGCGGGTCGCCAGTTCGACAGCCCTGTTGTACTGCATCAATTCTACAGTGTAGATCAGGGCTGTCCAACTGTCGGCCCCGGGGCCGGATCCGGCCCCGTAGCCTGTTGGACACGGCCCCACCTATGCCCTCAGCCGCCATTTTTAAATTTGAAAAAAAAAAAAATCGATTTTTTTTAAAAATGGCGGCTGGGGGGGAGGGGGAGGCGGGGCAGGGAGGAGGAAGAGAGCTAGCTCCTCCTCTTTTTCGGCCCCCCCCTCCCTACCTAGGGCGGGGGGAGCCGCCGAAAAAAGGGCAGAAGGCGGCGCCAAGAGCCTGGCGTGACGCGCTGCTCCTTGGCACCGCCTACTCCTCCTTTTTCGCGCCCCCTCCCTTCCTAGGGCGGAGGGCGAAAAAGGAGGAGTAGGCGGCGCCAAGAGCAGCGCGTCACCGGCCTGGCGTGACGCGCTGCTCCTTGGCACCGCCTACTCCTCCTTTTCGGCGCCCCCTCCTTCCTAGGGCGGAGGGGGCACCAAAGGAGGAGTAGGCGGCGCCAGAGCATGGCGTCACGCCAGGCCTGTGACGCTCTGCTCTTGGCGCCGCCTACTCCTTCTTTTTCGCGCCCCCTCCCTACCTAGGGCGGGAGCCGCGAAAAAGCAGAAGAGGCGGCGTCAAGAGCAGCGCGCCACAGGCCTGGCGTGACGCGCTGCCCCTTGGCGCCACCTACTCCTCCTTTTCGGCCCCCCCCTCCGCCCTAGGAAGGGAGGGGGGCGCCGAAAAGGAGGAGTAGGCGGTGCCAAGGGGCAGCGCGTCACGCCAGGCCTGTGACGCGCTGCTCTTGGCGCCGCCTTCTGCCCTTTTTCGGCCGTTTTAGGAGGGGGCGGGACCTGGGGGCGGGGCCTGGGGCGGGGCTGAGCGCCCCCCTAGGTCATCAGTGACCTTTTATCCGGCCCTGGACCCTGTAGAAGTTGGACAGCACTGGTGTAGATGTAAATTAGAACGCTGGGAGACCATGATAACAATTTCTATATCCAGTAGCCATGGAGTGTGACTTGCCCATAGTCAGTTTATGAATTAGTTTTCCTAGAAAAGTGTAGAAAAGATAGATTTTACAACCTGCTAGATAGTAGTATCTTTTTATAATGTGTCCCAATTCCTGTTTGAAATACTGGCGAGTTGCTGCCAGTCAACATAGTTCTTAGATAGACGGGCCAGTGGTCTAACTTGTTAAATGGCAGGTTTCAGGGTGATTTCCAACATATAACAGAAAACATTCCATTGCTAGAAAGGAAAACCATTCAGACTAATTATTAAAATAATTATCATAAAACATAAAAACCTACAACATACACAAAAAAATTTAAAAACCAATTTTATTATAGCTAGATCAGATGGGTTCAGAATACCAACGACCATAATAGACGTGGCCAACTATAAAAAGGGCTACTGTGCAAGGGGTAGTGCAACAGAGTATCATAGGGCCGGGGAGGTGGACAAAGTGTAAAATAGAGTACTATCTAATGGTCTGCTGGAACATCCAGGTTTTCAGGTCAGCACAGTAGTCAGAAGTTTACATTTTATATTTATTTACTTATTTATTATATACTATTTTATTTGTACATGTAGAGTTGTATTAATGTTGATATGGTTATCTGTTTGCATTCCTATTTGGGATGTGTGTCACCAATGGTATATATTAATAAACACACACATAGACACACGCACACACACATATGAAATTTGAATAATATACATTATTCAAAATCTTAAAACTAATGCAGCCTTGAAGTAATTACAGAAAAAAATCACTCAGCTCCAAATGATCATTAACATACTTGCAACTGTCCTGATTTAGCAGAGGTAGCCCTGTTCAATCTTCTACACCCCACTTTTCAGCTGTTTTTTTTAAATGTCTTGGCTTATCTCTACTTCACCCACTTTCCCTTTTGTCTTGTTTTCTCCAGTTGCTTCAAACTGAATATAAAGTGAAAAGATTGTTTGCACTCAATTAACTTAGTGGAGAGCAGAATCCCACCCTTCCTTGTGGATTTTTGCAAAGGCAAACTACTGCAGCCTTGTTTTGCTTTTATTTTCTTCCTCAATAATTTTGGTCATCTTATGTTGCTTGTCCACACATGTTCTTGTGTTTGACTGTGAAATGTTGATGAAAGGGTATCTAGGTAAACCATGCAAAGTGATGCATCTTCTGTTTGTGGCAGTGTGAGTGGCGGAACTACTTTTTTTTGCTGACTTAACCACAAAAACAGAATGATTATTTGGAGGAGAGATAATATTGCATTTCAAATGTCATAACACCCTCATAAAAATCAGCAGTGGTTCATGCTGTCTTTCCATGCGCAGCTCAGCTACCGTAATACAAAAGGAACGTTGGAAAACCAGAAAATCCTAGAATGGCAGTAAAAGTAATTGCATATCATGCCCTTTCCACAAAGATTTCTGAATTGCTTTGTCCTGAGAACTAAGGAAGTGATTTTAAAATGTGTTAAATTTCATTACTGATCATGTTTGTATAAAGTGTAAACACACATTCTGCCAGCTTCATGGCATTTCACATTGCTAGCACAACTGCACTGGAGTGGGCCATGTAGGTGGCCATGTAATGTTGCTAATGAATTAGGACCACAGGAAAACTATGCTCATCCATTTGAAGGCTCTATGATAGCAGCTCAGATTTCCAAAGAGATAAGGTGCTTGAAATTAAACACCCATGTATTTCTTTGATAAGAGGAGCTTATCCTAAGACAAGCTTAGGATAAGCTACTTGATTCTCCTTATTGCATTTCTACAATTCTTTTGGCTGGCCTTTCCCTTGGAGTACTGCAGTTAGCCCAGCATGGTATTAATATGGTATTTGTGTTCTACTTGTTTAATTTTAGTTTAACTTTTGTATCTTGGGGATTTTTGAGGATATGGTTTTTAAGTGATTGTAAGCCAATTTGAATACCAAACTGGAAAAAGGTCAAGACAGGGAGGAGGAGGAGGAGATAGAGTAATACTTCTGAACAGAAGTGGGAGGATGGCAATTTCACTATCCAATCACCATCTAACCAGCAGACTTTGTTTGTTGTTACTGTTCTAATTGTTGTGTTTCTTCAAGTCATTTCCAACTTATAGTGACTCTAAAGTGATCCCAACTTGGGCTTTTCTTGGCAAAATTTGTTCAGAGGACATTTGCCCTTGCCTTGCTTTGAGGTCAAGAGAATGTAATTTACATCTAGTGGGGTTCTATGGGTGAGGGAAATAGTTTTTCCTCTCTATTTCTAATTGAATGGGAACTACAAGCTATTTGAAAAAAATACTCACAAGTTTAAAGTTAATGGAAGAAATGAATCCCCCCATAAAGCACGTATTTAATATTTGGAACTCAAGATCATCATAACTGCCAGTGTGCTTACACCCAAACTGCAGTAGAAGACAAAGGCATAGAAGCAAGAGATATCACTAGTGGTTATCTAACAATATCATTTATTTCCATCCATTGGATCAGTGAAGGCTTCATCTATTCTCAATGTGATATGAATGATGGTGGGCATACATTTCTTTTCACAATATTGCAAAAAACTAGTTTATAAATTCAGTGAAAACCTGCTAGGCCAGGCTTTCTAATCCATATACTGTATTAGTTTTGTAGATACTAGGGTCATACAGTACTGTATATAATCTTTTCCATGGGGTTTTTGCATTACATGCAATCAAATGGAATGTATATGTGTTGCATAGTCTAATGAACTTCCTCATACAGTTATAACATACTCTTTGGCTAAGAAAGTTAAAGACCTTGTAAAACTATTAAGCCATGGCACTTAGAGGCCCCATTTACATTGCTATATAATGCAGTTTGAATTGGATTATCATGGGCTGTGTGGACTCATATAATGCAGACTGAAATGCATTGAATTGGATTATGAGTATACATTGCCACATAAACCAGTTCAGTGCAGTTGATCTACATCTTGAAAGTACTCGTATATGACAGTATAGGTGGGACCAGAATGGTATCAAACTGCTATCAATATAAAGTGTGGATGCACCCTGAATTTTCAGATCCCTGAAACATAAGGCTTTTCTGTTTTAAATCTTCAACTTGATCTCCTCCCCCAGGATGCATGGCTTCTCAGGTCACATTTTAAATATTTAGTCACTGCCATAGAAAATACATGCAGTCAGTGCCCTAAAAGTAGTGGGGGGGGGGGGGCAGGATCTTTTCGGAAAAACAGAAAATGGGTTGTTACTTGCTACTGGAGATATTGGGGGCATGTTTTTGTTTTTCTGCAGACTGTAACCATCAAGGAATAGAGGCAGGCTTGAAAACAATGTATAGTGTTGTATTCCAACAGGAGTGAATATTTTCTATTTTACAAATTGCTAAGTCATAGAATATAAGACACCCGAAAAGAGCATTATTGCTCTGGAAATCTATATCTCAGTATCACACAGGCTGTGTATTTCATTTTATGGATTAAACCAGGGCCATCTTTGAACTGGGGCTAATATTGGTTTCTCAAAAAGAGCATCCACTCAAGCTTAAATGTGGTTGGGCCTGTATTTAGGATTTAAATTTTTAATTACAAAGTAAGTCACAAATAATCATAAATAATCAAATGAGAGCTGTCATAGTTTTCTGTTCCAAAGTCAGAAATTTAGCATGTCATCAATCAGTACTTAGTATTCCACCTGAAATAAAAATGTGGACAGAATTGTTCTATGCCACTTGACATTTTTGTATTTTGTTGGTACTATGTGTAAATGGGACAAATGAGAAAGTAACCAACATTGTTTCTTCTTCCCTTCCTCTCTAGAGTCCTGTATATTGGCCTTGCCTGCAGTACAGCTCGCTATATTTACATCTCTTATTTGGAAAATGCCTGGACTGTTCTGCCCATGGAAGTACTTCAAGGTAAATCACTGTATAATAAATGGACCCTTGAATTATTCATATCACTTGCTGAACTATAAATTCAAATGGGAAATAAAACCATGGGACCCTTCTCTTCCATTTTAAATAAGCCTCGGGATTCCCCCCCCCCCCTTTTATTCTGACCTCGAAGGAAATGTTATTCTTTCTGCCAAAGAAAAATAAGCATGAGTGCCAGACTGACCTAGGATTGGGACTTGGCAAACAATTGGAAAGTAGTACACACCTTATAACTAAACAAAGAGATGAGAGGTTTTTGCCTGCTGCAAATAAGGCTTAGATGTTTCTGTCTTTAAGGGATTGCTCTTTTAAATCTGTTGCTTCCTTTAGCAAGGAAGGAGGTCATTGGTTTTCAACACCAGATATAACAAAATAAGCTGCACATTAAATAGTCAGGAATAACCAGTTCACTTAATTATGGGTCACATTATCTGATCTAGAATGAAGGTCGAGACCAAATAGCTAGTCTCCGGATGGGGGAGCTAGGCATGTCTTATCTATGAGACGTCTGGAGGTTTATTGCCAATTAATTAAAAGGGAGAAAGTGAAAATGGGAGTTAGCAAAGTGTCAGTGGCTGTTACTGCAACCAGTAAATTAAATCTTGTAAAGGGAAAGAGTTAAAGTACATTGGGCTGAACTGGGAAATAATCAGAGCAGCAGCTATGAATGGGAAAGGCAAAATGAGGACATTGCCCCTCTCATTTGATTTCCCTTCAGTCCTGACATTTCTAACGACACTCTCGAAAATCATCCAAACCCCCACTCTTTTATCAGCTGTGTTTGAATCACTTGATAATTTTGCCTGAGACCTACACTTTTTTGATGTTTCCAAAAGGTACCAGATTCCCAAAATATTGGGGGGGGGGGGAGGAGGAATGGGTTATAGATGACAGCACATTGTTGGCTAGGAGTAGAATATTATGCACAGATCCTAAAATCTAAAATATCCCTTTGCCTTTAAGGTGTGCCTGAGCTCTTTGTTGTTTTGCTGGTATAGACATAACAGGGCTTATCACTCTTGTATTTCTCCACAAGGCTTCCCCTTTTGTTTGGCTTCCTTGTGTTTCTTCATCCTCCTGTGCCCTTGGGTGGAATCCAGAACCAGAACCGTGAAAATAAAAAAAAGTTTAAAAGAAAAAGAAAAGCAGCCATATCTATTGCAGTAAAAATAGCAAAGTTTTCTGTCACCTTAAAGTATGGCAGTAATGTACCTGATTCATGTTGGGCTCTAACTCACAGATTCTTTTTGCTTTGCCTTCAAGTGTGAATGTGCTATAGTAGTTAAAAGGCATCAGCTAGATCTGGGGGTCTGGATTCAAATGCACTATGACCTCTACCTTATAACATTGCTGCCTTGGGTGGGAGAAAGGTTGGATGTGAAGAAGGAAGGAAGGAAGCCATGTTGGCTAAGGACTCCGGCTAGAAATCATTTGGCACATATGTATTGTTCCGTGTGGCACCTGTGACTCTGTGGGTTGATAGTAAGGTAGATCCTCTCAACCTGATAGTTACCCTACACATTAATGGCTACTGCAAGCAATACACATCTTTCAGCTCAGAAATGGAAATAGTATGACTTCCAGATGTTAAGAGTAAGTGCCTATGGAGGCTGATGAAAGCATGATTCCTACAATTTCTTTTTATACATAATATTTTTACTAAGTCTTTTTCAAAATACAATAAAATTAGATATTTTAAAGAAAAAATAAGGAAAATAATTTATTGAGAAATATATTGATAAAAATACTTTCAGACTTTCTTTTTGGCTGGTATAAATACATATGAAATGTTCATATACCACATCTTATTAACAAACCCCAAAATGATCAGGTCTTCTTCCCCTCTCCCCAAAATATCCCTAAGAAGCAAAGTACATACTGTATATATCATAGGCTAGGAATTTTGTAGCTCTCTGAATATTGTTGCACAGCACCTCCCATTGGTCCTACCCAGCATAACCAATAATGAGGAATGCTGGGAGTTAGAGTCCCATGCCGTCTCAAGGGCATCAAAGTTCCTACTCCTTGTGTATAAAATTGCAAACTGGTTATGGCTTTACTGAGTGAAATTAAAAGCAGAACAGAACACAATACATATTTGCATTTTCCCCCCAGCAGATATGGGGACAGGAGGTCAAAAGGAACAATTTGAATGTGTCAGCTAGAACTGTTCCAATGAGGGTTTGCTCATTGGTTTGTTTTACAAGGTCATGCTGGAGATCAGATAATTCTATCAAGTAGACCAGGTGTCTGGAACAAACTTCAGTTTGACATTTGTGTATGAATTTTGCAAGCCTATGTTGGAATATGCTGACAAATAGCAGTTCTTATGCATTGCAAAATCAATGCCTCAAGGATCTTTTGAAGCTAAAGATTGATGACTTTCAGCTGATACTACTTAATTAGTTGCTTAAATACTGTGGTATAAAAGAGACAATTGGAGAGGAGGTGGAATACTCTTTTGGATTTCCCCTCCTCAATTGATAGTTACTTCAGACTTAAACATTATAGGGGGGGGGTTGTTCAAATACAGTATCTCTATAGCAATGCATGGCAATTAGCAAAGAGCACTATGAAGAAGTTAATAACATAACATAACATAACATAAATTTATTATTTATGAGTCGCCCTCCACGGAAAGTGCTCCGGGCGACTTACAGGGTAACATATAAACAATATAAACAATACAACGACAGACAAGTGACAGACAACACAGTCCTAACAGGGCATTGTCTAGCCGTCAAAAGGCGGAAGACTAGGCGGCCTGATCAGAATCAACGGTGGCTTACCACCAGCAGATTCCGCGGCCGGCCTTCTGCCCTGTGGCAGTCCAGGGGGGTTGTCCTGGTTTGCCGCAGCAGTGTCTTTGTTGTCCTTACTAGGGTCAGAGCACGTCCGTCGGGGCTCTGGTTGCCCGTAGTATGAGTTCCAGAAAGTTCTGGTCCAGGGGGCCCTATGAGTCCTGGCCTCAACCGGTCTGGACCTCCTTCCCTTGGGGCAGGGCATCGACTGCCTGGCAACATTACCGGGTCGATGTCCTCGGTGGGCGGCCAGACTTGTCCGATGTTTGCTCTGTATGTCGGAGGGGCTGGGCCCATGCCTGGGCCTCCGCCGACGTTTCCGCTTCCTCCGGGGACTTTGCAGCTTCCGCTGTGGGTCATTTCCGGTTTCTGGGTCCTCCAAGGGTGGGAGCTTCCGCTGTGGGTCGCTTCCGGTTTTGGGGTCCTCCAAGGGGGGGAACTTCCACTGTGGACTGCATCCGGGGCTCCCTTCTTCCCCAGCCTGGTGAACCTGGTCTGACTGGGCATCTTCAAGGTCGGGCGCCATGTTGAGCAGCTCCAGCTCGACGCGGCTCCCCCAGCCACCCACGATCTAATGTCGGCGGGGGCGGGGGTTCGGGGCATCGGCTAGGACGGCCGAGATGTTCAGCTCCTCCAGCGGTGGGACCCCCAACGGTGGCAGGGCTTCAAGGTTCGTGGCAGGCTCATTCCGTGTGGGTGGGCGGGGGCTTGGGGCTCGCCCAAATCCTCCAATCTTAGGGTCACACCTCCCCCGGGGATCGTCTCTAAGTCGTCCCTAGTGACGGTCTGGTCGTCGTCTACCTTGCAGCCTCCCTTCCTCGGCTCCGTCTCAGGAGCCCATGTTGGGAAGTCCCACAACCGGTCCCAGTCGAGGTCTGGGCCAGTTAGGGTCTCATGCTGGGGGCGATCCATGTTATCGGCTATGCTGTCAAGCGCTGGAACTCGCGGGGTGGGCATGCCCAATCTTCCCAGGAGGCTGCCATACTTGTCGCCGAACTTAACGAACAAGTCCATACGTTTGGTGTATTCCTCGACCAGCTCTGCGATCGCCTGGGGATCGGGCTGGTCAGAGGAAGGGTCTTGCAGGTCGTGGAAGTCTTGCGCTTCATGCCGTCCCGAGGGAGGGCTGCTTCCCCGATTCTCCGAGGCCTCAAGGGTTATGGTTGGCTGGGGCTCCAAGTCGATTGCATTTAGGGGGGGGGCTGTAGGATCGATCCCGGGTGACATTTCCTGCAGAACTTCTTTAGGAAGTGTGCGGAAGGGGCCGACACCCATCGAACGTACCAACGGCCTTGTCGTTCTGGTTGTCCCTTCCCTCCGATGTTGGCAACCGGTGGGGTTGTTATTTCAATAGGCCTCCGCGTCCTCCAGGGTAACGTTGCCACTTTCCCCAGCCAGATCTGGTTCTTTGGGGTCTGTGGGTCACCAATGACCACTCCATGTTGCTTGGGGTCCTCCGCGACCTCGCCAAGGCGGGAGGAGTGAGATTGAAGGGTTGTATTCAGGAATCCCTGAGGGAGCTCTACAGTCATCGCCATCTTGGATCATTAATGGAAATCAGAAGCGGCTAAAAGTGGACTTGACTGGTCTTTATAAATGCAGCATTTTGTATAAAAAGTAACATAATATGGGTATTGGAGAAATACTAATGGATGCATTTTATTTTGTTTAGAACATGATCCCCAGCCCTGCATGAGCTGTTGCAAAGAAAACTTGAAAACATTTCTTGTAGCAGCCCATGTTTCTGTCCTTTCTCCTTCAGTACTTGTGGCAGAAGCAGCTTTTGTGTTCCATGGGTGCATCCAGCTATTAGAATAAACAGTTTACCATCCTACACATCCCATAACCTCTTAAGAGTGGGCTATGATAATTGAAGTGGCATCAATGTTCATAACATCCCTAGATATGATCTAGGACCGTTTTTAAAAGGAAACATATTAATCTAACTTTTCTGAATAACTTCTACAAAGGATGAGATTTCCTATTTATTTGTGTGACCATGTAGTTCATCCCCCTTTAAAACCAGTTGGGATTTTCTATCCACCAACTGTCCCGATTTGCAGGAGCTGCATCTTACCTTTCCCAGTAGGCTTGGGCAAAAGCAAAGTGCTGCAGCCTCTCCTGGTTTGTGCATTCTTCCCCATTTAATAACTTTTGCCCTCTTGACACCCCACATTGATGTTGCTTGGCCACATGTGTCCTGGTTTTCATCTATGAAATATTAGAGGGCGTGCTGTATTTGTGACCCTGGAATTAGATCACTCAGCATCTAAGAGCCGGCAATTTCCTTTCATCATTTCCTCCCTTTATTTCTTGGTACATTCTTATTAGGCAGCAGGACTCAGATAATGAGACATAATTTAATACATACAATTTCCAGATGGTGCCACCTGTACAACTTGCAGATGGCTATGGAAAAGCAGCTTTTTAAAGTACTTTACTCCAGATCTTTGCTGGATGGGACCATAGAGCATATTCTTTGCATGCCGAAGGCTGCCATTTCAGTCCTGTTTTCCCCACTTACACTTGTGTGGAGCCTTTGGAATGACACTATATTTAGATGGGGACTAGTAATGGCTAACGAAACATGATATAAGAAACAATATACTTTTAAAATGACTTATTAGATTATTATTATTTTATTTCTTAGCCACTTCTCCTTGTGGCTCCAGGCAGGTTACCGAATAATTAAAACATATCAGCATTATAAAAAAATACCACAGCATATTAAAATATATTTCTATAAAAGATACATAATAAAACATATTACTATAAATATACAAAACAGAGATTAAACAAAGGATACGAGTTTAAAATTCATGATTAAAACTGGCAGGGTAGACCTGCCAGAAGAGATTGGTCTTCAAATGGTTTTAAAATTCTGACAGCTCAATTAGCTGTGGGAGCTCTTCTGGCAGATCGTTCCACAGTTTTGGGGCGGCCAATAAAAAGTTCCCCTGGGTGACGGTCACCAGTGGGTTCTAGCTGGTTGGAGTAACTAGCTGGTTGCACCGGGAATGTGGCGCAGCTGGCTAAGTGTCAGCTTCATAAGCTCTCTCTGACCAATAGGTCATGAGTTCGAAGCCTGCCCAGGTCAAGGTGGGTGCTCGAGCTTTAAGTGTAGCCTGCTGTCGACCTTTGCAGCCCAAAAGACAGTTGCATCTGTCAAGTAGGAGATAAAGGTACCACATTAAGTGGGGAGGTACATTTTGACTGAATTATGAGGCCATTAAAGAACTCCAGGAACGCTGAGGAATGCAGAAGGAACAACAAGGGATGCTGGGAATGCTGAGAGATGAGGAGTGCGTCAGCTCCCCCTGGTGGCCAGAGTTTGCCTCTGTTCGTCTATATGTGTGTATGTGTTGCACCCCAGAACGCAGGCCGTTCCCCTAATCACACACACCAAGCAGATGCAATAAATGTAATTTATTTAGAATAAAAGATAGTCCAAAAAGGTAAGAAAAAGCAATCAAAAGCAAATCCAAAAATAGTCCAATAAAGTTCTTGAACAGGAAGCCCAATTGGCTTAATCCCAATGAACACAGAGTACTTGAGCAAGGCAAAAGTTCGTAGACAAGACAGTCTGCTGCTGCAGTCAACGTGAAACTTGAGACAAACCGCTCCGGCGGTTCCGTGAACTTGGAGATATGAACAAAGTCCTTTCCTTGCTAAACGTAGCTTCAGGTCTGAGTAAAATCACCCGGGCACCAGCTAATAAACCAAACTATTTTCTATGTGCCCAACGTATTCCCTTTCTCAGGCCCCAATCTATCCTCAAAGCCCGAATACTGGCCCTTCTATCAAATTCCAGCTCATTAGCCGGCCCAGGTGCCACACTATCAGAGTGAGAAGTGGGAAACTCCCTTTCTCCGGAATGCTCAGCTAGGAAGGGAGTAGAAACTCTCTCTTGGGAACCAAGGCCGCCTGGCTTCTCATAATCTGATTCAGCATCCATTTCCATGGATTCCTCAGTAATGGATTCCTCACTAAACTCATCTGCAGTCCCATATCCTTCTAGCCATTCATTATCCCATTGGGAACTCTCGTTTGGAGACCCATACCCATCTGGCGATTCCTCATCATCTTCAGGATGACCCTGATCAGCTGGGACCCCCTAGTGGGACTCTGGCCACTAGGCAAGAACACTAAGCTGGGCTGGGGCTGAGATACCATAGTATGTGGAAATTGTTGAAATATGTAGGAAGCTGGGAATGATGGAAATAAAATTCCCAATTCCACCTTAAAAGAAAAAACACAGCGGCAAACGGAAGAACTTAGGACACTTGAAGTTTCTTGGTGCAAAGGTTGGCTTCAGTTCTTTAGTGTTGTAAAATTCACAAAGTATAGTCCAGTAAGCAAAAAATATATCCATTACAAGATAAATTCTCTTGTATGGCAGTACAAAAACACAAACATAGATACAGGAGGTTTTGTTTGATCACGCTCAGAGACTCACATATCCTTCTGCTTCAGTAGCTTGCATCCATGAAGTGGTTCTCCAGAGAAAAACAAAACTACCACAAAACAGTAACAGGAAAATAAACAGAGTCTTCAGTTTTCTTTGTCACTAGACTTGGCAAAGATATCAGCGTGTCTTTACAAACAAACTCTTTCTCCTCCTTATCAGCCAAAGCTCAGCCAACTTTTTTCTTCTTCAATCCCCCCCCCCACACACACACACACATTTAGCACAGCAGAGAGATTTTATAGCAACCAGGAAACCACTCCCCAAACACAGCTCAGCACACAGCTGATTAATTGATTACTCCACAGTGGAAATCTACTCAGATACTACAACAGGTATAAACTGTTCACTTAACTCTTTATTTCCAACAGAAATGGCAGGGATTGTCTGCTAAGTATGTGTACCTGTAATCCGCTCTGAGTCCCCTTCGGGGTGAGAAGAGCGGAATATAAATAAAATGTATTATTATTATTATTAACTGCCCCCCAGAGGACTTAGTGTTCATGGCAGATTGTATGGGAGAAGGTGATCCTTTAGGTCTCAAAGTGTGTTCCCCCACCTCCCTTGCCTCCAAAAGCTTTTTCTCTTATCCTCCTTGCTGCCAAGAGTCGTTTTTCCTCACCTTCCTCCCACCCAGATCTTTCCCCCCTTGTCTTGCTTGCTTCCAAAACTCTATTTCCCTCCCACAGCTCAGGGGGTGCCTTGATTGTGTATTTCCTGCATGGCAGAAGGGAGTTGAATTGGATAGCCTCTGTCGTTGCTCCTATTACTGTTATTATTACAAAGGTTGAGTGGCCATCTGTTTGATTGTACTTTTCCTGTTTGGCAGAAGGGGTTGGGACTGGATGCTCCTGGGGTCTTCCGCTAAAAGCTAAGGCCCGGGGGCTGGATGCAGCCCTCCAAAGTAATTTACACAGCTCCCGCCCTAAACTTTAGATTTAGGGTTGCCCTGAAACAACTTGAAGACACACAGCAACAACTGTCCTAAGTAACTTGACTCTCTCAAAAGCAGGCCCACACTTCCTATTGAAATACTGGTAGGTTTATGTTAGTTAAAATTGTTCTTCATTTTAAATATTGTATTGTTCTTTTTTCACTGCAAATGAGATATGTGCAATCTGCATAGGAATTTGTTCATTTTTTTCATTTAGTTCACACAAACACTCTCCATCCATCTGCCACTGGCCCAGCCCGTCTGTCAATTTTTTCAAAAAAATGCGTCAAAAAGTTAGCCCATGCCTGAAATATATGCAGTATATACATGTGTGCGTAATACGTAATATATATGTGTGTGTAATATGTTATATATATATATATATATATTTATATATATATATATATATATATATAAACTTTTGCTTCAGAAAGGGCTGAGAAACCCTGCTTTAGGTAACCTGGGCCCCAACCATGTAGGGCTTTAAAGGTCAAAACCAACACTATGTGCTCTGCCCAGAAACCAATTGACAGCCAGTGGAGTGACTTTAGGATAGGTGCAATATGCTTGGAATGTGTATTGTATTATTAAACCATGGCCAGCATGCTGATAGTAACTTGTATTTGTGTAAGTACAGCTTGTGTGTGCTTAAGTCCCCCTTTGATGAGGTGTAGAGGGCTATTCTTTTGCCATTGTATCTCATCGAAAAACATCCCATCACCTTACAGCTGTCAAACTCTGGGAGGGGGTCCCTTACTGCAAAGGGGAGACTTGGTAGGGGCTTCTGCAAGGGGAGAGTATTCAGTTTGAGACTAATCATTCACACGCACACGCGCGCCCACACACACACACCAATAAAACCCATGTTAGAAACGGCAGTAGATAAAATCCCATCATTGCCTGACTAATTCTAATTGGGACATAATGCTAATATATCTTGAATCTTTGCCAACATCAAGGGTGGAGAAGCTAGTGCCACCTGGAAGGTGAGTATGTTCAGTATGTAAAGACATGATGACTCAGGAAAGGGTTCACTTGAAGTTGCTTTTGCTCCAAAGCAGTGCCTGGCTTGTTTGTCCTAACACTATGAGATCTGAGCCGTAAAAAAAAAACACACAACTATTCCTTGGAATCCAGGTTCCTACTCCAACAGACCACCCTTTTCACAGATAAGCCAGCTGGTTATTCTTCTAGATTTGCAATTCTAATGTTAAATTGTTCTGTTACTGTCACAATGCACGGACTTGGCGGGCCCCTTAATCACACACACAGAGACGTACTGAAGGCTAACTACTTTATTGAATATAAAAACAGTTCCAAAGAATATATAGTCCAATATGAAGTGAATGTCCAAAAGGCTTGAAGCAAGAATGTCCAAAGTAACGTAGCAAATAAACGAAAAGCTTGGCAGGGCTCCGCAACCGATGCGGATCAGGAAACAAGGCAAGGCTCCGCAAACCAATGCGGATCAGGGAACAAGGCAAGGCAAAACAAGGCAAGGCTCGATGACCACGGCGTAGCTTGTGGTCCTACTCCGCTTCACGCCTAATCAGGTAAGACGTGGCCGGAGAACTGAGGATTCGTTCCCACGGATCCTATACTTAATCCTTCGGCCGAGGTCCTCGACGCTCTAGGCTTCTTCGTCTCCAATCGCTGCTGACGGACCTCGGTCGGTCTAGGGCTCGGGACCAATCCCTCCTACTAGCCTCAATGCTCCGTCGCCTATCAAAGGTTCGACCTTGTCTTTCGGCAGCTGTGTTGCTATCTCTCTGAGAGCTTTCCTCCCTAGCCATTTCCCATGCGCTTTGTTCCATATCTTCCTCAAGGGGCTCCTGGGAAGATCTCCCTCCGGGGTGTTCATAACGCCCTGCATCACTATCAGACTGCACCTGGTGATCTGAATCATCCCTTGGACCCACACACAGTTCTTCCCAGGCCAAGCTCTCTGTGGGTGAAAGAGGCTCTTGCGGGGAAAGCTGCCCTTCGCCCCAGTCATCTAGCTCATCCTCAGAATCCAGTTCTAGCACGGCTGGTTCTAATGCTAATGGGACCCCAGGCCCTGTCCCCTGCCCTCCAGGCACAAACGAGAACTGCTGTGCTACAGTTACATTTCCCCAAACAAGACAATCACTCCCAAGTAACACACAGAACAGAATAATAATCCCATACTCTACGCCAGGGGTGGGCAACTATTTTTTCCAAGGGGCCACATGAGAGCAAAAAAATATTATGAGAGCAAAAAAATACATGCTAATCTACATTATTTATTTATTTCACTTACTATATTTACCATATATTACACATCATTAATATTAACATATTAATATATCAAGAAATATTCATATATTGTTAGTATTATTATCATAATTATTATATTATAGTACAGGGGTGGGCAATAATATCCATGAAGCAATTAAATTTATATTATATCTCCCAGAACACAATTATATCAATGAAGCAATCAATTTAATATTATATCTCCCAGAACACAATAACATACCTCTTCTTTCCTCCTTTGGAAGAGGAGGTCCGGGCAGCTTTTTGCTTTGTATCTGGCGAAAACAAGCATAGGAGGCGAACGCAGGGTCCCCTTCCTCTCGTTCACGTTGCCAAACAAACTGCGGAGGAAGCGTCGCCCCCTGAGCGTCTCCCGCGATGCCGGCTGGACGTCATCGCGGGAGACGCTCAGGGGGCGGGGCATCCTCCGGAGTTTGTTTTCAAGTGTGCGTGAGAGGAAGGGGACCCCGCGTTCGCCTCCCTTGCTTGCTTTTCTCCAGATACAAAGCATAGGAGGCGAACGCGAGGTCCCCTTCCTCTCGTTCACGTTGCCAAACAAACTGTGGAGGAAGCGCCGCCCCCTGAGCGTGTTCGGCGATGCCGGCTGCGACATCATCGCGGGAGACGCTCAGGGGGCGGGGCGTCCTCTGGAGTTTGTTTTCAAGCGTGCGTGAGAGAAGTAGGGGATCCCGCGATTGCCTTCCTTGCTTGCTTTTGCCGTAAACAAAGCTACGCATGGATTTCTACCTGCCCGGGCCTCCCTTTTTCGCCCGGTAAGCAGCGCTGCAACCGGCTCCCTCTCTCCCCCGGTAAGCAGCGCTGGCCAAGACCTCTCAGGCCGGATGGGAGAGCCCAAGGGGCCGCATCCGGCCCCCCGGGCCGCCAAATGCCCATTCCTGCTCTACGCACAAGAGCCCCACTCTATTTATAAGGGTCATCTGCCACCCACATCCATATATCCCCTTCTAGACAACTTACACTAAAACTTGTTCTTTCTCCTCTCATATATATCTTCAGACATTAGCAGATTTTATTCATGTGTTTATTGGATTTTGAGCCCTCATTCTCCTAAGTTTCAAGACATCTTACAATAAAATTAGAAGATCAAGATTACTCCCCCTCCAAATCCCCCCCCCCCCAAACCAGGGTGGGGCATAAAGATCTCCATTTTGAAGGGGTATATAATGAATGAAACACTCTAGATATGTGTGTGTGTGTGTGTGTGTGTGTATATATATATATATATATATATATATATATATATGAAAAGTACATTAAAAAGTCTTGTTTAAATAGGTTTTATAAATTGTATCAGAAAAATCCTTTGGGAAGGATGCTGTTTTAAATTGGCATACAGAATCCTCCTCAAACTCTGACTTGATATCCCCAGCACTATGGCATGCTTATTACGATTGCTAAGTGGATGCTCTTACTGCATACACATTTTCTAATGGTCCTAGGTCTGACAGGTGATTTTCTTTTCAGTGTGGATCAAGTTGACCAAAGATTAGAAATCCATAGCAAAATCTGGTACAGATGGTACAGATGCATTTTGACCGAGTGCAAAGTGTGTACGGAACGCTATCTGCGTCATCTCACAGAACGGTTGTGCTCTTAATATGCTTGAATAACAAAGCCCAATGTTCATAGATCCAACTCATGATGGGTACTGAAAATGGCAGAACCTAACCTACCAAATTAGACTTATCCTACCTCTCTTCATCCACTACAGCCTTCACAGTGCCCCTTTGAAATATGGGAGAACTTTATGCCTCACTGTGTATTTTCAAGTTGTGGTTGAATCTGTGGGTGTAGAACCTGTGGACATGGAGGACTGACTGTACTTGCATTGAATCGTTACCACTGCACCTTTTGCCATAAGTGTTATTTTAACAGCTGTACCATGCATGAAGGAAAGCAATCTGCTGGATGCTGTATCTCACCACCTGTTCCTTTACTGTAGGTGTGACCCATGCCGCCATCTGGGCAGCTTGCATCTCTTACCTGAGTGCTGCAGTGCCTCCAGAATTAAGGACTTCAGCTCAGGGTATCCTGCAGGGTCTTCACCTGGGTTTGGGCAGAGGATGTGGAGCAATGATTGGAGGAGTGCTGGTCAATTATTTTGGTAAGAGAAATTGATCTTTTTGTGCTCTTCTTCCAGTTTGGATATTGGCCATCTCAACGTTGCTGTCACTCTACTGATCTTTTTCTGTTTTTGGTTTACAAGTTGTGTGGGCTAGTGTGATGTCATGGTTTGGAGTGTCAGATTTAGGCAGTTCACACTCTTTTAGCCTCAATGTAAGGCAAAGGTAAACCAACTCTGTACAAATCTGGCTAAGAAGATCCCAATAGGTTTGTCATAAATAGGAGGTGACTTGAAGGCACATAGCAGCAACAACAGAAGGTTCATCGCCCGGTTTAATCCTGATGTTCTCTGTGTCTGTATGATTGGTGAGATAGCACACTACTGTAGGAGTAGGCAGACTTTAGATTTGGTGGGATCGACTTTTATTTTTATTAGAATCCCCGTTGGCACAATGGCCAGCTGAACTGAAGGCCTGAAGGTCGAAGGTTCAAATCCACAAGATGGGTGAGCTCTCATCTGTCAGCCCCAGTTTCCCATGTGGACAAGCCTCCCACAGGATGGTAACACATCTGGTTGTCCCTTGGGCAACATCCTTGCAGACGGCCAATTTTCTCACACCAGAAGCGACTTGCAGTATCGTCCCAAGCTGCTTCTGACATGAAAAAAAATTAGAATCCCAAGAACCACCCACAAAATGAAACTCTTAAAATTGAATTCAGTAATACTGAGCCTAGCCATTACAACTAAGTGGGGCTCACAGTTCTTCCACACAAAAAGCCATGCCGTCTGAAGTTCAGCAGTACCATGACGGAAAAGTGGTGGTGTGGAGGTCATTTTATTTGTGCTATTATTGAACAATTGGAAACCAGAAATTTTTCCTAATGTAATGATTGGCATACAGATTTACGTGTAGATCGAAATCTATCTTCTTCCTACCCCTGGATTATTGCATGCCTATTCTTAGGAAAAAGAATTACACACTTAAGAGATCATGAAGTTAAGCATTAGTTCTCTCTCTTCCTTGTATAAGGTAAAATGCAATTTTATTAGAGGAAAAATAGACGCCTTTCATAGCCAAGGGATACTGGGCATTTCATGTTAAAGTGATCCACATATAATGTTCTTCTGGGAACGTTCTTCCTTCTCATACTTTGCATTGCATTTACGTAAGTCACAGTAGACACAGTGCTCAAATTATATTCTTGTTGTTCTTAAGGATATGGTGATAATTATTGAAAAACCACTCTTGTTTTCCTTTGGTTTTAACATAAATACAGTATATAGTTTTTTATATTAAATATCAACTAGGATGGCAATTGACAAGGCCACATGTATGTTACAATGGGCACAAACAATGGCAGCCTCTTCTGCTTTGTGGAGCTCTACTGTTTTCTGACTACCTAAGATGGAGCAGTCACAGATCTTGTTTTTTTAATAATATCAGTTGGAACTACATGGGGAACTGTCATGTGTCAGGTGTGCTCCTAAGGATGTATATAGTGTTTTGACAGAAGGTTCCTTTAAAGACAGTGAAGTTTTCTTCTGAACATACATGGTTGGATTGCACTGCAAATGTTTTTCTGTGGAATTAAATCAAAGCACATTTCTTCTTTTTACAGGCGCTGCATCAACGTTCAGAGGGATAGGAATGGCCTGTCTTGTGATCCTCTTGCTTTTTGCTTTGATCCAGTGGTTAGCAGTTCCTGATGAGGATGAAGGTAAATAGATAATTACTTCTTCTTGGTTTCTGTGCCTCACACGTGGCCTGAGGCCCTTTCCTGCTTAAGTGGCTGAGGGGGGGGGGGGAGGAAAAGGGCCTGAGGCTGCTAGGAATGGTGGGAGTTGGAGTCCAAAACACCTGGAAGGTCCCAAGTTTGCCCATGCCAGCTTTCGACAGAGACCTCTTCCTCCCCCTCCCCCTTCACGCCCTTTCTTCCCCTTCCTGACGAATACTTACTTTTTCTTCTACACTACTGCTTCTGCCGCTATTTTGATCCGAGGGGGCAGCTTGAGCTTGTTCAGGAGGAGAGGGGGGAGGAGGAAGACGTGACCCATGCGGATGCTACTGCGCAGACTCGCTCCAGAGGGAAAGCGAGCAGACCGAGGCTGGGAAGAAGGGCGCCCGGGTGGAGAAGAAAAAGTGTTTGGCAGGAGAGGGAAGAAAGGGTACTGGAGGTTCCAATTTCCCACGGCACACCTGATGATCACTCACGGCACACTAGTGTGCCACGGCACACTGGTTGGGAAACACTGCCGTAGGCTATATTTCAGAGGAAGGAACTAGCAAAGCCACCACTGAATATTTCTTGCCTAAGAATACTTTTATAAGTTTATAGGTGACTTGAACACACACACGTATACACAGAAAGTTGTTTTTAAAAAATCTGATACTTTAGTGCAGTGGTTCCCAAAATTTTTGGCCTACCGCCCCCTTTCCAGAAAAAAATTTACTCACCGCCCCCCCTAGAAATGAATTTTTAAATTTTTTAATAGCAATTAAACAAAGATATATGTATTAATATTTCTACCTTTTTCGTAAAATATAATAAAGAAAGTTGTAAATTAGAAACATTGAAGTTTGAAATTATGAAACTATTGATTGAACTTAGAATAGAAAGGTAATACAAAAAAAACTTAAAACATTTAAAATCATCTTAATGTGAAGGATGAACTTGGTATGCTGCTACCAATCTAGCAATCCTCGGCTCTATTTTCGTCAGCAGCAATCTCAAATCATCGCGATTGACTATTTTGCAATCGGTTTCTTTTTTTGTTAATAAATTGGTTACCGCACTGAATCCATGTTCCACTAAATATGTTGAAGGACATTATTATTGTTATAAGGCTCAACCAGTTGGAAGGGAACCCCAAAGGTATCTTAATTCCAATTGTAGTGGAAAGTAGAGATTTTAGCCTTAATGTGTTGTTTTTATTACTGTGTGGTGTTTTATATTGTTGTAAACTGCTCCGAGCTTCGAGAAGGAGCGGTCTAAAAGTCGAAATAATAAATAAATAATAAATAAAATAAATAAATAATAATTATTATCCCTTGCTTGGTGAGAGGAGGAGGAGGGAGCAGGAGGAGGTAAGGAGGGAGAGAGAGAGAGACATACAGAGATGGATGGTAGCCTGTCACCTGGCTCACGCCACTGCCCCGACTGCCCCCTTACAGGGGTTCAGCACCCCCCAAATTCTCCTGAGCCTTCCAGCCCCCCCCCCAGATCACACCACTGCCCACCAGGGAGTGGTACCACCCACTTTGGGAACCACTGCTTTAGTGGGTGATCACCATTATTGCTTAATGCAGTGCAGTTGGCTCTCAAATTTCAGAGCATGAAGAGGTCAGGATCCTTACAATAGCGGAAGAGCCGTCAGTATAAACAGAAATTGTGAATGACTTTTAAAAATTTTACCTGAGAAAACATTTTTCTAGTCATTTCTACATCCTTGAGCAGTAGAGGAGTGGTACAAGGAAGTATGTAATCTGGCAATAAATGATAAGCTGACATGTAAAATAAAAATTAAAAGAGGTATATGGAAACAAAGTGACTTTGATGATGTATGGAGAAAATTTATTGAAAAAGAATTAAAAAGGAAGAGGAAAGGCACCTTCAAATAAGGAATTGAAATTTTGGACATATGACATGTAAAAGCTGTGGGAGGGGAGCACAGTGGTGAGGGATAGATAATATGTTTAGGCAGAACGATTAATACTAGATGTGAAAGTTAAAGTATGGTAGGTTGTATTGAATAATATGTATCTGCTGTAAAATAAACAATGTATAACAAATGTATTGAATTTAACAAAAAAAATTTTTTAAAAAAAGAGCATACTTCTACAGTCAATTTTGGCCAGATGTTGGCCATGTATCATGCTGGAGGACCTAGAAATGCCTAGAGAGAACAATTTTTTCATTCACGTATAGGTCATCAGCAGAGGCAATAGCGAATACAGTAATTTCATGAATAATTATATCCACAAATGCTTAATTCACAAATGTGGAGGAACGACTGTATTCAGTGAACTAGTATTTCTTATGGATAAATATTTAAAACATAGCCAATAAGGGTTGACATCATGTAATATAAATCTCCACATGTACTGAAGGAACATTTCATTGTCAAAATCAGTGTACAACCACATGGGCAATGATACCAGGTGGGTAAACTCAAAGACATTTCACATCAGTCAAAATGTCCAGCCATTTCTGTAGGAGAATGTTCATGTCCATGAAGCAATAATAATTATCTGAGGTCTCTGGAATAGAGCTAGCTCTTAGGCATCAAGTTGTTTCTTTATGTGGAGAAACTTAACAATGCTTTTGTTTGGAGTAATTGGTATATAGCAGGAATGTCTTGTGTTATTATATTCAAGGCTTGTGAGGTATAAGAGTCGTTTATGGAGTTAAGTTGTATTCGTTCTGAAGAAGTCTTTTGAAACAAGACTTAATTGTAACCTCTTTTTGAAAATTGGCAACACTGAAAATAATTACACAGAAAAAATAATAACAACAATAAGCATGAGCAGTTACCTCAAAATATTTATAGGCAATTGGCAATTTTAAGTATAGTTTCTTGTACTTAAGTAATTAAAATTTACCATTTGGTGTCCAATACACTAAATATTTTTGTAATATACTTCAGTCACAATTTTAGCATATGTAAATCTTAGTTTCTTTGTCTATTTTATATAAGTTGAGTGTCTTTTTTCCGAAATTCTTGGGACCAGAAGTATTCCGTATTTGGTATTTTGGGGGATTTTGGAATACTTAAATGTACATAATGAGATAGCTGGGAGATGGGACCCAAATCCATACAAAAAAGTCATTTATGTTTCCTATTCACCTTATACACACAGCTTGAAGGCAATTGTGTACAATATTTTTAATAATTGTATTCATAAACAAAGTTTATGTATCTTGAACTATCAGAAAGCAAAGGTGCATTATCTAAGTGAGCTATGTGGACAGTTTTGGATTTTGAAGTATTTTAAAATATGGAATTCTGATAAGAGATACTCAACCTGCATTTTATCTACACAATTATTCAATTTCCATTTGTACATTTCGTAATTCAGTTTTCTAGGCAGCCGATTGTTGTACTGATACCCAGTGCTGGGAGTCTTTCTCATGTTGTTGATGTTGCTCTTGTTCACTTGGTCCAAATGATTTATTTATTTATTTATTTGTCACGTTTCTATACCGCCCCTCTCAGCCCGAAGGCGACTCGGGACGGTTTACACAGGCAGTCTTTGCCCTCAATACAACACAGCAATAAGTCAACGCCCCCCCAGAAAAAAATAACAATTTAACAATTAAAAACATACAATTGCAGCCTCAGCGTCATGTTGAAATCAGTTTCCATCACATTGTCGTCATTCCTTATATCCAATTAAGCCTTATATTTCATCAACAAATGCCTGCTCAAATAACCAGGTCTTGACTTTCTTGCGAAACGTCAGGAGGGAGGGGGCCGATCTGATGTCTTTAGGGAGGGCGTTCCAAAGCCGAGGAGCCACCACTGAAAAGGCCCTGTCTCTCGTCCCCGCCAGTCGCGCCTGCAAAGAAGGCGGGACCGAGAGCAGGGCCTCTCCAGATGATCTTAAACATCTCGATGGTTCATGGGGAGAGATGTGTTCAGACAGGTAAGTTGGACCCGAACCGTTTAGGGCTTTAAAGGCTAAAGCCAGCACTTTGAATTGTGCCCGGTAGCAAACTGGCAGCCAGTGGAGCTGGCACAACAGAGGAGTTGTACGTTCTCTGAATGGCGCTCCTGTTATCAACCTGGCTGCTGTCCGTTGGACTAGTTGCAGCTTCCAAACAGTCTTCAAAGGCAACCCCACGTAGAGAGCATTGCAGCAATCTATACAGGATGTAACCAGAGCATGGACCACCATGGCCAAGTCAGACTTCTCAAGGTACGGGCGCAGTAGATTACAATTGGGTTTATTCTTGAGCAGTTTTGAATGTTGCTTTACTTCTTTGAAGAAGAACAGGGAGTGTATCAAAATACAATATTTTCAATGGCAGTGATAATTTGTTCCCTGTTGGTGAGATAAACGCATCCAAATGAGGGAAGAGCATTGGCCACTTGGATCTGCAGCATTCCTTGATGGTAAAGGACCCCAGGAATCAAAGAGCTTGCTAAAAATAAGAGTTGCCCATAATTGAATTTGCCTAATGTATAATTCAAAGATATTTTAAAATACAAATTGATTGCTGATAAAGTGAGCTGTATAAAGCATTCTCTCCTCCTCTCTCTCTCACACACACTCATCTAAAGTTCATGGAGTGGTGAACCCTTGGATGGAGATAGATAGATAATGTATGTCATGCCTTTGGTGTACTGTGTTTAACTTTGTTTTTTCTTCGTGGTGTCTGTGAATACAAACATGGTTGTATTTGTGAATTGTATTAGGGGTTTTAAAAACAAGATTCAACATGGGAACATAGCTAAATAAACAAACAAATGTTGGTACTCACCACCTCATGCTGTTTTGCATTGGTTTGACTTTCTTTTTAACTTCAGAAAAGACCATGCTGGCAGAAAGGATCCCTGTGCCTTCAAGCCCTGTGCCCATTGCCACAATTGACCTTGTGCAGCAACAGACGGAAGACATCATGCCTCGTCCTGAACCTCGGCTGCCTCCCAAGAAAACAAAGCACCAAGAGGAGCAGGAGGATGTGAACAAGCCTGCCTGGGGGATCAGTTCTTCCCCCTGGGTTACCCTGGCCTATGCTCTCTATCAGATAAAGGAGATGGTTCGGCTCACCAAAAGCAACCAGGCCCTTGAGAACCAGCCCTTGCAGGTAACCCAACCCTTGGTGCGTAACAGGTATTTCTAGTAGTGAAGTGGGTGCACACCTGTCCTCTGAAAATTTAGGAATTAAATATATAAAATCTTGTCTCCTTAAATTTGGGTGGGCAAAGCAAAGCCCTTTTAAGAGTTGTAGCGGCTGCAGCTCTAAGCAACCCTGGGAAGCATAGCCAAAGGTGAGAAATGCTGAGAGCTGCAATCCAATAACATCTTAATGGCCACACAGTTCTCACTCCTGCCTTAACTGATTACTGCTTGTTACCCCTCCCCCCTTTCCTTTAAACACTGAATACAGTATTAGCGTTTTAAATCCAGAATTTAAAATTGAACCACAACTCAAATAATTCTGATCATCTTGGCCACTGGTAATCCTGACAAGTGGACTCTGGAAATTGTAATGCCTTTTTCCAAGCACTGGTTAAACCAATAGTAGTGTCAAGAAAAAAATAATTTTGAGTTTTTCTGTAAGTCTAATAAAGTTAAGAGTTTTTGCATATAATTTATGAACAGAGGAATCACATTACATCAGCTCAATAGCAGTTCTCAAAAGTGTGGGATAGTAACTTCTAAGCCAGTGTCTTTCAGCCCTCATTCTCTGCTATGCACACATGCTGCCATTTGAGCATCAGAGAGCTCATGGAAGCCTCCCTGATCCGTGATGGTAATTTTATAGCTTTATATCTAATCCTAGTTTGAACTCCTGTCATCTATAAAAATCTGTAATTTGAGGGCACTAGGGGTGGAGGTAGAAGTATGGTGGAAGTTCTTTACTTCAGATTTGAATCTCAACATAGGGAGAATTTAGAGGATTGCAGTGCTTCTCTTGCCTTTCTGGGTGACCATTATGAACCTCAGTCTTATGTCTATAAACTTTGCTGACATTTCTTTATGCAATAGAAATAAGTTCCATGTAGTGGTTCACCGAAGCTCATTTCTTGACAAGTTGATTGACATTCTTGACTGACAAATGAGAGTTCTGTCTCACACCTCTTCCTTAATCTCTATAAAATGCATCACACAAGAGATGGTGGCTGTGCTTGCTTAGTAGAGTTTTTAAAGGGTTAGACAAATTCATGTAGGATCACAGAGGATATGGTACATCAGCTGTATGCTTCCTCTCTGCTGTGAGGCATTTATTGTTATTGTTATATGCCTTCAGGTCAACTTTGACTTACGGCGAGCCTCTCCTAAGATTGTTTTGATAATATGCTTGCATTTGTATGCATAGTTTTGCAATTGCTTTCCTTTAGGGTTGAGACAGTACGAGTTGCCAAGGAAACTCGTGATTTCTAGATCTGAGCAGGGATTTTAACCCTGGTCTCCTTGAGCCCTAATACAGCACTCAAAACACTACCCCAGGTGGGCTCCTATTATAAAGCATATAGCTCATCAAATTTCAGGGTTAAGACATGAGAAGGTTGTATTCTCCATATTGCTCTACTTTGGAGCCTCCCGGGATGTTTAGGTAGTTAATGCAAAAGACAGAAAACTAAAGATGGTGAACACTTCGTTTGGTCTAGTCTAGGCATCTCCTTATGTTTCTTATATGGTGATTTTTAACCTCCATTTGGTAAACCCCAGTTCTTTGTATAATTGCTGCTACACCACACAAATGCAGTTGGCCCTCCATGCACATTTGATTATTTGCACATTTGATTTATATGGTCTCTCAAGGAAACTTGAGGTCTTCTAATGCAACTCTGTAGTCGACTTCTGCCAGAAGTGAAGTAAGTCATACCAAATGGCAGATAATTAAATTTGTCCCATCCATGGTGACAGAAATAACAAAGCATTAACCCTCAAGGATTCAGCATCAGATTCACTGCTTTGTCCTTATTTAAATTGGCATTAGCCCATCAAAGCTGGGAAGGAAACTACTGCAGCTGAGATGCAATTTAATGGGATCTGCATTTGCAAGCTGCTGACCTTGTATACATTGCCCTAGTTGTAGCTTGCATTCAAATGAGACTGTGTGGGTTATTTAAGCCTGCCATGGAGTGTGTAGGTTATTAAATGTCTGGACATGGGAGGTGGAGAGAAAGTTAACTTTGCTCTCTGAATGTCTATTTGCATATTCTGGAGGAGAGCTTTTAAAGAAAACCATTCCCTCAGCTGTTGTAATCAGCAGGTACAAAGAAGGGCCGGCTGCTTAGTCAGTCTGATGAAATATTCATAATTCTGCTCTAGAAATAGCAAACTGCTGACGCTCTTTGGATCTACTTCAAAGTAGGTGGAAAATATGTCAATGAAAAAATAGGTACACCTCCTTTAAACTGGCGCTTGGCATGTGTTAACAAGCCACTGAAATATTTGAGTTTCTTGCATTTTTGGTACATTTCTTTTTTGGTCTTAAAATACAATCAGCTTTTTTTCTGCATGCTTCTTGTGGAAGAGCAGTTAGGAAAACACGAGGAAGGTAAGTTGTTCTTGCTTTCTGACTAATATGTTACCTGGATATGATAGCTTTTTCCTTATGGCTTTTACGCTTGTGCGCTGTTCCGTGTGCATATGACTGTGTTTGGTTGAAGAAGCTGCCTGGCTTACCTGATTTGGCAAAGTATGTGTTGTGCTTCCTAGACAGTCAATGTAAAAAAGATAACATTTTTAACAGGAGTTTTTCCCCCTCCCTATCTTAGGAAACCAACAATAGCCATGGCTCTGCACCAGGCAGCCCTCTGGATCAAGGGGGTGGTGACGCCTCCAGAGAAACCCCTGTACCTCCAACAACCTTTGAAAATCCCCCCAGTCCAGATGGCCCAGTTCCTTTGGAGAGCAGTGCTCAGCCATCGGAGGCAGGGAGCGAATAAGACTTGGTTTTGAATCCACCGCTGCATTGAATCCTGTCCTTGTGTTCTGGCAAATCCTGAAATGGGAGCTTGAAACGGCCGCTCCCTTCACCTTGGTGATGGTAATCTGATGCAGCACATGCTTTTTAAATATTTAAGGCCTGCTCTGTAGCAAAACCTGACAGGCCCGTTTTCAGGAAGGATTACAATGCCTAGAAAGGCTTGGCAGGAAAGGCGCCTGAGTTAACAATAACTCGCGAAAGGAGCTCCGAAATGCATTCAAACACTTCTGCCTGCTTCAAGCTATATGGAGAGATGGTTTGAAGTCCATTTCTGCATTAACAAGCAGCCTTCACTTAGTGATCTTTGATATATTTTGAATTTTGTTTTTACTAAAAGGGGGGGGGCTTGCTCTAGTTTCTGAAGAAAGCAAAATTGCATTCCATTTCTTCCTGCTTGAGGCAGTTAATATTATTTTAATTTAATTGTTGGGGAAGGGGAGAGGAAGAAGAGGAGCTCTTGGCCAGTTTTTTTTACACTCACTTTAATTTATTTGGAAGCAAGGTGGCTTCCTGCAAGAAAAGGTGCCCAACCTACTGACGCACCTAAGGAAAGTGTACTAGTTACCAGGCCTAAATGAAGGAACAGCATAGGATTCTGTCTTTTGTAAAGACTTCTCTGGAATGTTGAATAGCTTCTGGCTGTTGAGAGTCCCAAATTAAATGCCTGTTTAGACTCTTCCTTGCCATCCTTGTATTGCTCTAAATTCTTCCAAGGCCAGACCATGGAGCATTGCTGAGAGTGTTTTAGAAAGAACCAAGTTCAGCTGCCTATAAACCCTTTATTTATGAGGGTTTAAATTAGGAACTGTTGATTTGGTATTGCATTTTTAAAGACTTCGCCATGCTAATTCAGTGTGAGAGCATTTCTGATTTATATGGGATGTAGCAAACCTAGCCCAACAACAGTGTGGGGGGGGGGGGGGTCAGACCATAGATATACATGGGTTGTGTGTTTACATCTTCTGTTCTTTTACCTTCTGATGTGGGTACATGTATGCAAGGGAGAAAAACCCTTGCTCCCAACTGGCAAAGGGGAGCTCATAAAACACCAACCAAAAGGGCAGGGCAATAAGTTATGAGGCAGTGACAGGCTACGTAAGGTCTGTAATACCAGCATAGATCTCTTCTTCAGTGAATGGGAAGAGAGGAGCCCTGCCTTGTTCAACAGTTGGACCATAGGTTGGCTGCTGCCCAAGAATCTCTACCAAAGCCAATATATTTTTATTTCACAATGCCTAAAATTGTTTATTTAACAGGAGGAGTTATAATCTTTATTTACAGAGTGCATTTAAAGTGCCTGGGGACTGGAAGGTAGCAGGATATAAACTTAGAGAATCTAGGGTAGGGAAAGAGAATATTGTTACTATAAACATAGTTGGAACGAGAGACAGTCATCATAGGTAATGAAACATTTACATGGTGTTTTGGGTGTTTTACACCCAGTTGTTAGTCAAGACACTGGCAGTTTCAGATCTATTTTACCAGGGTTTTTTCCCCTTTCAATGTTAGCTGAACCCAGTTTGTTAGGTCTAACCAGGCAAGGAAATGTTGGTCCTTTGGCTTAGATGATGTCAGTTAAAAGCTTCCTATCACATTAGATACCTCTCCTTCAAGGATAGATTTACACATTGCCTTCCCTATTAGCACCAAAAAGGGGGCCTTCTCATACAAAACAAATAGAGCACTTATGATACCACTTTAGCTGCTCTGGCTGCACTCTATGATGTCCTGGGATTTCTAGTTTGGTTAGAGGCACCAGAGGAGAATTCTCTGGTTGATGATTCTAAACATTCCTCCAAGATGCCAATCTCAGGATCCTAATGGATGTAGCCATCATAGTTTGTGGAATCATAATGCAGTGTGGAAGGGCCTCTGGTGATAACAGTTGATTTTGACCCCAGCGTACCTCAGACAGGCTAATATGTGTCCTGGCATCCATCTTTGTCCATTACCCTGCAGCGGCTGCTGGGAAAAGGCAACCAACTACCTACTATTCCTTTTAATAAAATCAAACGATGGCTGCAGATGACTAGTCTTTTGGAAGCACTAACAAAAATAATCAAACTGCACTTCTTAGAGCAAGATAGTCATACATTGATCAGGATTTTCCTTTTGTTCATAAGCAATGCTGCATGTAGCCTTACTTGGTCTTGAAAGCAGATCAGGTGAACAAGGCACACCAAGACAGGGTTGTGAGGAAGAGGGAGGCAGGTGTGTTAAACGGCCCATGTTCCTCAACCAGCCACATGGAATATGAAGGATGTTCTCATTGCAAAAGCCTTAAGGGACCGCAACAGATCCTATCTATAGATACCTGGGACCAAACACCAGAAGGTAATCACTAGCTATTTGTTTTGCACTTCAATTTAAATGTACTGTACTGTAATTTTCTCATGACTTGTTTAAGTGTCCTTTCAAAAAAGCAAAATCAGAAATGTATTTATTATATGTGTATATATCTGGAAAGGAGAGGAAGTAAAGCACCAAGAAGGTAGCAAGCTGAAAATGGGTTATTCAAAAATGAAATGAAAAATTAGAAACCTTCTTTTAGCCAATGTGTAGAGCTCACCTGGTAAAAGCTGTAGTGATAGTTTATAACATTGGCATCAGCACCTGAATTGTGAGGCATTGAATGTGTGCATTATGTTTACACTTCTGAAATCGTCTACTGAACTTGTTCTTTCATTACATGTGGGCAACGGGTCTCTGTTCACACACACACACACTGACAGATGTCTACAAGCTTTCATATTTGTGAAATTGTTAAGATGTAATGGAAGAAATAAAATTCCATTGTATATCTAAAATTGACCAGTGCTGATTTATATTAGTTAAGGTTTATGCAGTGGTACTGCTTTGGAAACAAATGGAAAAATTTGGAATGTTTGGTCCTCAGATGTACTTCAGATCCCATACTGCTTTATCACTGGAATATTCCAAGATTGATGACAGCTGAAAACGACAACGCAAAAATGCCAAAGGTTCGCTGACCATTTTTTGCTCTTCATCCTGTCACTGGATGCAATCATTCGTTTTGAAACTTTGCTTTCGGGTTCTCCAGCTCGTATCTCAGCTTCTTTCCTGTGAGCTACTCAGGACTCACAGTCTCTGCTGAGAAAACAGTGTGTGCAATAACAGTCTAGTTGTCATTTCACTCTGCCAGTGGAGAAATGCATGATTGAGCAAATACAAAGATGGGGTGAACACAAGGCAGCCACAGTGGCGGCTGGGGAACTACTTGATGCTGCAGGAAAATCATGTCATGCCCCGACTATCAGTTCAGACTATTGTTGTTTGACTTCAAGATGTTTCTGACTCATACTGACGGTAAGGTAAACCTATCACAAGGTTCTCTTGCCAAGATTTGTTCAGATGGGGTTACCATTGCCTTCCTCTGAGGCTGAGAGACTGAAACTTGCCCAAGATCATCCAGTTCCCATGACCAAATGGGGATTCAGATCTCCCAGAGTACTAATCCAACATTCAACAACTTCACACTGCTGCCTCTTTTCATCCAGTCTATTGTGTAATAATAAAGTAGTTCGCCACACTAGCTCTCAAGTCTTGATGTAAGATTTTGTATATGCTCCCTGCCCCCATTAAAGCCCATCTTAGCAGTGAGCAACTGCACTCCACAAAGAAGGTCTGTTCACCAGGTGATAAGGGCCACATGGAGCAAGGAGGTGGTAATCCAAAGCAAGATTCCTCTTAAAACTCCTTAATTTGAAAAACAGTAAATGCAACAAGTGAGTTTGGCCCTGGGTAGCCTATGTTTTCTGGTACTGTTAGTAGCTTTCTCTGTACCCTGTTTTACCGTTTCCTTTTGGATCTCATTATAAACAGTGAATTGAGAAATCTTTGTGATTTTGATCACATTTAAGGAAAAGAGAGCAGGTCACCTGCATGACTGCTTTCAAAAGGTATATGCTAGTTGAGTTTATGTTGTGATTAAACATTTTTTTCCTGTGCCAAGCTTTGCTTCTTGTAAAATACATATGAGGTCATCTGTGTTTGCATAAGTAATTCTGCTACTGCCTGCCCAGGACAGCATAGCTGTGGAACATACTGAAGGCCGAAAAACTTTTTCTTCTTGAGATGCAACAGATAAAACATTGCATTCCAATCCCAAATCCTGCATTGTCTCAGAAATCACAGAATGCCTACCTATTCTGAAAGCTCAATGATAAGATAAAGGGAAGTTGGCATCAACTATAACCCATAGGACTATATTCCTTGAACATTCAAGTCTATGCAAGTATCTTCAAGCAAAGGTATCTTTATTCTATCCTTACTTTAGATTTGGAAAAAATTAATTAGCTTCAAGTGGGTTTAATCAATGGTTCTCCCAGTCCAACAAAAGAAATATTTAATCTTCAAGTAAAGTCACTGCCATCTATTAAGCAGATTGGGACAGCCTCAGGCAGCCAGTGTGTGATATAACAAACAAGGAGCAATTAGTTACTAATATACTTATTAGCATGTTTTTAAAAGAAGTTTTCTACCCCTGGTACCAAACTAACTTGGCTGGCCTTGGACAATCAGTACCTTAACTTTGGAAGGAGTGCAACTATTTGTTGATGTGCCTGACAAAGAAAAATACCTTGCATGAGTGCTGCTGTTGAAAAGTGAACTAACTACTATGGGTTTTTTTCTGAGTCTGAATAAAAACCAAAACATTAACTTAGTAGAAGGTTATTAACCTTCAAGTGATCAGGAACCAATGAAACAGCAGTTAAATCCTTCAGAAAGCCTTGGCTGCCCTCTACCGTTGGGAGAGCAGAATGTTCCAACCAGTGGGACTTTTTGAAATACTGTTGGCCCTTCACAGTTTTGCAGATTTGACTTTTTGTGGATTGGATTATTCACCAATTTGATTAAAATGTTATCACTAGGAATCTCTAGATCTCCAATGGATTTTGACCACAGACTCATGCTGGAAGCTCTGTAGATTTCTGGGGATCTTTGAGATTATGCAACATTTTTGTTCTGGGATTATTAATGTCATTTCCTAATTGGTTATATCATTTTAAAAAACGTGGGAAAAGTTTATCAAACTTGAAAAACAAAAACACCCTGCAGCACATTTTGCTATAGTTTTTCAATGAATATCTCATTTGAGTCCCAAACAATTCAACCTTGCTTGTGACAACCACAACAATGAAGTTTATGGAGTATAACGACGTTCAAAGTAAGTACCACACAATTAAACAGGAAATAACACTTTAAAACCAGTAACAGTTAATTTTTTTTAAAAAAAATTGTTACACAGCTTCTCCATTCCCTAGCAAAAGTGGAGTTCTGACTGTATTGAACCAGTTCCCATCATGTGGTTCTGGATGATCCAGTCCTTCCCTTCCTCTGATCCTCTCATCACCTCTGTCCTCATCATCCACTTCACTCTCTGTCTCTTCTTCCCCTTTGCTACTCCTAACTCTCATTTGAGTCTCTCCAGCCTCTGCCTCTTTTAAACATTTTAACATCTAGTTCCAGTAAACTGGTGTGAATTGCATGACCTATTCCTCCTGGTTCATCACACCTTCATCTGGAACTGCTATGTCTCATCTTGACGGGATTACTCATCTTGACGGGATTACTCAAAGAACTTCTCTGGTGCAGCAGTGCAGATTGCTTGGCTGCTTCTGCCTTTCTTCCTCCTCTTGCTGGTTCCCTTCTCTGCTTGAGGGACCAGCTCGTGGATCTGGTTCTGCCTCTGTCCCTTCATGAAAAAGCTGCAGTTCAAAGAGAGCTTCTCCAAGACCGTAGTGCTTCTCATGGGCAGATGTTTCTTCAGGTGACACATGAGGACATCCAAGGATAAAGTGTGCAAATCTAAAAGAGACATAATAAAGGTAAGGAGAAAACAAACACAGGTTGCACATCCCTTATCCAAAATACATGTGAGTGGAAGTGTTTTGGATTCCTGATTTTGTAATATCTATATTTGCATATATGTACGTAATGAAATTTTCTGGAGATGGGACCCATGTCTAAATACAAAATTCATCAATGTTTCACCTTATACACGTGGCTTGAAGGTAATATATAATATTTTTGATAATGTGCATGAAACAGTTTGTGTACACTGAATCATCAGAAAGCAAAGGTGTTCACCTCAGCCAACCACATGGACAATTTTGGAGTAATCTGGATTTTTGAATTTGGGATGAGATACCCAACCTGTACTGAAAATTCCTGGCAAACCCACCCTGTTTTTGGTACAGCATGCATCCCATTCTAGTCTACAGCTCATCTCAAGATGGAGGAAATGTCAACTGCACATCAACAAGCACCAATTACCATCACATGTATCAGTTTTTGTAATCTATGTTGTTCAGCTTCTGTGAACTTTACAAACATTTAGTGAGAGCATCGCTACTGTCCTCTTTCTTGTCAACAATGCTATAAAGGTTGTTTACATTGCAATATTCCTGCTGTACTTAAGAGCCGAAACTAAGAAAGGAGTATTTAGCTATTTCCCAGGACTGCCTATGTGATTTCAAAACTGATGAGTAATTTGATTTGGACCCAGAATCATTCTGTACACTAACATGATATGCTGTGTAAATCCTGTTGCAGAAAAGCTGCTCATAAACTTGTTAAATGCAACGGGTGGTACCCTATTCTGCTGTTTCTATACTGTAAGCTAGACTTAGAATATCCTAACTGGTAGAGATTCATGTTTATGGTTGGAGCTCCCAGTGGCGTAATGGGTTAAACCCTTGTGCTGGCAGGAGTGAAGACCGGCAGGTCGGAAGTTTGAATCCGGGGAGAGCGTGGATGATTTCCCTCTGCCAGCTCCGGCTCCCCATGTGGGGACATGAGAGAAGCCTCCCACAAGGCTGGTAAAACATCAAAACATCCGGGCGTCCCCTGGGCAATGTCCTTGCAGATGGCCAATTCTCTCACACCAGAAGCAACTTGCAATTTCTCAAGTTGTTCCTGACACGAAGAAAAAATGTTTATGGTCATGAACAATCAAATAGCTCTTACTGTCTGAATGTTCTTCCTAAAGTTTAAGTGGAATCTCTTTTCTTACAACTTGAAGCCATTGCTCCAGTGTAATCTAGTTTTCAGAAAGCAGAAACAAGCTTGCTCCATTCTCAATGTGACATATTTTCAGATATTTAGCACAGCGGGTTAAACTGCCAGCTGCAGAACATCTTGCCGATCGGGACATTGGCAAACCATGGATGGGGTGAGCTGCCACCATCAGTCTAGCTTGTGCTTACCGAGCAGTTCGAAAACAGTAATGTGAGTAGATCAATAGGTACCACTTTAGTGGGGAGGTAAAAAGATGCCCAAGAAAACATACCAGCAATTCAATGAGGAAGGCTTCTATGGATAAGAAGCTCCTCGGCATGGAAAATGGAACAACAGCACCTCCCCATTGCCGGAGTCAAGCAACACCTCCACATGCCAGAGATGGAAAAAGATGGGAAGTCTTTACCTCTTTTTATGTCCACTTTAATGTCCCCTCAGGGAGATAGGACATTAAATCTAGTTGTGTCCGACACTGGGGGGTGGTGCTCATCTCCATTTCTAAGCCGAAGAGCCGGCATTGTCTGTAGATGCCTCCAAGGTCATGTGGCCGGCATGACTGCATGGAGCACCATTGCCTTCCCACAGAAGCAGTACCAATTGATCTACTCACATTTGCATGTTTTTGAACTACTAGTTTGGAAGGAGTTGGGCTAACAGCAATCACCCCATTCCCCGGATTTGAACTGCTGACTTTTTGGTCAGCAAGTTCAGCAGCTCAGTGGTTTAACCTGCTGTGCCACCAGGGGGAGATAGAGCGGAATATAAATGAAGTATATTATTATGAAACATGGCTATCATGTTCCCTTTTAGCCCTCCCTTCTCTTTGGCCACAATTTTTAAAGCCAACCTTGGCAGTGCGATTATTTCCTAAGTGACCAATCAGTCTTTTTGCTGAAACCAAAGGTATGTTTTTCTGTTCACGCAAACTTGATTTGCAGAAATGTGATTCCCATTCCTTCAGGAAGCTACATATTTATGCATTCACATAATTAAAAGTACTGCTGCAATGTCAAAAAGGCAAAGAAAAGGGCTCATTACTTTTGTGGATGTTGCAGCTTGACCACTGCAACCCAGGAGGGAAATTCAGGATGCCTGCAGAACTGACGCAGGTCTTCTAAGGCTTTGATGGTCTCCCTTTCCCCTTGCTGTTGATACTCTTCTTCAGTCAAATAGCGAATCTCAAACTGTTTGCATTTGAAAAACTGAGTTGCTTTTCTAAAAGGAAAAAAAATAAACAGCATTTTGCACATTTATGTTGAACTCAATGCAGAGAAAAGCTGTTTAGCAATTGATGAGTGGCACTAAAAGCACTTGTTAGCATTCTACACCAGCGATTAAGTTACATATATGTGAGTATATACAGTAGTTATACTTCTAGGTTGACCCTCTCAAACCTACCTTAATAGCCAGCCGCAGAATCAGGCAATGGAAATCTGTTCAACTGCTGATCAATGTGCAAAATGGGCCCAGGTCTCGGCGGTCAGCAAGATCGCTTTTTTTCATCTTTGACAGGCAAGGAGGCTGGCCCCCTATCTCTCCCGGAACGATCTGGCCACGGTGATCCAAACCACAGTCATCTCAAGGCTGGATTACTGCAACGTGCTCTACGTTGGCCTTCCTCTGTCGGTGACCCGGAAGCTCAGGCTAGTGCAGAACACTGCCGCCCGGCTCCTGTCTGGCACGCCAGCTGGCGCCCACATAACACCTGTTTTGCAGGATCTGCACTGGCTGCCAATTGAGCACCGGATCACCTTCAAAGTGTTGGTCCTCACCTTTAAGGCCTTACACGGCCTGGGGCCAGCGTATTTGAGGGACCGTCTCACCCCATATTGCCCTCCGAGATCACTTCGGTCTGAGGACTCCAATCTCCTGGAGATACCTTCAGCTAAACTTGCAAGGCTGACTGCTACCCGCCGGAGGGCGTTCTCTGTCATAGCACCTACGCTGTGGAACGCCCTCCCGGCCTGGAACTCGGGCTATGAAGGACTTGCTCCCGTTTAGACGGGCCTGTAAAACATACCTGTTTAAGCAGGCCTTTGGTGAGTAAGTCCTGCCCATGCCCCGCCATCTATTCGTTCTTCTGAGGATGATGTGCTGTTCATTGTTTTAACTGTGTTATTAATTACTGTACTGCTGTTGTTTTTAATTGTTTTTAACTGCTTATTGCCTGTATTTTACTGTGCCCTTCGGCTCCTGTAAGCCGCCGCGAGCCTCAGGGAGTCGGCGGCATAGAAGCCCGATTAATTAATTAATTAATTAATTAATTAATAAATAAATAAAAGGGTGATGCTACTTGTCTCACCAATGAGTGAGGCTGCTACAAGGAATTATAGGAGTAGTCTTATTGTCATGGCTTTGTTCAATAGTAGGAGGGGGCTGTAAACACAATCTTCCTGTGCCCAGTTCCTAAGTGAACAGATCTCTATCTCTGTGTTGCTAGCTGTCAAAGTAAAGTGGAGCGGGTTTTATGATCAAGGCAATACTGCCACTGTTGTGGACAGGTAGTCATCCTGAATATGGAGCAGGAGAGGGGAAATTACTTCATTATATTGTTTATGCTATTATATTGTTGTTTGTGCTATGGCTTAATAGATAAAGGACACCAACCTGCCAACGTGGTACAATACTCTCAAAGGGTAACGCAGGAATTTCAAACAGATCATGGCAGCAATTGTTGCACTTGCGACCTGTGGGATGGCGGTGCCAAAGTAGACTAAGATCAAGCCAAGGAGCTGCAGTGTCCACATCAAGATATTCATACTTTGCTCACTACTAGGAGGTCCATGCGTGTAACAAATAGCAAAACTGGCCAATCCGGCTATTAGACTATACCCTGAATACAAAAAAAAAATCACAAACATGAAAACATTAAAGACTAATAATGTTCTAGTAGAAACAACAAGGATTCAGTGGCAACTAATGGTTTCTATATCAGTGGGGTGGTGAATCCCCGCTGGGATTTAATATGAACTTTGAAGGAGCTATCCAAGGTCCTGAAGCTGAACTGACACGGAATTAACAAGCTGCCAATTGGTGATATCTTGAAAACTACCAAAAATTTTGGGGAATATATTTACAGATAAAGCTTGCCAGAATCTATTAAAGCTTATGCCAAAGGTATCACAATACTCTCTTGTTTTGCTGTAGACTAGCAATCTACTCCACCCTTAAGCAATATGTTTTCATACTTCAGGATTATAAATACCCTCCTACTTGGTTACCTATGATGAAGAATAAACATCAGCTCAAGAAACTAGGCAAATATCATTTTATCAAATGAGTTCATTCTCAGTTTGTTTTAAAACTGTTGCTATGACACGCTTGATAGCTATCTGAAAGGGAAAAAAAGCTTGCCAATTTTTTTAAGTTATTTAGAATAGTCATCTTATTTGAAATATGGCAGATGGGGCTAGGAGCACGGGCCTCCACCACGTATCTATGAAATACTTTCGGATACAGCTTGCTCTTCTTATTTGTTGTTTTAACTTTTGTGGGGTTGGTTATTCACAGATTTGAGTAATATGTCCTCTCTAGGAATCTCTAGACCAGTGGTTCTCAACCTGTGGGTCCCCGGGTGTTTTGGCCGACAACTCCCAGAAATCCCAGCCAGTTTACCAGCTGTTAGGATTTCTGGGAGTTGAAGGCAAAAACATATGGGGACCCACAGGTTGAGAAGCACTGGTCTACATCCTCCAGGACAGCTATATAGTCAACTGCTGGAAAGTTGACCATAGTATTGCCTAGGAGGACATAGAAATGTCTAGAGAAGTTAAATTCACAAATGTGAAGAGCCGATTCTTATCTGTAAATATTTCATAGATATTTGTAATAGAATAGGAAGATGGAGAATGCGTTTACACAGTAGAAATAATGCAGTTTGATACTATTTTAACTGTCATAACTATGAAATCATGGGGTTTGTAGATTGATGAGGCACCAGCACTTCTTGTCAGAAAGGACTAAATACCTTGTAAAACTACAACTCTCTTAATTCCATGGCATTGAGCCATGGCAGGTAAAGTGGTGTCAAACTGCATTCATTCTACAATGTAGATGCACCCTTAGAGTAGGGATTCACTCAATTTCCAATGGGGCATTTGTTTTTTAAAAAAACTCAACAGGACATTATGGAAGCTCATGTTGAAATCAAGCTATACTTAATGGCGTCATAACTTTTGCTATTCACATACCACTCTGATTTTGCAAATGCCCAAACTCACCTTAAAAGCCAGGCAACCACACTAACTGAAGAGGTTCTGCAATGCTAGTAAGAAGGGCACTGAAGGATGATATATCTCGTGAGATGCAGTGAGATATACAGATATGATCCCGACAGTTTGCATAACAGAGCCCTTTGGTTGGTGGAGCCTACTGGCTTTTAAGAACGGTTTGGAGGGATCACATGTGAAAGATTGCAGCTGTGCCATCATAGTAATGGCTTGCACAACTTCTGAGTTTACATTTTTTTAAAAAAGATTTCACGCATGATAACAAACCCCATTCACATTTTCTCAAGCTCCATTATGTACAAACATACTGTATTTCAAAGTGAGCATTCACAAAATACTAGGTCCATCTTCTATAACATTTTCTGCTTATTGCCCTCCCCATTTCACCAAAGGAGGAACAGCATGACCCCCATGTCCACATATATGATATCCACCATTTCACTTACTCAGAGTTCAAAACACATTCTCCTCCCACCCCCAAATAAATATTTTTGGACTTCTCTGGGTCCTCCAATGCAATTCTATAGCATGCTTTTAGTCCAAGTATGGTCAAAATATAAAGTTTGCTATTATCCACAGTTTAAGGCATTCATGGTGTGAGTGTGTGTGTGTCTTGAAATATATCCCCTGTGGATATAGGGATTGTACTGTACTTTCCGAAAGCAAAAAAACAAGTTCTGCCTTGGAACTGCCAGAGAAAAATGCCACTTATTTTTTGAAACTTTACATTTTTATGAAGACAGCAATATTGCAAAAGAATTATAATAATTATCGTAGTATCCACTTTTACATTTATACACTATTTGACACAATGTTCCACAGTATCTTTGACACGATACACTATTTGACATAATGGTCTGACATATTCTAATTCATATTCTTACCCAGTACGTAGTATGCTGAATTGTGCCAGAGCACTTTCAAATCCTCCTTCCAAGTGTAAAAAAAATAGAGAGAAGAAAACCAGCATCCACTCATTAGAATCCAGAAGGTACTTAACTAAATGGAGGAGGGCAGAATAAAGCAGAGAGGTAGGTGAGTACTTTGTGGGGTTATACATATGCAGTCACACACACACAAAATATACTTCTACAAGAGAGGCAAACACAAACAGCCCAGCCTGAAGACCTCACACTTCACTGATGTCATGTAACTAGACAGAAGTCAAGGTAAACCAAGCTAGCAATGATTTCTTGTTCCATTATATACAGTGCTTTTATTTTTCAAAAGTAGGAAGGGATCGATTGTGCCACACTATAATAAGGCAGCGTAGGCTCAAGCCCAAATGCGAGGAAACAATGATTATGGATGCATCTACAATGTAGAATTAATGCACATCAACACTGCTTTAACTGTCTCGGCTCAATGCCATAACATCCTGGGATTTATAGTTTGGTCAGCCACCATATTATTTTGCCGAAAAGGATAAAAACCTTGTAAAACTGCAAATACTAATTATACTGTAAGCCAGGGCTGCCCAGGAAGTCTATCACGATCGACTAGTTGATTGCAGGACCGAAGGAGGTGGATTGCAGCTGGATGGGGCGCTTCTGCTCTGCGCACACCTTCTACGCTGCGCACCGTCCACGCTTGCTTCCAGACGAGAGAGAAGCAGGGCGCTCCTCTCGCCGGCAGCGGAGGCTCCAGGGTTGCTTCCGGACAAGAGAGAGTCAGGCGGAGCGTGAGGCCGGGCCTCTGGAGGTCCCGCCCCCTCCTCGGCTTCAGCTCTACCAGCAGCTTCTCCAGGCTTGAGGAGGGCAGGGCCAAGCCAGCCTTGTGCTAGCTATGCTACCACTGGCTTGGCCCTGCCCTCCTCAAGGCTGGAGGAGCTGCTGGTAGAGCTGAAGCCAGAAGGGACGGAGCCAGGCCCCGCCAAGCCCCGCCCCGGCTTCAGCTCTACCAGCAGCTCCTCCAGCCTTGAGGAGGGCAGGGCCAAGCCAGCCTTGTGCTAGCTATGCCACCACCGGCTTGGCACTGCCATCCTCAAGCCTGGAGAAGCTACTGGTAGAGCTGAAGCCAGAGGGGGCGGAGCCAGGCTGCACCAAGACCCGCCTCCCCCCTACTTCAGCTCTACCAGCAGCTTCTCCAGACTTGAGGAGGTAGGTACCGGTAGATCTTTCTGACTTGGTTTTATTATAAGTAGCTCGCATGCTGAAAAAGTGTGGGCACCCCTGCTATAAGCTGATCTCGCATATAAGTAAAGGACAGGTTTTGGGGCCAACATTGTCAATTTTGATATTACCCATGGATAGCTAGAGTCATTCCACGGAGAGGGCAAATCATCAGCACCGTCTCAAGGGGTCACCTGTCCCTGGCCACTGCCACCACTTTCCTACCCAGGCCTTTTGCCACTCTACTCAAAGGAGGATATAGGTCCTTTAAAGTGTAGAATAAAATCTTATATTTTACAAAAGGAAACAACCTTCTTCTCTAAACAGGGACAAAAGGTGAGACGTTTGTCCCGGGAGAACCTAAAAGAAGCAACGGACACCCCTACTTGCTTTTTGAAAGAAAGTGCCATAGAGACACCAACTTAAAGAGTTCTTCTTGGATGGTGGTTCCCAACCTTTGGTCCTCCAGGTGTTTTGGACTTCAGCTCCCACAATTCCTAAAAATTGGTAAGCTGGATGGGATTTCTGGGAGTTGAAGTTCAAAACACCTGGAGGATCAAAGGTTGGGAACCATTGTTCTAAGACAAACCAAAGCTGGATCTATACTGCTCTATATCCCAGGATCTGATCCCAGATTATCCATTTATCCCAGATTATCTGCCAGTGTAGACTCATATAATCGAGTTCAAATTAGATCTGGGATAAGATCATGGGATATAGGGCAGCATAGATCTAATCTAAGCTCTCACCTTTTGTCTCTCTACTCAGAGAAGGGTATAGTTCCTTTTTGATAAGAGTTCAGGTATAGTACATTGACCCACAGATAAATTGCCCAGGGTTGACTTGATTAAAATGTTGAGATATATATATATATATATAACATATGGTAGGTAAGATTTATTTCCTATTTCTACCAGGTGGAAGGGTTTAAGCAGACCTCCACACACAGAAAGCCCCCGAACCCTGAAAAGAAACTGGATCCACCCCACCAACTGAAATCCAATTGTCAGTCCGAACTAAAATAGACCAACTACATCGATTGCTGAACGATAGCCAATGCTTCCATAAATTCCACTGATTCATTGAATCTATGCTAGTTGGGACTAGTTAATGGATATTGGTGAGCAAAGTGTAGTTCTCCAGATGGCACCAGGACTGTGGGAGTGAGCTGTAAAAGATCTCTACTGACCAGAAGGTCATGAGTTCGAAGCCTGCCCGGGTCAGGGTGAGCTCTCGACCAATTTGTGTAGCTTGTTGTCAACCTTTGCAACCCGAAAGACAGTTGCATCTGTCAAGGAGGAAATGTAGGTACCACTTTGTGGGGAGGCTAATTAAACTGATTTATAAGGCCATAAAAAAAATCTCCAGGAAGTATGTGAAGAATGAAGGAATGCAATAGCTCCCCCTGGTGGCCAGAAGCTGGAATGCTAAATAGCTTCTGTGTCTTTGTCTATATATGTTGTGTGTCTATGGCATTGAATGTTTGCCTGTATATATACATTGTAATCCGCCCTGAGTCCCCTGCGGGGTGAGAAGGGCGGAATATAAATGATGTAGATAAATAAATAAATAAACTGTAGCTCCCATCAGTCCATGCAAGCAAAGTGAAAGGTAAAAAATGCTGGGGGCTGCAGTCCAAAACCATCTGGAGAACTACACCTTGCTCACCAATATCCAATAACTTGTCCCAACCAGCATAGATCCAATGAATCAGTGGAATTTACAGAAGCATTGGCTATTGTTCAGTCTGAGTCCCAGACTTTGCCAATTAATTAATTAATTCTTATAATGAGTTGCGAAGTTCCCCTTATTTACATCTTCCTCCTAGCTAAGATGTATCCGGCTGAGCATTTGAATGGTAAACAAATAAGATTAGAATGAAGTAAGCAAATGTTAGTCTAAGAAAAAAAAGCATTATATAAACAAACAAGCCCTCACTCATTGACACAAATTCAGCCGTAACTACTTTAAAGCAATTATACTTCAGCATTGTTATTTACTTATGGCATCCAGGGAGTAACTAAAAGCTCAATTTACTCTGGGAAACCGAGCTAAGTGTCAAACACTCAGCTGTCTTTTAAAAAATGTTATCAGCAATGTGCCTACCTTGGGAATAAATCTTTTAAGCATCAAAAGGAGAAAGACTAGAGTGGCAAAAACACCCAGCGCTACTCCAGCAGAATAATAGAATACAACACTTCTGTTTGGGAAGAAAATAGGAATGCTATTAACATTTTGAGCACAGGGAGAAGGGGGTTCAAGCATATAGAAATGGAGAACACAACACCATCTCATCAACATGCCACTAAGCCCAAGGCTGGTCCAGAGTGGCAACACAATGGACTCAGGTACAGCTACACTGCCATCTCCATCTACCAGTGAAGGCAGGGCAGAATCCAGAATCCAGTTTGGCCCAATTGGGTGGTCATCTAACCTTACATATCCTGTGTTGCCACTGCTAGACTGCTATGGGGCTCCAAAAGAGCTCTTGACCATCATTGGCCACCTTTGCTGTCATCACAACCTTCTTCTCCTAATGTCAGCAAAGGCACTGGGTGATGGCTAGGAGCTCAGTGGCCATCTGCTGTAGTGACAAGAGTCCGATATGGGCCTGATCCACCCCATTTTCCTTGCATGGTGGAGCACAAAGAACGGGAGATGGTGCCTTCAGCTAGTGTGGACAGTGGACCAGTTTGGATTTGAATTAATCCATCTGTCCATAATAACCCTGAAGTATGGGATTGCTTCATAGTTTTGCCAAAACTCCAGAGTATTTCCCACTTCACATAATGGGTGAATTGGTGTTATCCCATATTGCAGTCCTTGGACATCATCTGGACATCCAGGTATGATATCTGGTCGAACACAGAGTTTTGAGTCAATGTAAGCAAGCCTGTAACTCCTCCACCCCAATTTATACACCAAGAGAATGCACTTATTCCATATCAACTCTCAATCTGTGCTTTGAATGTGATTTTCCTGCTTCTTGGCAGGAGGTTGGACTGGATGGCCCACAAGGTCTCTTCCAGCTCAATGTTTCTATGCTTCTCTATCGTCCTAATCCACAACCCTCACTCTTGCCCAATGTCTAAACTGTATTCAATTAGAACTAATAACTAATAACACTACGTAACAAAATTTTGGGGGGGAAAAGTTCTGCTCCTGGTTTGAAAGTGTTATTTCCTGTTTAATTGTGAGGAACTTATTTTAAAAGTGGTTGTTACACTCCAGAAACAACGCTTTTGTGATTGCGACAAACCATGTTGAAATGGTTAAGACTCTATCAGATATTCATTAAAAAAATTATAGCAAAATGTGCTGCAGGATGACCCGCAAGTCAAAGTATTTCCAGTTTAATAAATGTTCTCCATGCTTTTATAATAGAACCAATGACAAAATGACATTTATAACCCAGGAACAAAAACTGTGTTACACAGTGTAATATGTCCATGTGAAAACAATTACGCCAGGCATACTTTGAGAGATGAAGAGTGTGTCAGCTCCCCCTGGTGGCCAGAGTTTGCATCTGTTTGTCTATATATTTGTGGAAACGGCAGGGATTGTCTGCTAAATATGTGTACCTGTAATCCGCTCTGAGTCCCCTTCGGGGTGAGAAGAGCGGAATATAAATACAGTGTATTATTATTATAAATATATAAAAACATTTGGAGCCTTCTATTTTTTTCAGAATGCATCTAAGGATGAGTTATTTGCTCCAGCCGCCACTTTCCTGTTTTCCCCCCTAGCTTAACGGAGAGAAAAACTTATCGGGTATAGGCTAAGGGCCCTTCCAGAGAGGCCCTATATCCCAGGATCTGATCTCAGGTTTTCTGCTTTAAACTGAATTATATGAGTCCACACTGCCAGATAATCTGGGATAAACAGAAAACCTGGGATCAGATTCTGGGATATAAGGCCTGTCTAGAAGGGCCCTTAGCCTATACCTGATAAGTGGTTTGAGAACTGGATTCTAACTCTGAAGACCAGGGTTCAAATCCCTGCTCAGAAACAGAAATGCACTGCATGATCCTGGGCAAGTGACACTCTTTTCAGCGTCAAAGCAAGGCAATGGCACCCTCCCACTGAACAAATCTTGCCTAGAAAACCCCGCCAGGCGTCCACCTTAGCGCTGCTATAAGCCAAAAACAACTTCGAGACACACAACGACAACAAGCACTTACCTACTCAGGTTATGCGCAAAGTGAAAAAGAAGGCCACCAGCAACAAATAATAGAAAGAGTTTGCGATCAAGCACTGGAACAAAACAGAACACAAGAAATATCCACATTATCTCACAGATGCTGCTTGCCACTTAATGCACATCAATGAAGTGACACTGGTATATTATTATCATGAATGGATTTTAAAAACATTACTCACTGTTTTGCTCTGCACTGACGGTGTAGGACACTTTTTGGAGGGGTTGGACCTTGAAACATGTTTTGTCTCCGTACTGGTCCAGTGACATGATGACTTGCTTAGAAATGCCTGGCTTCCAAATATTGTTAACCAAGCATTTTAAAAAAGCAAACAGATTTTCCGAACGTTGACAGTCATGTTCTCCTGGAACAGATGCGACTTCCAACATTTCGGTGCTATTTATTTTCACCTGGGAAATGGAAAAAAGGCTTGATATTATTCTTGGCTCATAAGTACTGGACAAGAAGAAATACGTCAATAACAACAAACTCCCACAAAAGTGTGTGAAAGAATGCCCTTAATTCGCATCTGTGCTCTGCAGTAATCGCCATCTGGGCTTCATATTGGTTCCAGGATTTCCTATAGAATCATCTACATCAGGGCTGCCCAGGAAGTCGATCGCAATTAACCAGTCGATCCCGGGACCGAAGGAGGTCGATCCCAGCCGGATGGGGCGCTTCTCAGAGGGGGTGGAGCCAGGCCGTGCCAAGCCCCACCCCCTCCCCGGCTTGGGCACTCCCAGCAGCTTCTCCAGGCTTGAGGATGGCAGTGCCAAGCCAGCCTTGTGCTAGCTATGTCACCACTGGCTTGGCACTGCCATCCTCAAGCCTGGAGAAGCTGCTGGGAGCTCCAAAGCCAGAGGGGAGGGGGCAGGGCCTGGCTCCGCCCCTGAAAAGATCTCCTTATCACCGTTCATCTTTTTCTTTTAACGTGGCAGGGCAGGCAATCCCACCGCTGCCACCATTTGAAACGATCTCCTTATCACCGTTTGTAAAGAGAGATGATGTGTTAATTACTATTAGGCTTCAGAGTGAGACTTGTCTTTAAATATAAATACCAGGAGTCTTATGAACCAAGAACTGTAACAAGTTTATTTTAACAGTGTTTCGATTGTGCTGAGCTTAGTTGGTTACAGTAACTTCAGATGAGGTGCAGATCTTTAATGTTACAAAATTCCTAAATATAATGCCTGACTGAGTTTTCTCAATCTCCGGCTTGACAGTACTTATAGATACTTTACCATAATAGGCTTCCTATCTATATATTAGGTTAGCTTCCCCAGCCTAACCTATAAACAGTGGTTTCTAGAGGCTCCCTAAGCCTAACTGCCTTCTGCAGTATTACCACCCTAACTTATAGGCACCTTGCCTCTATCTAGCCCTCAGGCTCTCCACCACAGACTGGCTCGCAAGCTCAGCCCGCCAGAACTGTCTCCCCACAGCTCTAAAAACAGATTCCCCAGCCGAAGCTACACTCTCGCTTCGCTGACAGGAAAACTCTAACTGCTCTCTCTGAGCCTCTCAGTACCAACTCTCTTAGAGCTGGTCTGACAGTTAAACTGTCAAATTCAAACTTAACATTCTAGAGCAGTGTTTCTCAACCTGGGGGTCGGGACCCCTGGAGGGGTCGCCAAGGGGTGTCAGAGGGGTCACCAAAGACCATCAGAAAACACAGTATTGTCTGTTGGTCATGTGGGGTTATGTGTGGGAAGTTTGGACCAATTCTATCATTGGTGGGGTTCAGAATGTTCTTTGATTGTAAGTGAACCATAAATCCCAGCAACTACAACTCCCAAATGTCAAGTTGTATTTTCCCCAAACTCCACCAGTGTTCACCATCCATTGTTCACCATGCATTGTGACACTGAGTCCTTTGATGGAGTACTTCCTCATTAAAGTTTGGTCCAGATCTATCATTGTTTGAGTCCACAGTGCTCTCCGGATGTAAGTGAACTACAAATCCAGAATTCAAGGTCAATGCCCACCAAATCCTTCCAGTATTTTCTGTTGGTCATGGGAGTTCTGTGTGCCAAGTTTGGTTCAATTCCATCGTTGGTGGAGTTCAGAATGCTCTTCAATTGTAGGTGAACTATAAATCCCAGCAACTGCAATTCCCAAATGACAAAATCAATTCCCCTCAATCCCACCAATATTCAAATTTGAGCGTATTTGTAACAAATTTGGTCCAGTGAATGAAAATACATCCTGCATATCAGATATTTACATTACGATTCATAACAGTAGCAAACATACAGTTGTGAAGTAGCAACAAAAATAATTTTATAGCTTGGGGGTCACCACAACGTGAGGAACTGTATTAAGGGGTCACGGCATTAGGAAGGTTGAGAACCACTGTTCTAGAGCTAGCCTTGGCTGGCTCCGCCCACTGTTACCATGACAACACATTTCCCTCCTAAGGAAATGTGGACGAGTTTTTGCGCCATTTCGTAACCGTGGATGAAACGTGGATCCACCACAACACACCAGAGACCAAACAGCAGTCAAAACAGTGGGTTTCTCAGGTGAATCGGTGCCAAAGAAGGCCAAGGTGAGTTTGTCAGCCGATAAAGTCATGGCGACCGTTTTTTGGGATGCACACGGTATAATCCACATTGACTACCTTCAAAAGGGTAAAACAATCAATGGCGAATATTATGCCAACTTATTGGGTCGATTTAATGAGGATTCGAAAAAAAACCCGACTGCATTTGGCCAAGAAAAAAGTTCTTTTGCACCAGGACAATCCAAGGGTGCACACATGTGCAGTTTCCATGGCAACAATCCATGAATTAGGATACAAATTGCTCCCTCGTCCGCCCTATTCTCCGGATTTAGCCCCGAGTGACTATTTATTGTTTCCAAACCTGAAGAAATGGCTTGGCGGAAAGAGACTTGACCCCAACGATGAAATCATCTCACAAACAAGTACCTATTTTGATGACCTCGACAACTCTTATTTTTTGGAAGTGATAAAAAAAATTGGAGAACCGTTGGACAAAGTGTATAGAGCTCAAAGGAGACTACGTTGAAAAAAAAAAATGATTTTTTTTATCCAAAAACCTGTGTTTCATTCAAAAACTCACAGGCTTATTGACCTGCCCTCGTATGATACCAAATATGGGGTAAGAAATGAAGTGTGTTCCCATCCCATCACCCTGGCAGCAAAAAAAATACTATAAGAAAAATGAACTAACTTGCTAAGACCTCATGACATCCCACCGCCCCAAACCAGCTGCCTCTTTTCTAGCAGCGGATCCTATCTTGTTTATTATTTTTTCTCACCAGAAGACATTAGGAACCAATACTCTGCAGGGAATCTTAATAAATACAGTAGCTATAAAAATGTGGATACTACGTAATTTTATTAGGGAGAGGGCAAGGAAGCCACACCAACAGAATAGCGCTGAAATGACACAATAGTTCCAACCTACATTAGATACTAGATCTCAATTTTCAGACTCCTGCACAATACTCAGCATGGCATTTTCTAAGTGAGAGGAGTTCTTCCAAGTATACATATTTTTAAAGAAAATAAACCGCCGTGTTACATCCACATGAATCAATGGTGGGCTGTACCTGAATAGTTGACCAGACATTTTTCAAATGGATCGCTCCATCTGGGACATAGCAGAAACATGTTGTACCAGAGCTGTCCATTACATCGGTTGTCTTCAAGGGCCTGCAACTGCGATCTAGACAGGCAAGAGGGGAGGTAGAAAAAGGTTTGGAGATCCCTGAAAATAATTTGGACAGTTTTTTTACATGGATTCACATCAATCTTCCCAGTTGGAAACAAAGTCAAAACAAACCGCCATGTGAAGATGTGGCCATGGATAGGGAACCCATAGGACTCCAAATGATCTAGACTTGTTTCCTGGAGAGCTGATGTTTCCCTATGTTATTTGTGATGGGAATGAGGAAGACAGGGCCTTTAGATGTTGCTGAACTCTGTCAGTAGACCTTTTAATGTAGGCTCTGCTACCTAAAAGCAATGGACCTTGATCCATGCCATATTTTGCTAGACTTGCTATGCTAGTACTAGAGTCCTTCATCCATCCATCCATTCGTAGCATTTGTTTTCTCTCAAACAATTTAAATTGCATAAGGTATAAAACTGAAAATATATAAACATTAACATTAAATTGAGCATGGAACTTATTAGAATATAAAATTATATACATTATATCAGTGCTGTCCAACTTCTTCCGGCCCAAGGGCCAGAAGAAGTGTCACTGATCACCTGGGGGGCCGCAGGTGATCAGTGAGCAGGGGGCGGGGCCGATAGCGGGGGCGGGGGGGCCAGCTGACTTCCTCCTCCTTCGCCCCTCCTCCCCCCCCCCCGCGGACGCGCCGCGGTGCGGGGAAGGAGGAGGGGCGAAGGAGGAGGAGCCAGCTGACTTTCTCCTTCCTGGATCGCCCCCTCCGTCCCTCTCTCGGCGCCGCCATTGCGAGGCAGTTCGCAGCGGCGCCGCCGAGAAAGGGAGAAGGGGTGATCCAGGCAGGGAGGAGGAGCTAGCTGTCTTTCTCCTGCCTGGATCGCCCCCTCCGTCCCTCTCTCGGCGCCGCCGTTGCGAGGCAGTTCGCTGGCGGCGCCGAGAAAAAAGGGAAGGGCGATCCAGGCAGGAGGAGGAGCCAGCTGTCTTCCTCCTGCCTGGATCGCCCCCTCCGTCCCTCTCTCGGCGCCGCCGTTGCGAGGCAGTTCGCTGCGGCGGCGCCGAAAAGGGGAAGGGCGATCCAGGCAGGGAGGAGGAGCCAGCTGTCTTCCTCCTGCCTGGATCGCCCCTCCGTCCCTCTCTTGGCGCCGCCGTTGCGGGAGCAGTTCGCTGCGGCGGCGCCGAGGGGAAGGGGCGATCAGGCAGGGAGGAGGAGCCAGCTGTCTTCCTCCTGCCTGGATGGATCCCTCCTCCGTCCCTCTCTCGGGCCGCCGTTGCGGGTAGTTCGCAGCGGCGGCGAAAAAGGGGAAGAGGCGATCAGGCAGGGAGGAGGAGCCAGCTGTCTTCCTCCTGCCTGGATCGCCCCCTCCGTCCCTCTCTCGGCGCCGCCGTTGCGAGGAGCAGTTCGCGCGGCGGCGCCGAAAGAGAAGGGGCGATCCAGGCAGGGAGGAGGAGCCAGCTGTCTTCCTCCTGCCTGGATCGCCCCCTCCGTCCCTCTCTCGGCGCCGCCGTTGCAAGGCAGTTCGCAGCGGCGCCGCCGAGAAAGGGAGAAGGGGCGATCAGGCAGGAGGAAGATAGCTGACCCCTCCTCCCTGTACCGCCGCCTTGTCCCTTTCTCGGCGGCGCCGCTGCAAACTGCCTCGCAGCGCGGCGGCGCCGAGAGAGGGAGAAGAGGCGATCCAGGCAGGGAGGAGCCAGCTGTCTTCCTCCTGCCTGGATCGCCCCTCCGTCCCTCTCTCGGCGCCGCCGCTGCAAACTGCCTCGCAGCGGCGCCGCCGAGAAAGGAGAGGGGCGATCCAGGCAGAAGGAGACAGCTGGCTCCTCCTCCCTGCCTGGATCCCCTCCCTTCCCGGCGGCGCCGCTGCAAACTGCCTGCCTCGCAGCGCCGCCGAGAGAGGGAGAAGAGCGATCAGGCAGGAGGAAGAGAGCTGGCTCCTCCTCCCTGCCTGGATCGCTTCTCCGTCCCTCTCTCGGTGCCGAAAAAGGCAGAAGGCGGCGCCAACGACAGCGCGTCACAGGCCTGGAGTGACGCGCTGCCCCTTGCCACCGCCTACTCCTCCTTTTCGGCGCCCCCTCCTTCCTAGGCCGGGGGCCGCCGAAAGGAGGTAGTAGGCGGTGCCAAGAGCATCGCGTCACGCCAGGCCTGTGACGCGCTGCTCTTGGCGCCGCCTTCTGCCCTTTTTTCGGCTCCCCGCCCTAGGTAGGGAGGGGCGCCAAAAGGAGGAGCTAGCTCTCTTCCTCCTCCCTGCCCCGCCTCCCCTCCCCCGGCCGCCATTTTTTTAAAAAATGATTTTTTAAAAAAAATTTAAAAATGGCGGCTGAGGGCATAGGTGGGGCCGTGTCCAACAGGCTACGAGGGCCGGATCCGGCCCCGGGCCGCAGTTGAACAGCCCTGCATTATATGATCTGAAAGTGCTTCAAAAGTGACCAGGACATAAATTGCTTCTAGAACATGGCCATACAGCCCCCCCAAAAAACCCTACAAAAATCCTATAAAATTAAAACTAATACAATCATTGTAAAAAAAAAACCTGTTCAACTATTCACAATTTATTTACAATATTTCTATCCCGCCCTTCGGACGGACGACTCAGAGCGGCTACAAAGGCAACAATTCGATGCCACAATATACAACCATAGAACATATTACATTAAATATTTACAGTTAAGAAAATATTAAAACCTAATCAGCATTCAGTTAAATTAAAACAATAATTCCGTCCACAGAAACAGTAAGCCATATCCTCATCAGTCCACTTGCCAGTCCAATTCCAGTCCAAGGTGCTGCATTATGCTATTGTGCAAAAGCCTGGTCCCATAGCAAATATTTCACATTTTTCCTGAATGCTAGGAGAGATGGAGTTGATCATATTTCGCTTGGCAGCACATTCCACAGGCGGGGGGCCACAGCCGAGAAGGCCCTGCCTCTCGTCCCCACCAGCCGCATTTGAGACGTTGGTGGGAGTGAGAGCAGGGTCTCCCCGGATGATCTTAAATTACGAGGTGGGACGTAGAGGCAGATGCGTTTGGACAAGTAAGCTGGGTCAGAACCGTATAGGGCTTTATAGGTCAAAACCAGCACTTTGAAATGAGCTTGTAAGTGGACAGGCAGCCAGTGAAGCTGACACAGCAAGGGGGGTGGTATGCTCCTTGTATGTAGCTCTTGTTAGTAGTCTGGCTGCTGCCCGTTGGACTAATTGCAGTTTCCGAACTGTCTTCAAAGGCAGCCCCACGTAGAGTGTGTTGCAGTAATCTATTCAGGATGTGACCAGAGCGTGGACGACTGCAGCTAGATCAGATTTCCCAAGGTACGGGTGCAGCTGGCGCATGAGTCTTAACTGTGCAAAAGCTCCCCTGGCCACTGCCGAGACCTGGGCTTCCAGGCTCAGCGATGAATCCAGGTTCACTCCCAAGCTGCGAACCTGCGTCTTCAGGGGGAGTGTAACCCCATCCAACACAGGCTGTAACCCTATGCCCTGTTCGGCCTTACGACTGACTGGGAGGACCTCTGTCTTGTCAGGATTAAGTTTCAACTACATAAAACAAAACAGCCCCTGGTTGGTCTTTAAAACTGTCCTTGCCAATAGCCTGCCTGGATAAAAAGCCACGACTAAAACTAAAAGCCACGACTAAAACTCAAATTATTATTACTGCTGAAGATAGTCAAACTCAAGAGGCCCTGACTGAACAAACTGGTGATTATCCATTGTAACTAATCTGAAGAAAGTAAACAAATGCCAACCTTTGCCTTGCAGAAGTCACTCTCTGAATGCACTTTACTGTGTTGTACTGCAAAGGAGCCCCACAAGTGTCCTTCTGTTTGGCTTTAGCTTTAACAGGTACTAAACAACTACCAGACTTCTCATGTAGAAGCTTTAAATATGTTGACTCAATCCATCAGAGTGTGTGTGTGTGGGGGGGAGGGGTGTCAGTTAATCTTTTCCATGCAGCTTTCTAGATTTTTAAAGGAACTTTCAAGTGATTAAGATTCTCTGTGAGAAATCTGACTTGGAAAGTGCAGGCCTTCAAGATCGGTCAGAGGAGCCAGAAATGGCAACGTTAGATAAGGAATCGGGCAAAGAACTAAATACAGAAGGTTCTCAGGGGAAAAAAAATACCTGGAGCTATGGAGATCAACAAAGGTCTTTGTTTACAGATCAGAGCAGACAATAGACATTGTAGGTCTGAGCGTTTACAAGGAAAAGTTGGGGAGAAAATTTGTGGGAAACGACTTCATGGGTGCCTATCAATTAGCAAGTTGTTTACTTAAGGGTTAGTTCAGGCAACATAGTGTTCAAGTGAGAAGCTAGACCTGAGTTCTCTGGGGTTTTTTTTTCCAAGCCAAGCCTTGGTTTTGGATTCAAGTATTTTGGGAGTTTCCATGTTCTTGTTTTTGGGGCTCCTGTTCAAGTTTTACTAAGTATACCTTTTACTTGTGGATTTAAGATGTTCTTGTGACTTTAGGCTATTCCTGGATTGTATTACTTTTGCGTCTGTAAGGGACATTTGGATTCCTGATGGATTGCTAAACCTTTTTGGATTATACATCTACTTTCTTTATTCCTGATTTTTTCCTATACTCAATGATCAATGTGATGGTAATACTGAAAGAGCCAGTATGGTTCAAGTGTTGGACAACAACTTTGGGGCCCCTTCTACACTGCCATATGAAATCCATAGTATCTGATGTGAACTGGATTATATGGCAGTGTAGACTCATATAATCCATTTCAAAGAGAATGTGGATTATCTGATATGATAATCTGGACTATATATATCAGTGTAGAGGGGCCTGTGTTCAAATCCCTGCTTGACCATGAAGCTCACCTTGGGGCAAGTCACACTCTCAGCCTCAAAGGAAGGGAATCGCAAACATGCCCCTCCCCCCAAAAACTAGATCTTCAGCCTCTGTCAAAGGTCCCATCTACATTGCCATATAATCCAGAATATCTGCTTCAAACTGGATTTTGAGTCTATACTGTCATATAATTTAGATTATCTTCTTCAAACTCGATTATATGAATCTACACTGTCATATAATCCAGATTATCTGCTTCAAACTGGATTATATGAGTCTACAGTCATATAATCCAGATTATCTGATTTGAACTGGATTATGAGTCTACACTGTCATATAATCCAGATTACCTGATAAAAGTGGATTATATGATGCTACATTTGATCTATTTATCTGCTTTGAACTAAATTATATGAGTCTACACTGCCATATAATCCATACTATCTGCTTCAAACTGGATTATATGAGTTTACAACTTCATATAATCCATATTATCTGATTCAAACTGAATTATATGAGGCGACACTGTCATATAATCCATATTATAGGCTTCAAACTGGATTATATCAGCCTACAACGCCATATAACCCATATTATATGCTTTGAACTATATTGTATGAGCCTACGCTGTCATATAATCCAGTTTATGGGCTTCAAAATGGATTATATGAGCCTACAACACCAACTAACCCATATTATCTGCTTTGAACTGGATTATATGAGGCTACGCTGTCATATAATCCAGTTTATTGGCTTCAAAATTGATATGAGCCTACAACACCATCTAACCCATATTATCTGCTTTGAACTGTATTATATGCACCTACGCTGTCATATAATCTACATTATCTGCTTTGAGCTGGATTATATGAGTCTACATTTGTCATATAATCCAGTTCAAACTGGGCTTTATATGGCAGTATAGAAGGGACCAAAGAGTCGTAGAATTTGAAGAGACCTCATGGGCCTAGAAGCAGAAAAATTGCATTCAAAGCTCCCCCGACAGAGGGTCATCCGGCCTCTGCTTAAAAGCCTCCAAAGGAGGAGCTTCCACCACACTCAGGGGCAGGGAGTTCCACTGCTGAACAGCTCTCACAGTCAGGAAGTTCTTCCTAATGTTCAGATGAGTGCAGTTTGGGCACTGCTTTACCATGGCTCCAGGCAACGGAATCTTTTGCCCAAGAGGGCTGGCTGCTCACCAAAGGCCAGGATTGAAGGGTGACCAACCTGCGAAGAGGGCCAGCTCTCCCCATCCGCGGGCTGCCTGGACCAAGGCACCGAGGAAGACCAGTCTTGGCGGAGGCGGCATTCTCCCCAGTTTGAATCCTTTGGAAGGGAAACAGGGCGCCTGGCAGATTCACATTTCCAAGGCGACAGGCGCGATCTGGGGATGGATCGGCTGGCTGAGTCTGGAGGAGGAGATCAGGGCTCTGTGGCTCCTCCCCCGGGAGAGAAGGAGAGAAAGGGAAGGCTGGTGAGAAACCGCACTCTTGTCGGGCTTTCCTATTGGCCAAGGGCGCCATTCAAACCATGCGCCGCATCCAATCAGTGCTATGCAATCATGAACGTTCTATAAAGTCTTTTGCCTCCTCTGCCTAAGAGTGCTGGTTCATTACCAAACTCCCTTGTTCCAAGGCGGTGAAAGTGGTACCAAACCGCGCTAACTCTCTCGTGTAGATGCACCCTTGCATAGGAAGAGTGTCGACTCAAACCAAGTCACTGAAAGGCTCAAAGGGTGAGTATTCCTTACTCAAAATGTTTTGGACACCCAAGGTTTGTAAACCTGAAAAATAAAAGTCATAAAATTAGGAGGAAATAAGTATAGGCTAAGGACTCTTCTTCCACACAGCCATATAACTAAGGCCATATAATCCAGTTTATCAAAGCAGATGGTACACATTACCTGCTTTGAACTGGATTATATGAGTCTACACTGCCATATAATCCATTTCAGAGCAGATAATATGGCCCTTCCACACAGCCATATAACCCAGAATATCAAGGCAGAAAGTCCCACAATATCTGCTTTGAACTGGATTATATGAGTCTACACTGCCATATCCATTCCAGAGCAGATAATCTGGATTTTATATGAAAGTGAAAAAGGGCCCTTCCACACAGTCATATAACCCAGAATATCAAGGCAGAAAGTCCCACAATACCTGCTTTCAACTGGGTTATTTGAGTCCACACTGCCATATATTCCAGCTCAAAGGAGATAATGTGGAAGGGGCCTTAGTATACTTTATCCAAAATGTATAGATGCCTATATTTTCATATGGAAACGTGATGAGTTATCTGAGGCTCCTGCTACACGGCCATATAATCTAGATTATAATCCACATTATTTGCTTTGAACTGGATTATACGGGAGCCTTCCAATGTTGCACAAGAATTACCTTCAGGCTATGCGTAATAATGGTGTCTACGGCCCCTTGTACACCAGCACATAAAATCCAGATCACCATTATTACGCATAGCCCGAAGGTAATTTTTATGCAATATTGGAAACAATTGTGTTCATTGGGTTGTGAGTTTTCCAGGCTGTCTGGCCATGTTCCAGAAGCATTATCTCCTGACTTTTCGCCCACATCTACGACAGACATTCTCAGAGGTTGGGAGGTCTGTGCAAAACCACACAACAAAAGGTGTTTTTGTGATGTCTCCGAATGCCTGCTCGAACAGCCAAGTCTTGACTTTCTTACGAAATGTCAGGAGGGAGGGGCCGATCTGATGTCACTAGGAAGGGCGTTCCAAAGCCGAGGAGCCACCACTGAGAAGGCCCTGTCTCTCGTCCCCGCCAGTCGCACCTGCAAAGCAGGCGGGACCGAAAGCAGGGCCTCTCCAGATGATCTTAAACATCTCAATGGTTCATAGGGAGACATGCGTTTGGACAGGTAAGTTGGACCAGAACCATTTAGGGCTTTAAAGGCCAAAACCAGCACTTTGAATTGTGCCCAGTAGCAAACTGGCAGCCAGTGGAGCTGGCACAACAGGGGAGTTGTACGCTCTAACTGGCCTCACCCTTTAAACCAAAGGTTCGTCTGCCGGGGTCTAGCAAGCTTAGGACAGTGGCAGCAAGGTCCTCAGGTCGTAGGTTTGATTTGAGTTTCCTTCTCTTAGATGGTTGACCTTACAGGGTTAGACGAGCACCATCTGCCCCGGTTTGAAATCAGAGTTTTTCTTCTCCTAGGATGGTTGCCAAAAGGCTAGAGAGCCCATCCTGCCCTTTGACACTCTTTGTCAGACCCTTCGGTTGTGACCTGTCTGGCATGGGAGGCCCTACCGTTGGCTAATATGCCACCGCCAGCATAGCTCACAACTTCACTAGGGTACGCAAACCTCCCCCCGAAACAAGGGGGCGCCAACGGAGAGGTAGGACATAAATATACATTTTAATTATTTTTAAAAAGGCAGAGGCTTGGGGCATGGTTCAAATGGACATCTGCTTGTGCAGTGAGACACTTTTGCGCCTTGTGTGCCTTTCCAAAATCTCTTCTGGAGGATCCCCCACACCTTAAAACAGATTTTGCAGGGGGCTGCAAAGAAGACGAAGTATCCTCTTCCCCATTCTGTCGACAGAAGCGATTTCAATAGTAGACTGCCTTAACTGGATTTCTCCCCTATTTTCAAATCCCAGATGTCCATGCTGATAGATACAGAGGATTTGTTTTCTATCATATCCCTAACTTAGATTTCAGATAACATTCCTGAAATACTTACCAGGGAACATATTCAGGGGTCATCCTGTTGAATGTGCAGCAAAACACAGCACAATGAAATCCACAAATCTGATATTTTATTGAAAATTCAGGTGCATGCTGAAATATTGTACTTAAATCTTTATATTATGAGGGTAGGTCATCTTCCGTGCTTGTACGGCCAAAACGAAATTCAGTAAATCACTTTTTTACCATTGCAATTGATGGTGCAGAGTCCCCATAGTATTTATCAAGCTTAGACTTGGTTTGAGTGATGGTTTTTTCTGCGAAAAATAATGCTTAATGAGCGCACGAAATTCACTTTTTTCAATTTTCTCCTCAAATCACGTGGTAGTCTGCTATCAATGGCTGTCAAACACAAACTAAATGACGCAGCTTGTTCAAATTTTGACAGGAGTCAACTGACAGATGCCTCTTGACAGGAGCAGTGTTGCCCTTTCAGTTAAGAGGCGGGAAATTCAAAAAGTCACTGACTTATTGACTTTATTTTAAAACAGTTATTTGGTCTGCGTATAATTTTACCATTTATTAAAGATGAAAACAAATTTGCATACGAAGGAGATATATGTGTGTGTTTAATTTTACATAAAGAATTAAATCTTGGCTGAATGTTTGATTCTGCGGGGTTAGAGCATATTTAGCATCTCTTCATGCTTGGTTTGCAGCCTCAAGTGGCAGAATATAACACTATATAACCAAATTTGAATTTTTTTCTGTTCCTAGTTTGAAAGTGTTATTTCCTGTTTAATTGTGCAGTCCTTACTTAGATAATAGTTGTTATACCGCAGCAACTTTGTTTTTGTGACTGAGGGTAGTACTGTTATTTCCTTCAATGTGAGTACTTAATCTGTTATGTTTATGTTTCAGTGTGGCATCAAATTGTGTCAAGCTGTAAGCCGCTCTGAGCCCCCCTTGGGGTGAGAATGGGTGGGATAGAAATACGGTAAATAAATAAATATTTGTTTGTAATTTTCCATAATGAAAAGATGCCATTTTTAACCTTTTGTGCAGACTGCAAAAACAACATTTTGGCAGTTTAATAAACCTGTTCCATGTTTTTATGATAGACCCAATTAGGAAATGACATTTATAACCAAGGGAAAAAAATGTGTTACACAGTGTTGACCCTCCTTTTGTTGTCCTGGATTCATTTAAATGTCTAAAACAGATACTAGGTGGCAAGCTACATCTTTTTGTGACCCCCACATTGAGTTAGAGGACCCCCAAATGGGGTCATAACTCTTAATTTAAGAAGCTTTGATCATGGATGCATACTGAGTTGAACACTTTGCATTTTATGCCTCTCTTCATTAGCACAACTGCTCTGATCCCATAATCCAGTGATTTTCAACCTTTTTTGAGCCGCAGCACATTTTTTACATTTATAAAATCCTGGGGCACATGACCAACCAAAATGACATAAAATGACACTCTAACACAGTAATACATATAGTTAATATGTTTTTAAATGCATTTATACACTCACTTAGTGTGAAACCTGGGCCTGTTTCGATGAACACAAAATTCCTGGCAGGAATGGTCGACTTGTTTTGAATAGAAGGGTGTTTCATTTGGAGATGGCGTTTAAGCTTGCTTGTCACCATGGCGCAATTGGACAGCTTCTCACCACACACCAAGCACAGCGGAGTCGGTGCCATCGCATCCCCGGTGAAAGTGAATCCAAATGAAAGATATCTTTCGCTGTATTGCCTCGAGCTCACCGTCTTTTCTTTTTTCTTTTGTCCACCACTCATATTAGGGCCTTAACCTGTGTCATAATTTTATCCAGGGCCCTGTTCGGCATTTGCATTTTCCCTTCTCAAAAACTTCTCCATCACTGTCACTCGCTTGTCTTGCTGTGATCCCAAATTGCCACTGTCACTTGTCGCGCAGCTGCAGCACTAACTCTAACTTTGTTTACTTAGCCGGGTCTGAGCGAATCCAAGATGGCGCGACTATAGCACTCTCGCATCACTTCTTAGGTGACGCGAGAGTGCTATGGTTCCATTTCTTAAAGGGACAGATGCGTCTTATAGTTTATATATGAATGAAGTTCGGAAATAATTTCCCACGGCACACCTGATGATCTCTCTTGGCGCACTAGTGTTCTGCGGCACACTGGTTGAAAATCACTGCCATAATCAACCTTCAGCACATCCTCAAAATCTAAGATCATCCCACCTCGAAATCTAAGATGATCCAGGGAGGCCCTCCTCTCGCTCCCATCAACAGCTCAAATGCACCTGGTGGGGATGAGGGAAAGGGCCTTCTTGGCGGTGGCTCCCCGTCTATGGAACACACTCCCAACTGACATAAGATCGATCTCTTCTCTCCTAACTTTCTGGAAGAAAGTAAAGGCATGGCTCTGGGACCAACCATTTGGTCAATAGATATAGCAGCACCCTAAAGGGATGAACTGGATTGACGTTAAGACTGATGAGGCTGGTTTATGTTTTTAACTGATGATTGTATCTGATTTTAATTATGATGTTTTATTATGTCGTGTATTTGTTGTGATTTTATTGTAACTGTTGAAATAGCCTCTAAATGGGGCTCAATGTAAGCCGCCCTGAGTCCCCCTTCAGGGGTTGAGAAGGACGGGATAAAATGCGATAAATAATAAGTATAATAAATAAATAAATATTAACTGCGTTTTCTTGCACTATTTCCCACCCAGCATATTGTGCAGTTCATTTATAATTATTATTCAGTGTGGTTGTGGAATTTTAGCAGTCAAAAATCATCAAAATATACATATAATAAAAACAGAGCAACCGCTTGGGATTCAGAGAAAGGAGGAAACTCCTGCCCACTGATGTCTTGGGGGACTGGAGCATGCAAGCACAGAAGCAGGTGGGACCTATTGCATTAAGTAATGGGAATGTAGTAGGATGGGGAGCTATCGATGGATTTGACCTGTCACTTGCTAGGGATGGCAGAATCATGGGGAAGCGAACCAGTAGTGGGATAAACATGACATTGTGTGATCGCCACCATCCGAAGATGACAGCCCAGCTTGCTTGCCTTAGGTAATATATTCCAATGTTGCAGTTGCAGGTCTACATTTTATCTCAGGTATTGTCGGTTAAGATGTTCTTAGTTGGATATCAATACAGGCAGAAGCCAACTCTGTTCTTGGCCCTGTGAAAATTGAGGACAAAAGCCACTAAAAGCCAGCTGATAACATTTCAGTTCCATAAGCAACAAAAACTTTCATTGAGGCGCAGGCTACCTCTGTCCTGTGCAAGTTGACCAGGCCCATTCTTGGGCAGAGGATATTGAATATTTCAAGTAGTCTTGGTACTGCTGTAGGATCACATTGCCCAGTGGCATAATGGGTTAAACCCTTGTGCCGGCAGGACTGAAGACTGACAGGTCGGAAGTTTGAATCCGGGGACAGTGCATATGAGTTCCCTCTGTCAGCTCCAGCTTCCCATGCAGGGACATGAGAGAAGTCTCCCATACGGATGGTAAAATATCAAAACATCTGGGCGTTCCCTGGGCAATGTCTTTGCAGACAACTAATTCTCTCACACTAGAAGTGACTTGCAGTCTCTCAAGTCGCTCCTGACACACACACACATACCCCTGAGGTTGAGATGAATTACACCAGGTAAAACCATCAGAGTGGGTTGCCACTAAAATGAAGCAAGTTGCATTAGTACAAATCCATTAATAAAGTTTCTTTATGGTATGGTGCAGGAGAAAGTCTATCGGTTTGACACCATGACTTACTGCAGTGTTTCCCAACCAGTGGCTTATAGAGTCTATACGTTTCATAGATCTGTGTGGCCTCTTTCGCTGCCTCCCTCCTCCCTCCGCAAAAGCCTAGCACTGGGCAGAAGTGATTGAGTCGGCGTTTTCACGTTGGCTTGGATTTCCCGTGAGAACAGCCAAAGCCAGAAGCTCCACATCGGCGAATTGGGCAGTGAGCGAACCTGGGAGCATCGGGAGGCTGAAGCATTCACAGGTTTCCATGAAACAAATTGAGCCTCTCCGCTTGGAAATGTTTTTGTTTTTTACTATTTTACTGGATTTTTCGAGAGTCCCCCCCCCCCCCCCAAGGAACTGTTTATAACAGCTTCATGACATCCACAGTTAACTGGAAGCAAGTTTCACTCAGGGTGAAATTTCACAAGGGTCTGGAGAACAAGCCCTATGAGGAGCTGCTTGAAGAGCTGGGCATGTTTAGCCTGAAGAAGAGAAGGCTGAGAGAAGACATGATAGCCATGTATAAGTATGTGAGAGGAAGTCATATATATGTTGTGTTCATCGAAACAGGCCCAGGTTTCACATTGAGTGTATAAATACATTTAAAAACATATTAACTATATGTATTACTGTGTTAGAGTGTCATTTTGTGTCATTTTGGTTGGTGGTGTGCCCCAGGATTTTGTGAATGTAAAAAATGTGCCATGGCTCAAAAAAGGTTGAAAAACACTGACTTACTGCACTGGATGACACCAACCTCGGTGATGCTATTGCTATATTGTTACACCTGGAAAAAAGTGCTTTATGGGGAAAACTTGTCAATTGTCTAAACTCTAAATGAAGGCCTTTTATCTGTGTTGGAGGTAGAGAAACCTCAAAGCGTTAAGTCAAAGTCCAATAGCTTCCTCCAGTTTCGGATAACTCGAGTGTGAACAGTGGGACTTAACGTCCAAATCAACAGATCAGTTTCCATAAATCTTGTATTAAATTTAAGATTTAATGCCTCAATACAGCAGGATTAGACACTTGCTTAAGGATGTATTTACAACAAGTGACTTGAGGATTCTTTTGTTGTTCATATTTTATCCTCTCCGCTCACAGCTTCAGGATGTCTTCAATTTAACATCATTTGAATTGGAGAGAGAACATTTTCATCTGCTTTGCCTCCACCATCTGTTCTTTAATTGTTGGTTTTCCCTAAAGAAAAATATGACATTAGTGTTGTGAACCAATTCATTATTTAAGAAAACACCGGTATTTCATGTATTCAGAGGACTTTTCCACATTGCCAAACATTATCCGCTGTCAGAAGGAAAGATTTATAGCTGGGATTATAGGATATTTTGTCCAATTAACCAAACCCCAAATAGCTACAAAACAAACAAGTTCAATAAGATTGGCAGTAGAACACAAACAAAAAAAGAAAACATTCCCAGCCTTGCCTGTTGTTTTGTCTTTTAAAGCGCATTCATATTTTAATGGAGTTAGCTATACATAATCTGCTAATATCTACCCAAACTACAAAGATTGTTGTCCGATCCAGTTGCTTCTAAATAAGATGCACATATTTACGGTTCTGACCCAGCCTACTTGTCCGAACGTATCTCCCCTTATGTCCCACCTCGACATTTATGCTCTTCCGGGGAAGCCCTGCTCTCGATCCCACCTTCGTCGCAAATACGTTTGGTGGTAATAATATTTTACTACTTTTTGGATTTTGAATTGTTACCCAATATGGATACAGAAAAAGCAAGTGAAGTAAACAAAATGTCCTGAAGGGCAAAAATCACAGTGACAATTATGTTAAAGCGGAGAGAGCATGATGCATTGGTGTGAGCATTAGGCTACGACTCTGGAGATCAGGCTTCTAATCCCTGCTCTGCCATGGACACCCATTGGGAGACCTTGGGCAAATCACAGTATCTCAGCCTCAAAGAACGGCAAATGTGACCTCTCTGAACAAACTTTGCCATGACAGTATCACCTAAACACAATGGGGTCAAAAACAAGGAGTCAGAAAAGACTCATGTGAGAGGGATAGAAAAAATGTATTTTTTCTCTAGAGTATATACTCCTTAGTCAATCAATTCAATATACAACAATCAATACAATGAGATATAGTACACAAAGTGTGGGAGGGAAAAAGGAACTCCCCAACGTATAAATGTTAATATTAACAATACAGCATGTGGAGCACGGATTATACTCTCCCCCGAACCCTTATTGTGGATTTTGTGGATCTTGGGTTTGCCACGCAACCCGGAGACGCTCAGGAGCCCACCTGAGCGTCTGGATTACAAATACTGTGGAGACGCATCGTCAGTTCATACCCATTTGGGATTTATAGTTTTCTTTTGACTGAAACTAACGAGAGTTAATACGGAAGACGGGACAATATTGAGGAGCATGAGTAAGATACCTTTGGGTGCACGAGAACTGTGTATGATCATTTACAGGGGGTTCCCTGTCCAGACTTTATGTTCTGTGATTGGAATATTGTATTGTGAATTTATACATTTATATGTTGGGGAGTGAGTTCCTTTTTCCCTCTCACACTTTGTGTACTATATCTGATTGTATTGCTTGTTGTATATTGAATTCATTGACTAAGGAGTATATACTCTAGAGAAAGAATACATTTTTTCTATCCCTCTCACACGAGTCTTTTTCCGACTCCTTGTTTTTGACCCCATTGTGTTTAGAGATACGTAGTTAAGAGTAGTTAAAGTATTGTTGTAGTGAGTATCACCATAGTGTCACCCTAGGTCAGAAAAGGCTTGAAAGCACATTACAACAAGCATGGTTAACCAATGAAGTAAACATAGGGAATGTTTTGGAGAATTATAGGTTGAACTGCAGCTCCCAAAATCCCCTAACCAGCAAGTCCACGGTGGGTGAAAGATGCGGGCAATTGTCCAAAAATAAGGTTTCCATGCTCAGAAAACAAGCATCATAACCATTCACAACAGCATTTTATGATGGAAACAATCTCATTATTGCTGAACTAATTAACAGCTTAACATTTTGCAAAGCACTCTTTGTAGGTGAGCCATAAAATTGAGATGTTGTGACTGATATTAATTGATATGATGACAGAATAGATTGTCCCAATAACCTGATGCTATATTAGTTAGAATGAAATTTGCAAGAGCTTATTATGGAGAAAGTGTTAACGAACAGAATTTAGAAGGCCTTGCCATGTAGGCAGACCAGTTAGATCCACCAAGGAGGGCCCATGTTAAAAAAACGTGGTGAGAAAGGAAGCAACACTGAAAAAACAACCGCATGCACGTTTTATAAGCAAAGTATAATATTAATTCAATAAACAGCAAATTATAACAATGTATTCAAGCACTTTGCAAGCTTAACATTGCATATATATCACATATTTATAGCATATCAGTTTAAGCAGGTAGTAATTCTGTGTCATGATACACTTATCATGCATAAGAATCAATAACAAAAATAATGGCCTAATGGCATATCAGCAATCCTGTTTGGGAGCTAAAGTACATGCAAGTACAAATAATAATAGCAAATCGTTCTCACTAAAGTAATCTGTGGCGAATGCCCTAGTAATCAACCTTAATCAAACAGTCAGTAATGAGACGAGTGAGTAACGCACATAGGGACTTGCAATAATATCCAGCGTGGAGCTTCTATGAAGTCCGGGAATCCGAAGGACGAAGCGCAGCGCTGGTCGCGAACAGCTGCAAATGAAGGGCCGGAACCGTAAAAGTGTCGCGAAGGCTTCCCAAGCCGGGAAGGGGGGCGGTAGCCGAAACTCTCGCCGTGGCCGACGACAGAAGCGCTATAGAAGGCAGAAGGCAGTTTCGAAGATATCTTCTTCAGGGCTCGCAAGTAGACAAATCATACAACCCCATGGGTATTCATCTTCATTTGAAAGAATAAATAAAAGAATTCTTGTAATTTAAGTTGCATTCAAAACGGCAGTAGAATCGTCTAAGTTGCCAACGGCAACACCCAGTGTTAGAATTGATTGAGAAAGGAAGCAAACCATCCCAATTTCCCTAGAATTTTCCAATTAACAAAGCTCACCAAGCGGGAAGAGGTACCATTGAAGCTTTATTCATTCCAGCTGGAAGGGATGAACAGCGGCGATCCTTCGTCATGCTGACATAAAGCATACATGCAATACATACATTTTTATAGAAAAACAGAACTGCCCAGGTTCAAACTTCCCACCCCCTGCCCCTCTGCTAGCTTCCAGCTGTTTGGTTGGAGTCATCAGCTGGCAGGGAGGTGCTGCTGGTTTGGCCACACCTCAGCCAATCAGGAAGCTAGTGCCGTCCAATGGGAGCGAAGGAAGGCGGTCCGAGCAAGGAACAATGAACCAGGAAGGAGAGATTTGGGTGGATTATGGCTCAAATATTTGTTCAAGGGGCCAGCGATTTCCCGGGGGGCCCTCAAGCTGGCCTGGTATTTGTCTTTGTGTGAATCAATAAACATCTTAGTCTGGCCTGGTAGCCAAACTCCCAGTAGTCCTTTGTCTGAGATATGAGTCATTGGTGATGGAGTTTTGGTCCAAAGGAAATAAGATGAATTGGGGAGGCAGTTGAAATATGGAAGCTTTCTGAAGGCTTGATATTTCTTTTATGATGAATAGGAAATCTCCATGGGGCAATCTCTCCAGGTGGTCAAAACCTCCGAGACCTTCAGGAGATTGCCCAGGGGCACACAAATTCCTTGCAAATGGCCTGCTCCGAAGTTTGAAGGAAATGCATTCGCCCTATTGTTCATGCAAGTGTCTTTGATTGAACCCAGAGATAAGGAACTTTCTGGCCCAAGGGTGTGAGTTTCTCTTGAGCCAGGGTATGTGTGCTGGTTCATGAAAAGATGACACTTCATACTTCATTTCATAGGGGGACACAGGGGAATAAAACATATAGGAACAGGGGAATAGGAACCATATTCCATATCAACCCATCCCACCCCCATCCCACAGTCCATGAGTGTTGGGATTAGGAATCAGGAGCTGGAGTCATCGAATTATAGGAAAAGTTCATGAAAATAAGTCTTTAGAGAGTCCTTGGAAGTTGGGAGAAAGATCAATGGAAAAGCATGTGCTGAGGAAAAGCCTTGTCCTTTGAAGTAGAAGTGAATTACAGACCCCAAGCCATCTTGCCTTTCTGGGGTTCCTTGGGAGTAGCACAAGGCAAACCCACATGGGGCACAGGCCTCTGGAATCTATAAATCATAAGAAATGCCCTTAAAAGTGAACGGAAAGGGAGGTAACTTGGTGTGTTTGAGTTATAGAAAACATTGCCATGTGGGGCCAAGGGAAGAGCCTTAGGTTCCCACATGGAGAGGAAATAGGGGATTAGTGGACCACTCCCGTCTGGTGCCCTGAGTGAAACTATGAATCCCTTGGTTCTTAACTAACCTATACAGAGCCCAAAAGAAGGGGGGTTACTCTCGATATCAAAAGTATTATTATTATTTATTTCAATTTGATAAACCGCCCTTCCCGAGGCTCAGGGCGTTTTACAGCATATAAAAACAACACATATTAAATATGAGTTCTACTAGGGCTGTCTTGAAAGAGAATCATTTCACCATTGGCTATGGCTGGGAAAATCCCATTGATTTCTCTGTGCCTTATGCATGAATAAAATCAGCCCCATCTACACTGCCATATAATGTTGTTTGAAACTGTATTATATGGCAGCATAAATGCGGCCTAAGTGCAGGCTGCCAGTTTTTAAGAAAACCTTAATTCTAGGTTGTTAAAGCAAAGGTAGACTATAGGGAGCTCATTATGTATGTGAAGTACATGAAGTTACCTTTTACCATATGTGGTGGACATGCAATAAAGCTAAGATATACTGGAAACTGATGCAAAGTTAATGCAAAATGTAGTAAAAATAAGAATTCAATTGAAATCCTCGTTATTTTTAATTAGATTTGTCAAATGAACTATTTAGGTGTGTTAATTTTAAGATGATGCGTTACATGATACTGGCTGCTCAGAACTGGGAAAATAATCATTTGCCCACAAAAGAAGAATGAACTTTTAAAAGTTTCGAAAGGTTGGAAATTGATAATTTTCTACTTTGATTTAAGTTATTGTAGAACTTCTTAAAAGAATGGGAATTATTTTTATCTTTCACAAAGAAGCAAGAAGGGAAGATCACGCTTGCGGGATTTGAAGACTGAAATATTTTCCTTAGACTTTCAGCCAGAAGATATAATTTTAGTTCAGCAGAATAGAGAAGTTTTACATATTTTAATTATACTGTCTGAGGTTTGGAGGGTGGGAAGTAATTTTTATGTCTTTTATGCAGGGGAATATTAAGGTAGTTATTGGTAGTATTTAGCAGGTTTTCTACTGTATTGTTAGTGTTAGTACTTTTGCAGTGTCCCATGAGTGTGTTTAATATAGTGTATTGTTATTTATTTATTTATTTATTTATTATTTGGTCTTGTATGCCGTCACTCTCCGAGGGCTCGGAGCAGCTCACAATCGACATAAAAGACCAAAATTAAGCATCAGGTGAAACTAAAAACAGGTTACAAGGTTTCAACACTCAAATGCCAGCCGAAATAGATAGTTTATATGTTGTTTATATGCTAGCAAATATAATTTTTTTAAAGTGTGGACAAAATGCAAGCTTTATGTAGCCACTAGGCTTGAGCATGGATCTCTTTTTAGCCATTTCCCTTGGCCAGTCGCTTCTTTGGTTTGTTTGGGTGCCCGTAATAGCCCAACCATCATGGATTCCTATCAGTAACATGGGCCACATGGCAGCCGATCTCAGCTCCTCCTCCCTTACTCAGCATCACAGTTTAATCGTTTTTATTTTACTTTATTTTCCTTTGTTTTCTCAATTCTTTTTATTTAATAGGACTGATGGAGTTGGGTATGTGGGGGGACGGGTAGGTGGGGGGCTTGGGAAAGTCACCCCTTTAGCTTTTTTTTCTCCTTCCATTCATATCCATCAAATTATTCTAAAATTTATTTATTATTTATTTGCTATGCTTCTATACCGCCTCTCTCAGCCTGAAGCCGACTCGAGGCGGTGAACAAGCGGCAGCAAGTGCCCACATACAACACATCATAATAAGATAAAAACAATCATATAAAACCATATAAATTAACAATTAAAACTACAAAATACAAATCTCAGCTCCACAATCTTAAAATCGGTTTCTGTTTCGTCGTCATACTAATCCTTGATCTCAATTAAAGTTCGTCTGCGAATGCTTGCTCGAAAAGCCAAGTCTTGACTTTCTTACGAAATGTCAGGAGGGAGGAGGCCGATCTGATGTCACTAGCAAGGGAGTTCCAAAGCCAAGGAGCCACCACTGAGAAGGCCCTGTCTCTCGTCCTCGCCAGACGCGCCTGCAATGCATGCGGGACCGAGAGCAGGGCCTCTCCGGATGATCTTAAGCACCTTGATAGTTCATAGGGAGAGATCGTCCGGACAAGTAAGTTGGACCAGAACCGTTTAGAGCTTTAAAGGCCAAAACCAGCACTTTGAATTGTGCCCGGTAGCAAACTGGTAGTCAGTGCAGCTGGCACAACAGGGGAGTTGTACGCTCTCTGAATGCCGCTCCTGTTATCAACCTGGCTGCTGTCCATTGAACCAATTGAAGCTTCTGAGCAGTCTTCAAAGGCAGCCCCACGTAGAGAGCGTTGCAGTAATCTATATGGGATGTAACCAGAGCATGGACTACTGTGGCCAAGTCAGACTTCCCAAGGTACGGGCGCAGCTGGCGCACAAGTTTTAATTGTGCGAATGTTCCCCTGGCCCCGCCGAAACCTGGTTATTAAAAGATACTAACTATGATTATCCCCAGAAAACAAAAAGAAAACCCTCATTCTCTGAAAACGTTTACCACCTAGTTACCTCTGCTCTAGAGTAGAAAGAAAGCATTAAACCCAAAGCAGAAAGAAGATTGAAGCATGCCCACTCCAGGCAGTAGAGAAAAGGAGGGTGTTTTAAAAAAAAGTAAATCTAGGATAGCTCCAGGTCATCACTCTTCCTCCCCTTAAAATACATTGGATGGAAAACTACGTGATTGCTGCAGGGAGAGAAAGTGTGTGTGTCTCCTCTAGAGTAGAAACAGCTTTAATGAAGCATTAAACCCAGTCTCCTCTACAGACAGAAGGGAAAAGGTTGCGGAAAGAAAAGTATCTTAACTCTGATGTTTTTAATCCAGGTCTTGAAGTATATAGAAGAGGAGTTTGTGGGAAGTCCATAATGGGCCAGATAGGGTGCTTTCTTAACCCCGTTGCTGACACCCAGGCTCCCTTGAAGGAAAAAAGGAAAGGCTCCCAGGAACAGAAAGGGGAGCCTTGTAAGTTACCCATTACCACCAATGGGCTGTATCTAGCTGCATTTCTCAGCTATAGGTTGAAAACAGCAATCCGACTACCTACCCGTTTTCGGGAGGTGCATGAAGATAGATATGGGGTTCTACCGGTATCCGGCCAGCAGAAACTGATTGAGGTTCAACTGAAATGTGCAAGCCTAGTAGCCACCTGCCGTTTTTAAATCCATGGATGTCTTCTTTCAGCTAATATATACAGCAGAGAGCCAAAAATTAGATGTTTTTAAATTTTTATGTAGCATTGAATCTTTGCTGTGAGCCGGTCTGAGTCCCTCTGCGGAGGTGAGAAGATCGGGGTACAAAAGTTTTAAATAAATAAATAAACAAACAAACAAAATTCCTTAAAATGAGACAAAATGAAGTCTTCTTTCAGGTGTGAGCAGGTGTTATTGGCCTTTTCAGGCAAACAATTTACTCTCCCCAAGCACAAAAAAGGATTTCCTTCCCAATACTGAATTGTCAGGAAACACCAGTCTACATACAGGGGTAGATTATGGTAGGACTTGGGAGCCAGTGTGTTGTTGGGTTGAAATGGGCAGCACCACAGGGAAGGAGGGATGGCAATAGCCATCGGGTCCAAGTTGTTGCCAATCTTGAAATCTACAACCAAAACATCCCTATGTGGTAACCTGTGTTAATAAATAACAGTCTTTGGATATTGTGAGCTGTTACCAGTTGCAAATGTGTTACGATGTTTGAATTCCTGCTGTAACATATAAACCTGTTTTTATCAGGTCAAGGTAAATTCCACGAACTCCGAATGTGTCTCTAATACCTTTCCATTTTATGACCTCTCATTCTTGATATTGCAATATATTTTGCCATTCAAGGACATCATAAAAGAAACCTCATTAGCTTTCTCATGCTTCCTTTCGACTGGGTAAATGTCACTTTCGGAAGTTCCCATTGCATGTTACACTATGTAACACAATTTTTATTCCTGGGCTATAAATGCCATTTCGCAATTGATTCTATCATAAAAACATGGAAAAGGATTTTGAACTTTGTTTTTGCAGGACACCCTACAATACACTTTGCTATAGTGTTTCAATGAATATCTTACAAAGCAGGGCTGCCCACGAAGTCGATCACGATCGACTTGTCAATCACGAGTCCAAATTAGGGGTCAATCGCAGCCAAATGGGGCGCTTCTGCCCTGCGTGTGCGCACCATCTGCCTGCGCAGTGCTCCTTGTGCCCACATGGCGCTCCTTCCGCGGGGCATTGCGGGAACGAGGGAGCGCCTTCCATGGGGCATTGCGGGAACGAGGGAGCGCCTTCCGTGGGGCATTGCGGGAACGACGGAGCGCCTTCCGTGGGGCATTGCGGGAATGAGGGAGCGGAGGCTGCATGGCTGCTTCCAGATGAGAGAGGCAGGGCGGAGCACGAGGCGGGGCCTCCCTTGTTCCCACAATGCCCTGCGGCAGGAGCGCGTGCACAGAAGGTAGATCTTTTCAACTTGGTTGTTTTAAAAGTAGCTCGCATGCTGAAAAAGTGTGGGCACCCCTGTTACAAAGTCTCAACCAATTCAACATAGTTTGTGACAGCCACAAAAAATGAAGTTTCTGGGGTATAACAACTACTTTCAAAGTAAGTACCTCATAATTAAACAGGAAATAACATTTTCAAACCAGGAACAACAGTTTTCAGATTTTGTTTCATAGTGTTGTTTTCGATGCTAGCATCGGAATTCTATACATATGAACCACAGAGCATAGTGGAGGAGTAATTTAAGTTTTCCCTTTATGCATTTGCTTTCGAATGTGATACTGTAGGAGTTTGAGCATTGCTCTTCTTAATGACCAGAAGAAGGCAATAGAGAGCTTTTTGCCAAGCGTGCAAATAAAATACACAGACAAAATGCAATGAATACAAAGTATACCCCTGAGCTAATGCATGCATAGCATATGTAAGAGGGGTTTTTTTTGTGAAAAGGTTCCAAAAAAGGTAATTGTTATTTTTAAATATGTCTTTAGAATATTTCTGAGAGCGAATATGGTACAGTGCTTTGAAGCTGGATCTCCAATACCATATAATCCAGTATCTGTTCCCAGATTATCTGCTTTGAACTAGATTATATGAGTGCACTGTTCAAAGCAGATAATCTGGGATCCGAAACTGGATTATATGGCAGATTATATGGCTTCATCTTGCAGCAACTAAAACAAGTCAGGGTCAAAGAAGAACAGTGGAAGGAAGAAGAGAGAAAGTAGGATATTTTTTAAGCAGCTGAAAAGGTGAGAGTATGGAGGATTAATCTGGATTTAAGATGTCAAACAATGCTCCTTCTACACTGTCATATAAAATCCAGATTATCCTCTTTGAAATAGATTATATGGTAGGCTTGTGCTATTTGGTTGGAGGGTGATCTGCTTATGCTATCCGAATTTCGTTGGGTACCCTGATCCGTTTTCGGGATCCTTCCGAAAATCAGCTAATGGAAAAATCTGTTTTCTGCTAGGCAGCCAAAAGATCAGGAATGGGGAATTTACAAGGCTCCCCTTTCCGTTCCTGGGCTCCTTTTCTTTCTTTCGAGGGACCCTAGGTTTGAGGAATGCAGTTAAGGAAGCATGCACTGTGTGCTCCCAAATAGAAGGGAAGAAGCTGCGCCCAGCAGCCACGTGGCCCATTTTGGCCGAAAAAAACATGGTGGTTGAGTCCTTACCATTACAGCCAGCCGAACAAGCCGAATTGGCCTAAAGGAATGGACCAAATCGAATCCATGCACAAGCCTATTATATGGCAGTGTAGACTCATACAGCCCCGTTCAAAGCAGATAATGTAGATTATCTGCTTTGGTATTCTGGATTATATGGCAGTGTAGAAGGGGCCCTAGAGCTGTTCATGCACAAGCAGGAAGCATAGTGGGAAAGGTAAAACAAGCACCAAAGTGTGAGCAAGGGCTGCTACTGCTTTTGGGATGGTGATGATGATCATGATGTGTTGTCGGAGGCCTTCATGGCTGGAATCACTGGATTGCTGTATTTCAGGCTGTATGGCCATGTTACAGAAGCATTCTCTCCTGCATCTATGGCAGGCATCCTCAGAGGTTGATGATCATGACAATAGTCCATCTCTTAAGCTTTTAATAGGAGCCACTTACAATCTGCCAAGCCTTATCCATGTTGCCCAACCTGTGTTTCATTTCTTTGTCACTCTCGACTGTGACATTAAAACTGCATTGAAATAAAGCAATGGCTCTTCCAAAACATGAGTAAAATGCAGTTTCCCCTTGTGTTTATGAGTCAACAACTCTGTCATTCCATTCCTGTCACTGTTAACACCCAAAACACTTCTGAGTTAAAGCAAAGTGATTTATTTGGGGGACAAATTTAGTAAAACACCCCCTCCCCAATCGATACATTATACAACCAGGGTACTTTTTTTAAATACGTACATCCCTTCTGTCTATTGTTGAGTTCCTGAAAGCTAGTAATGAAAATATAAAAAAGCAGTTGCAATGACTGCATAGCCTCCAGATGACTAAGGACTTCCCCCCTGGTCTTTTCCTTTTCTTTTTACGTCAGCACTTGTTATGTTTGTTTTGCAGGCTACAGAATGTTTTGTCTTCGGCTGGAATGGAAGTGGTGCAAAGAGATCTACAGCAGGTGGGTGTCGGATTGTGTGTGTCATTCGTAGGAGGTGGACGTCAAAGGACGTGGGCTTGACTTTGAAAGGTTTTATAACCCAGGTTCTTAATATCGAGTTTCCTGAAAAAGCAAGAGCAAAGGACAACCTTGGAGGGCCTTTTTTGAGCTCACTCTATGCCATGGAAGTGGCATGGCATCAGGATGCATTTCATCAAGCGCCGTTGCTTTCTGCTGGCATGTTTGCTTGATTACATGGGCAACTTAGGACTGTTATATCTCCAGATTTCAGAGAGGTACAAACTCTGTGGCAATCTGTCTCCAGCAAGATCTCTCTCAAATAATTAAATATATATTTATTTTAGATATAACAGGCTCATAATATTTATGTTCAAAAACACCTTATTTCAGTGTTTTTCAACCTTCTTTGAGCCGCGGCACATTTTTTTACATTTACAAAATCCTGGGGCACAGCACCAACCAAAAAGACACAAAATGACACTCTAACACAGTAATACATATAGTTAATATGTTTTAAATGTATTTATACACTCAGTGTGATACCTGGGCCTGTTTCAATGAACACAGCATAGATATCCTGGCAGGAATGGCAGAAAGACACACACGAAGGTCTTGCTCAATTTATAGTTAACACACAATCAAAGAGCATCCTGAACTCTTGCAACCATGGAATTGAACTAAACTTGGTTCAATTGAACTCTCATTACCAACAGAAAGTACTGAAAGGCTTTGCTTGGGAATTGACTTTGAGTTTGGAAGTTGTAGTTCACCTACACCCAGAGAGCACTGTGGACTCAAACTATGTTATGTTGTTGTTTGTTTTCTATCCAGAATCACAATGTTGGAAGGAGGCTTACCACTTTAAGGTCCCTAAAACAGGCATAAGAAAACTTCAGCCCTCTGGGTGCTTCAGACTTCAACTCCCACCATTCCTAACAGCCTGAGGCCATTTCCTGCTTAAGTGGCTGAGGGGGAAAGGATAAGGGCCTGAGGCTGCTAGGAATGGTGGAAATTAGAGTCCAAAACACCTGGAAGGTCCAGGTTTGCCCATGCCAGCTTTTGACAGAGACCTCTTCCTTCCCCTCGCGCCCTTTCTTCCCCCTCCTGCCGAACACTTACTTTTTCTTCTCCACTCGGGCTCCTTTCCCAGCCTCGCTCTGCTCGCTTTGCCTCGCTTTGCTCATGCTGCCGCTTCTGCCTCCATTTTGATCCGAGGGGGCAGTGTGAGCGTGTTCAGGAGGGGAGGAGGGAGGGAGGAAGACATGACCTGTGCGGACGCTACTGCGCAGACTCGCCCCACGTCTTCCTTCCTCCCCCTCCCCTCCTGAACACGCTCACAGCAGCGTGAGCAAAGCGAGGCAAAGCGAGCAGAGCGAGGCTGGGAAGAAGGGAGCCCGAGTGGAAAAGAAAAAGTTTTCGACAGGAGGGGGAAGAAAGGGTATTGGAGGTTCCAATTTCCCATGGCACACCTGATGATTGCTCACGGCACACTAGTGTGCCACGGCACACTAGTTGGGAAACACTGCCTTATTTGGACCAACTAAAATGTAAGCAAAAATGAGCAAGTTCTTGAACTCTTTGTTTGCTTTGATATTGGCCATGAGATAGCAACTGATTTGGGATTTGTTTTTCCCTTGTGAACCAACAGGGTTATCCTTGGGTTTTTTAGATAGGAAGATAGATGGATGGATGGACAGACAGACAGACAGATAGCTGGATGGAGGGATGGACAGAAAGACAGACAAACAACTAGATAGACATATAGCTGGATGGATGGATGGACAGATAGACAGATGGATGATAGATAGACAGACAGCTGAATGGACGGACGGTTGGATAGATGGATGGATCGATGATTGATTGATTGATAGATAGATGGATAGATAGATAGATAGATAGAGGTTTCAGTCCAGTGGCTACTAACCAGCAGAGATTTGTTGGATCACTGGACTTCAGCGTTAACTTGTAATTCAGCAATTGATCCCATGGGTCCACTTGGCACTTTCAGCTGGATTTAGACTGCTATGTGTGCGTGTACATACATAGACACAACTCTTTGCCATTGTTTTCTACTGAACCGTAACTATTGCCCTTGTTTTCTTATTGAATAACACGTCGACTATAAATATTTTCCAGAGAAAATAATGTAAAGGTTCTTGCTCTTCCCAAAGAAGGGTGTGATGTGCAAGAAAATAAGTGGCAGTACTTAACGTTTTTATTCTAAACTTTATGTTTTGCTTGATATCAATAGAAAGTGGGATGCTGCCAATTCTTTTGTTAGTAATACTTATTCTAAAGTGCCGTAATATCGAAGGTGGGCTTGTACTGCACTTTCATTTGTGAAATCTGGAGGAGAACAAAACCAAGTTATTTGAGAGCTTAGCAATATGACATTTTGAAATGATTAGACAAATAGTCTGTGAGAGTAATATTACTCCTCCTTGGTTGCTTCTTTTCAACCCAAGGAGATGTATCTGGGAAATATAGTGTCGTGGGTTGCACCCTGTGCACTTCTTGCTTATTTTTGCGCCCTTTTAATTTCATTAACTCTTTGTGATGTATTGCCTTTGAGTGCCTGGTATTTTTTTTTGCCAACATTGCATTCAAAAACCACTATAGAAAAATGCATAATTTGGAAATTAGACTCTGGGAAGTATTTCACACAATTCCTATGCTCATTTTCGTCATTTCATTCCTCTTCGTTGTTGTGCTTGTTGAACACACACGGCACCCTTTTGGCTTCTGGTTAATGAGGCACCTTGCCACAGTGCTGGCAGCATGCTCCATTACGTGAGTAGTGCGGTGAGAGTCATACTTCTCTTCACCACTTGTTGGATTGCAGCCTTAATCCAAATAGACAATAGTGAATAATGTTGGGAATTGTAGTCCATCATCATCTGGGGGCTTGAAGGATTTCGACTCTTGTGCTAGTGGTGGCACAATAAAGTGCAAGGAACCAAGACATGTATATAATGCACATAGATATGCTGGAATGTTTTATACCAGGGGTCCTCAAACTTTTTTTTAAGCCAAGGGCCAATTCACAATCCCTCACTTTATAGTTTGGGGAAAAAAACACAAATGAATTCCTATGTACACTGCATATGCATATATATTATTTATTGTGCAAAAAAACCATGAAAAAACATTACAATATTTAAAATGAAGAACAACGTAACCAACATAAATTTACCAGTATTTCAATGGGAAGTGCGGGCCTGTTTTGGCTGATGAAATAGTTAAGTTAATTAGGATTGTTGTTGTGTTCCTTCAAGTTGTTTCAAACATAGGGTGATATTGGAGGGCAGTATCCAGCCCATGGGCCTTATGACTTCATCACATGGGTTGCTGCAAAGCATCGTAGGATGCTTGTAGCACAGCTGATCGATGGAGCCCCACTCCGCCCATTACACAATACACAGTCACTTCCAGCGGTGCTCTGTAGAACAACTGTAGTGCAAGCGTCCAATGAGGCTTCCACTGTTCCATGGGAAACAACAAGGCCATTGCAGGAGAAAGCCATGTGGCGGCGCTTTCCCACATGTGATAGGAGCCCCCGGTGGCGCAATGAGTTAAACCCTTGTGTCGCCAGCACTGAAGACTGACAGGTCACAGGTTTGAATCCGGGGAGAGCGTGGATGAGCTCCCTCTGTTAGCTTCAGCTCCCCATGCAGGGATATGAGAGAAGCCTTCCACAAGGATGGTAAAACATCAAAACATCCAGGCCTTCCCTGGGCAACGTCCTTGCAGACGGTCAATCCACTCACATCAGAAGCAACTTGCAGTTTCTCAAGTCGCTCCTGACATGAAAAAAAAGGTAAATGTAGCTATGGGCGAGGCAGGGCGCTGGGATGTCAGTCGGATAATACTGTATTAATTAGAAATGCAACTCCGTGTGATTTACTCTGTGCATGTGAGAAATTCTTTCAGAACTTGTGGTCACTGAAATCCACTGAAGGGTTAAGTAAGTGGTGATGGATAACAAGTGGGAATGGCTAAAGCAGCTGAATCATGGCCATGTAACAAGAATGAATTTCTGCATCATTGCCTTTTGTCCCTGGACATGACAGATAACCAGTTTGGGTATCTAAAGGGTCGAGAGTCATGTGCACGCTCTTTCGTCTCCTCTCTTCTTTTCTATCCCTCCATGAAGGAGGACCTGTTGTCATGTTCATGGCTATGTGTTCTTGAGTATCATGAAGCCTGCAAATTGGCTGTACAAATGCAACAAGCTGAAAATAAAACTTTCACAGTATTTTGGATGAAACCAAAAGTTAAGGAGATAAGCTTCAGGAGCTGCGCTGTGTTTTACTCTGCTAATTTCCAAGTTGCTGGTGAAGGACTCTGTTGAACTTTGGCTGCTTTTGATCTGCTTTCTTTGGTACATTCCGTACAAGCGCAGCGTAACAGTGGCAGTAATTTGGAAATTATGAATTACGTGCCTCCCTGATGGGGTTGTTGTGATTATTGATCCCAACCCATACTGACATGGGGTTGCCCCACTGCCTCGCCAACTTGTCACTGAGGATGGCAAATCATAACTCTGGGGTTCATCAATGTGATTAGGTCCTTAATTTTAGGACCCCTACTTTATACAAATGGCTCCCTGGCCAGTAACAAGTACATCATGGTGGAATCTGTGTAAATGGTCTACAGTGCTTCTCATTACCTGGTCCTATGAGTCCGCATGTTTAAAGCAGGGGTGCTCATTAGGTAGATCGCGATCTACTGGTTGAAAGCATAGGGCGTGCTGGTCGATTGCAGGCAGGGCAGGAGGAAGGCTCAGTCCCGCCCCACAGGCTTCCGACGCCATCCAGGTGCTGCCGGCAAGGAAGGAAGAACAGAAGGGAGGGAGGAAAAGAAGGGAAGGAAGAAAGGATGGAAAGGAAGGAAAGAGGGAAGGAAGAAAGGGAAGAAGGAAGGAAAGAGAGCGAGGGGAAGGGACAGGGTGTGTATGGCTCCGATGCCATTTCCACCACCGCCATGATGTCATGCGCGCCGTTTTCCCTACCATTTCGGCAGGAACGAGAGGGCATGGGGGAGGGGCGCGGCCAGAAGCAGCTCCACCTGCGGCTGCTGCAGCATGAACTGGGACTCGGAGCTGCCTGTTGGTAAGCGGGTGAAGTGGCTTCCTCTTTTCTCCCTCCCTGTCCCTCCCTCCCTCTCTCTTTCCTTCCTTCTTCCCTTTCTTCCCTCTTTCCTTCCTTTCCTACTTCCCATCCTTTCTTCCTTCCCTTCTTTCCCTCCCTCCCTTCTGTTCTTTCTTCCTTCCTCTCTCTCTCCCTCCTTTCCCTTCCTTTCTCCCCTCCTTCTTGTCTTGCCTTCTTTCCTTCCTGTTTCCTCCCTCCCTCATTCCTTCCTTCCTTTCCTTCCTCTCTGCCTTGAACATTTGCTGTTGGTTGTAGGGGTTCTGTGTGTGAAGTTTGCCCCAGTTCTGTTGTTGGTGGGGTTCAGAATGCTCTTTGATTGTAGGTTAACTATAAATCCCAGCAACTACAACTCCCAAATGACAAAATCATTTTTTTTAGTGATAGTCATTCCTTGTAGGTGACTTGTGGCCAAATTTGGCAGCAATTTGTCCAGTCGTAAGAAATCAGTTTGTGTGCGTCAACTGTAAAATAGGGTGTGTGGAAAGGCCCTGGGTTATTTGAGGTCCTTTCCACACAGTTGAATAAAATCCCATGTTATCTGCTTTGAATCAGATTATATGGCAGTGTGGACTCAGAAAACCCAGTTCAAAGCAGGTATGGTGTTATATGTTTCACATTTTTGTAGTGAGTAGGTAGATCATTTTGACTTGGTTGTTTTATAAGTAGCTCGCATGCTGAAAAAGTGTGAGCACTCCTGTTTTAGAGTGCTCCATTATGCCCACCAATAATCACTGCAGAATCCATACTCAATAACCTATTCATCAATAATTAAAGCACTCATTCTGACAATGTTTAGCCATTGTCTTTGAAAGTAGTGGCATCAGAAGGCTTGGTGACAATTGGTGCAGAAATTCATGGTGTTACCCCATGGTCCCCTTCTATACCAGATCAGACTTCAATATAGTAGCTAAAATACCAGAAAAATCGGATCAAATAAGTGACAATAAGAAACGAGCAGCAACAAAAACCACAGTGTGTGCTTGTAGTACTAGCAGATGAAACAATGTGATTCAAAACATCACTATAATTGGGATAACAATGACAGCACTGGCTGGAGCACATGCAGATTATTAGAAGGCTGAAAACGTAAATCAGCACACAGTTTTAGCTTGATGCAATACATGTAACTTGCGATTATGACTTTTTGTGGTTATATCTAACTACAGGGATTTAAAAAAATAAAAAAAATAGTTATATGCTGGAATACTGCATAAAATTTTTAAGACAATTTATTTTGGTGTCTGAGGGTCCCGTCCATTGCTGTTTCCACCCACCTCACATCTGCCTAGTGGTGCTATTGTTTGAAGAACATGTTTTAACTCGATAGTCCACAAAACCTGTATCGCTGATGGGGGAAGTATTTCTTCCTCTTGTCCTGAAAATAGACATCAACTGCTGAAATATACACATATCATTTTTGAGATGCGATAAACATGTTTCTAGGGAATTGTTTCTGACAGATATGGCACTGCCCCGCGGGCTTTCACACAAAGTCACTGACAGTCTGTCATGACTGCCTGGCATCACAAGGCAAGGCTACAAAATATTTCTGCTGGCCTGGTTAAGGGATTTACTCTTTCCAAATTCCACTCGTATCAAGAATCTGGGCTCTATACATTAATGGTCATTCTGTATCTCCATATTTACAAAAGGAAGGCAATCATAAGGAACCAAGAAGTCGCCCTTGGGCTGAGAATGGCGGTATAGAAATATAGTAAATAAATAAGAAGCATTGTTTGTTTGTTTTTTGGATTACATCTACCAAAATATTCCCGCAAACAGTAGCTCATGAGCTATACTGTTTGGAAGTATTCGGAGAGCAGCAGTACAAAAAAAAGAATTGGTCCAAGTTCTAAAAGTCTGGAATCTATTTATTTCCAACATTTCTACCCCGCTCTTCTCAACTCCCGAGGGGGGACTCAAAGCGGCCTAACAAAGGCAACAATTCGATGCCGAAACACAGTATAAATACAATATAAAACCAAAAACATTGAGCACTAAAATACATTAAAATACAATTAACATTAATACATCATATACATTCACTTAAGTTAAAAACAGTGTTGCGTTCATAATAGGAGCATTGAGCCATATCCATCAACTTGCCATTACAATCAATCCAAAGTGCTGTATTGTGCTAATGTGCAAATGCCTGGTCCCATAGCTAAGATTTCACTTTTTTCCTGAATGCCAGGAGGGATGGGGTTTATCGTATGTCACTTGGAAGTGCGTTCCACAGATGGAGAGCCACCACCGAGAAGGCCCTATCTCTCGTCCCCACCAACCACGTTTGAGAAGTCGGCGGGAGCGAGAGCAAGGTCTCCCGAGATGATCTTAAATTACGAGGTGGGACGTAGAGGCTGATGCGTTCAGACAAGTAAGCTGGGCCAGAACCGTATAGAGCTTTAAAGGTCAAAACCAGCACTTTGAATTGAGCTCGGAATTGGAATTGGACAGGCAGCCAGTGGAGCTGACACAACGGGGGTGTATGCTCCTGTATGTAGCTCCAGTTAGTAATCTGGCTGCCGCCCGTTGGACTAGTTGCAATTTCCGAACTGTCTTCAAAGGCAGCCCCACATAGAGTGTGTTGCAGTAATCCGGGAATCTAGAAATCCTCTAACAGCATGGTCCTAACCTGCTCTTTGTACCACTATCTTCAGTGTACAAATAAGAGCGTTGCCACTATCAAGTCCATAAAGATCAGAGCCCCTTCCATAGCGTGTGGATCCCATGGCAATATTCAACAGGATTTCCAAATTTATTTATTTATTTATTTATTTATTTATTTATATTCCGCTCTTCTCACCCCGAAGGGGACTCAGAGCGGATTACAGTACACATACTTAGCAGACAAGCCCTGCTGTTTCAACATACAACATATAGACGAAGAGAGGCAAACTCTGGCCACCAGGGGGAGCTGACGCATTCCTCATCTCTCAGCTTTCCAGCGTCCCTTGTTGTTCCTTCTGCATTCCTCAGCATTCCTGGAGTTCTTTAATGGCCTCATAATTCAGTCAAAGGCGGTATCTGGTTAAGGATTACAAATACCCCTCTTTGAAATACAAATCCCAAGATTTCATAGATGTTGCCATGAGTTAAAGTTGAATAATAATGCTATAACTGTGTAATAGGGCCCTCAGGATGCTGGTCCAGCCCATATAGAAATAAGACAACATCCCCATTTAACTCAATGTGGTTTCCAAAGGTTCCGGTTTCCTTCAAGCATTGCCTACTCGACCCAATGGTGAGGCATGAAGGAGAGACCTAGTTCCCCAGCTTTTACTGGAGGCATCAACACATGAGTGATCTACCTGCGAAGTAGGTGTTTAATCCACTGAGCTAAAGCTTTTCCAATGCCAGATGGTGATGAAAAGGTTGTATTCGCTAACTTGGTTTAGGACAACTAGTTGGGGAAACTACCCAGGGGTTATAAAACTATATTCAAAGTCAGTTGGGCTTGCGAAGGAGCCCAGCTCTGCCGACAGCTAATAAGAAAGCTCCTCAGTCCCTGTGACAAAGCATCAAAGATAATAAGAAGTTAGACAAGCAATGTAAGTGAGAAGGTAAGTGCTACCCATTAATTTAATTCACTTAAGGCATTATTTAATCATCAGCTCATGCTGAAACAAGGGCCTTGCAAAGCAAAGGCAGAATCCTTTAGAAATGTAACTTTATGAAGCTGAATCCCAGAGGAGGCGATTCTGCAGAAATTTCCTGTGGTCCAGCCGAGGAGCATTGAGCAGTTGTGGAAACCTCCGCTGGATAGTTAAAGCTAACTTTGCAAAAGTAGTTGAAAATTGGAGAATTGAACTAAATGGGCCTTAAATGCAATTGGTTTCTATACTTAGAACCTTTGGCTTCCAGACTCCGAAAACATGGTTTGATGTGGCAATATTCCAGAAACCGAAAGGACTTTGATCATATATATACAAAAATCTACTGACTTGGCACATGGAAGAAGTAGTAAAAATCTATGGTTAGATGGGCTCAAAACATAGGCCAAGAGATAAATGGAAAAAGGAATGGAAGTGAAGAATGAAATACACAACATGTCAAATCTAAAAGAAAAGTCTACAAAATACACCTGCGATAGTATCTCCCTCCAGAGAGACTAGCGAAGATATACAATTGCACTGGAAAATGTTGGTAATGTAGGAAAGGAAAAGGCACATTTTACCACATGTAGTGGACATGCAGCAAAGTAAACAATTTATGGAACACTAAGGCCTTTTAGCTGTGATATGCTATCTTCTGAGTCTGTGTTTTCTTTTAGGAATCGTTTTATTCTGTGGTTTTAATGCTATTGTAGATTGTGATTTTATCGTGGTGCTGATGTAAGCTGCCCCGAGCCACTGGGAGTGGCGGCTAATAAGTCTAATAAATAAATAATACCTGGAAAGCATTGCACTAGAAAGTGTATTTCAATAAATAAAAACAAATATTTTTTAAAAAAGAAAATAGAAAGTTCTCCACTGACACAGGTCACCAATATAGACTTTGGTGGGAAATCCAATATAAAAATGAACATTTTACAGATGAAAACTGGACCACTTCTGGCTAAGCAACATCTGAATGTATTTCAGATGGAAAAAGTTATTAGTAAGACAGAAAATGCAAATTTAGGAGAGGTTGCAGCTGTTTACTCTTGCCATAGTCTACTGGGAAGGACAAAATTCCGCCTCCTCCTCTCAACTTTTCCTCCTGCTGGTGACTACTTTTGTGCTTTGAAATCAATCTGAAGCAATTCAATTAAACTGAGGACAAAGCAGGGAAGTGGTGGTAGAAGAAAGATACATTATAAAGCCCCTTCTACGTATACTGCCAGGTAGTCCAGGTTATCAGAGCAGAAAATCCACATTATCTGATTTGCTCTGTATTATTTTAGTCTACACTGCCATATAATCTGGTTCAAAGCAGACAATGTGAATTTTATACAGCTGTGTGGAAGGGGCCTAAAACAGTTGAGAAAGTGGCATGGTAATAACTGAAGCAGGGTGCCTTTATAATCTACACAGAGGAAATAATGCAGTTTGACACCACTTTCACCACCGGCAGGCTTTTAACCTCTGATAACCCATGTTGACTATCCTGTGCGGGTCAGAAATCTGTTTTAAATCTATTTTAAATCTGTGTTATATTTGTTTTATTGTTGCATATTATGATTGTGCTTTTTAGGCTATGTAAACCACCCCGAGTCTGCAGGGAAGGGCGGTATAGAAATGGAAATAATAAATAAATAAATAAATATGGTATAAAATCATTGGAGTAACAAGGTCTTGAAGGAGCCCCTGGTGGCACAGAGGGTTAAACCGCTGAGCTGCTGAACTTGCTGACTGAAAGGTCACCAGTTCGAATCCAGGGAGTGGGGTGAGTTCCCACTGTTAGGCCCAGCTTCTACCAACCTAGCAGTTCAAAAACATGCAATTGTGAGTAGATCAATAGATACCGCTAAGGCGGGAAGGTAACGGTGCTCCATGTGGTCATGCCGGCCACATGACCTTGAAGGTGTCTATGGACAATGCCAGCTCTTTGGCTCAGAAATAGAGATGAGCACACACACACACCCAGAGGTGGACACGACTAGACTTAATGTCAGGGGAAAACCTTTACCTTAACAAGGTCTTGAACCTCCTGTGGCAAAGAGTACTGGTGCCCTGGCAAACTACAGATACTAGGATACAATAGCATTGAGTCATGGTAGTTAAAGTGTTGTCAAGCTGCATCAATGCTACACTATAGAGGAAACCTATGGGGGAAACATTTGGAGAATCTAAAAACATTCTTGATTTTTGATCACCTGCATCACTACATTATTCTTCTTTTCTTCTCCCTTCAGGGAACCATTTGACAGACAAATTCAAAATCTACCCAGCCTACCGGTGATATTTTACCTTGTTTGTGAACAATATTTCCCTTTCCCCAACGCATGCCTGCATTTATCTCTGCAATCCATTTCCCCAGATCTGTGTTTGTATCAACCATACTTGCTTATTATTGTCACGCCTGTGTCAGTAAGCATCTGTTGATAATTTGAGAAGCTGAAAGCATGTGGTTGGGAAATCAGTTGCCAATGCTGTGAAAAACGGGGAAAGATCACTGCATTTCAATATGTCCTTTATTTCCCGGAATTATAGTTTAGCCCGAACGTGTTCTGGCACCTTAACGACAAAACTCTCCCCGATCAAAAGAGGCCTGTCACGTCTGCTGAGATGAAAGGAGGCTGGTTCTTCCCCTTCTCCGACGCGCCCCCCGCCGAACTTCCAATAATGACTTCCTATTATTTTGAAATAATAGTTGATAATTATCACCGAGGCTTTTTCGTTCATCGGAATGTATTTTGGTGGGAATCTATAAGGGAGCCATGGTAACGATGTCACAAACAGCAGAATTATGAAAAGCCATAGACACAATGGGACTAGACAGGCAGGAATTCTCTCTCCCCCTATCTTCGTGATAGTTCGAAGATGCTGATTTTTAAAAAAAATCAGAAACTTTCTTTTAACCTCCACCCGAAATGGATTCTTCTGTTTCTTTTGTTCTTCTTTACCCTTAGCAGAAATGTGTGGGTTTGGGGGGATTTGGGGATAGGCATGTTGGGGCTACAGAAATGCCGATAATCCAGCATCATGAACAAGCAACACCAGAGTATGATCAGTTGAGCCCGACCAGTCGATAAAAGAGCAAAACTTCATAATGAGTATAACTACTTTTAGCAGAGTAACCCTGGAATGTCTGTACAGCATGACCTCCATACCCATGGGACCAGCAACCACAGTCGAAATATAAGCTTTCTAGGCCAGTGGTTCCCAGATGTTTTGGCCATCAACTCCCAGAAATCCTTTCTTTTATTGTTGTTTATTTGTTCAGTCGCTTTCCAACTCTTTGGGACTAGCCCAAGCCAGAGCTCCCTGTCGGCTGTGGCCCACCCTCAACTTCCTCAAGGACAAGCCAGTCACTTCACGGATACCATCCATCCATCTTGCCCTTGGTCGGCCCCTCTTCCTTTTTCCTTCCATTTCCCTCAGCATAGTTGTCTTCTCTAAGCTTTCCTGTCTTCTGATGATGTTAGACTTGGCCACGGTGGTCCACGCTCTGGTTACATCCCGTATAGACTACTGCAACGCTCTCTACGTAAGGTTGCCTATGAAGACTGCCCAGAAGCTGCCATTAGTCCAGTGCGCAGCAGCCAGACTACTAACGGGAGTGGGGTACAGGGAGCGCACAACTCCCCTGTTGCGCCAGCTCCACTGGCTGCCAATTAGCTTCCGAGCACAATTCAAAGTGCTGGTGTTGACCTACGAAACCCTATACGGTTCCGGCCCAGATTACCTGTCCGAACGTATTCTCCCCTATGAACCGTCAAGAGTGCCAAGATCGTCTGGAGAGGCCCTGCTCTCGGTCCCACCACCTTCGCAGGTGTGTCTGGTGGGGACGAGGGACAGGGCCTTTTCTGTGGTGGCCCCCCTGCTGTGGAATTCCCTCCCAAATGAAATTAGATCCGCCCCCTCCCTCCTGACTTTTAGGAAACGGGTGAAAACATGGCTGTGCAATGAGGTCTTCGCAGAATGAAGGAGATCGCAAAGCGACTAAAGTCGCTAACCACTTGATACGGACCGAATATATGGATTAAGTTGGACTTGATTTTACTTTGGCGAAAGGCTTTTTAAATGTATTTATTGTATTGTATTTTATTGTAAATTTATGATGCTTTTAGATTTTAAATGTTAGCATTGAATACTTGATGTTTGCCGGTCTGACTCCCTCTTCGGAGGTGAAAAGGCCAAGGTATATAAGTTTTAAATAAATAATAAATAAATAAATTATGTGGCCAAAATACTTCATCTTTCCCTCCAGTGAGCAGCTGGACATTATTTCCTGGAGTATGGACTGGTTGGATCTTCTCGCGGTCCAAGACACTCTCAGAATTTTCCTCCAAAACCGCAGTCGAAAAGCTTCTCTCTTCCTTCGCTCAGCCATCCTTATCGTCCAGCTTTCACATCCATAGGTTGCTATGGAGAATACCGTTGCTTCAACTATGCATATCTTCGTTGCCAGTGTGATGTCTATTTTATTGAGATTGGTCATTTTTCTCCTCCCAAGATGTAAACATCTTCTGATTTCCTGGCTGCAGTCTGCCTCTGCAGTAATCTTTGCACATAGAAATACAAAGTCTGTCACTGCCTCCACGTTTTCTCCCTCTATTTGCCAGTTGCCACTCTGGTTGCCATCATCTTGGGTTTTTTTTAATGTATAACTGAAACCCAGCTGTTGCACTTTCTTCTTTCACCTTGGTTAGAAGGCTCCTCAGCTCCTTCTCAATTTCAACCATCAAAGTGGTATCATCTGCATATCTAAGGAAATCCTAACAGCTGGTAAACTGGCTAGGATTTCTGGGAGTTGTAGGCCAAAACAACTGGGGACCCACAGGTTGAGAACCACTGTTCTAGGCAGGCTGAAGCCCCTCAAGCCCCCCCCCCCCCGAAATTCTCAGGGTGGTCCGCGAGAATGCCTTACTGGTACATTATTTAAACTGTTATGTTTATTCATATCATGATCTGATCACCATGATCATTATATCCCATATGCATGGGAATATTAGGATGACGATACAAAAGGTTTGCTAGGGTAGACCCTCTCTCACTCAGACTCAGCCCCTCCCCCCATGAAACGCACCCCCACCCCCCCCCCAAATCAAAATCCTGGCGACGGCCCTGGTTCTAGGCATTTCCTACATTCTCCAGCATGACACTATGGTATTCCTGGGCTGGAATTCCTTCATTTCAATAGGGTTCACTATCATTTGCAATTTCACATATCCATGTAAAGTCACATATATTATCTCAGGGATACAGAAGATGTGCTGTACTGTGTTTTAGGAAAATCTGGAAAACAGCCCTTCCCAACAAATAGGACAACTAGGAGGGACACATTTCTACTCATCCCTCCTCTACTTCTTCTTCATGTGGTCTGTGAAATCCACACACATGGGTTTTCCCCCGCGCATGCGCAGATTCTCGGATACTCTACTAGAAAGATCTAAATACAAGCACTGCCCACCTTCCCATCAGCCCCAGCGCCCAGGCGGTTCGAGCTCCTCAGTCCCTTTTCCGCGTGAAGCAGGACACATCTCGGATTGCTCTCTCTAGCTTTTTCCTCTGACCAGGTTTTTTCTTTCCCTTTCATTCTCGACCAGACCCCTTTAGATATGTCTGTCCCTACTTTTAAAAAATGCTCAGCCTGTGGGGTTAATTTACCCGAGGCTGATAAACATTTAAAATGCCTGTTGTGTCTGGGGGAGGCTCACCTAAAACAAGCCTGCAATATTTGCAGGAGCTTCACCACCAGGGCCCAAAAGAGCCGGGATTCGCGCCTTAAGGCGCTCCTCTACGACCAGTCTCTGGCGCCAGAACAGCTTCGCCAAGGCGCTCAGCCTTCTCCCGAGCCTTTGCCGCCTCCCCCCTCCCTTGCAGGAGAGAGCTCACAACCTCCTCCGCAGCAAGAAGACCCATTGGAAGGCCCCTCTCCTTCCCAGGGCGAGCCACCAAAAAAAGCAGGCAAAGCCGCCCAAAAAGGCAGCTCAAAAGACCAAACACAAGGAGAAGGAAAGGCAACAAAAAGGAGACACCTCACTGCCCAACCGGCCTTGAGATCTCCTGTGGCTGAACCGCCAGCAGTCTTCCTTGAACTGCCTGAAATGGAGCAGGACCCAGCGGCTTTCTGGAGCTCCAAGAGCCTCCCCAATTGCTCCCCATTGATGTGCTCACGTCCCAGGTGGACCCGAGCCTTGCCTTATCCCCTCCTCTTCTCCAACCAGCTCAGCTGGCTCCAGTGCCTGAGTGCTCTCCCTCCCCGATACTGGCTGCCCGTGCTGCTTCCCCAGCCACACGGCGCCGCTCCAAGAGAGCCTCGAGGCGCCGCTCTCCTTCTTCCTCCTCCTCCTCCTCCCGGTCCTGCAGCCCTCCTCCTAAACGTCGGCACAGTCGCTCCTCGCACCGTGCTTGGCCCCAGGAATACCCTTTTCCTCCCTTCCCTTACCCGCCTTTCCCTTATTATCCTCCCTATCACTACCAGGAAGGTTTTGAGAGCCACGTGGAACCACCCCCCCCCCGCCCTCAGGCCCGCCCTCCGCCTACAGCCACTGTTGCTTCTCCTCCTCCCGAACCGCCAGCTACTCCCCACCACGTGGCAGTGCCTCCCTCCCTTTCTACTCCCATTCAGGCAGAAACTCAAGAGGCTGATGTTTCTGCTACTGAACCTTCCTCTGATCCCACCGCCTCTGCCTCAGTGCAGCAAGAGGCTGATCCTGATCCCCTCCAAGCAGAGGAATACAAGGCATTTGCAGCATTGCTCATACGCCTGTCTAGAGCCATCAATTTGGCAACCCCTCCCCACCCAATGCTGTTCAAGATCCATGCTTTACCACCTCAGAACAGCGACCTCCTATGGCTGCTGTATTACCAACTTTGCCCTATCTATTACAAATATTAAAAACCACAGGTGTGGCACCAGGCCTGGTTCCAGCAACCTCAAAAAGGCTGAAAATAATTACAAGCTTGACCTTAAAGAAGCCACAAGGCTTTCTAAACTTCCTAATGCCAACTCTTTGGTGACGGATGCTCAGCCGAGACCAATACAGAGAAACCAAATCTCCCTTCCGATAAGGAAGGAAAAAGCTTGACAACATGTCAAGAAAGTTTTATTCCTCAGCCTGCCTATTCGCTAGAATGGCCCATTATGGGGTATATATGAGTTGCTATCATACATACATCTGGAATAAGGTAACTCCCTACCTCGAGTTGCTACCACCGGCTGAACAGGCCATGGCTACCGCCTTTGCCCAAGAGGCTGCCCTTCTCTCTAAGCTCCAAAAGGACTTAGCTAAAAATACCGCTGATAACGCTGGGAAATTGATTGCGGGATCTGTGGCTTTGAGAAGACATGCTTGGCTTAGGGCATCTACACTATCCCAAGACCAACGCAACCTGATTGAAGACCTCCCTTGGATGAGACAGGTGTGTTTAACACAGAGACTAATTCACAACTTGAACAGTCACACAAAAATAAACAAATTGTTAGTGGCTATGGTCAACGCCCTACCAACAACGCCATAGGTGGAGACCTTATAGTAGATACCCTTACTCCCGAGGAGGTTACTACTACCAAAACTATAGAGACAAACAGCGTCCCCAGACGCCCCCTAGCGTTAGGAGGCCCCTCTGCCCTTTCGAGGACAGTCACGCGGCTCCAGGCCTCCTTACAATAACAGACGGCGGTTTTAACCCGTCACTTTCTCCCCCTCCCTCCCCTCCACTCACACCTCCTGTTGTTCCACACTCTCAACACTTACAGCATACTGACACCATCCCACACCTCACCTTCCTTGATAGACTCCTACCCTTTGCGTCAGCTTGGTGTTCCATCACTACTGACAGGTGGGTCCTCAACATAGTTCACTATGGCTACTCTATTGAATTTGACTCATGCCCCCCCTTGGGCACATACTACTCACTACACCTTCACCTGCCCTATGGGAAGAAATTGACTCCTTGTTGCACAAGGGAGCCGTCTCCCCTGTCTCTTTAGATGATACTGCCAACTGCCTTTTTTCTCGCTACTTTTTGGTAGACAAACGAGACGGTGGCCAGCGGCCCATCCTTGACCTCAGGGGAGTCAACAGATTCATCAAGCCCCGCAGGTTCCGTATGGTTACCCTAGCGGTTATCCTCCCTTTATCAAACGGGGAGACTGGATGGCCACCATTGATTTGAGAGATGCCTACTTCCACATTTCTATTGCCCAAGACCACCAGATACCTCTGCTTTGCCCTAGAAGGACAAGTTTTCAAATTCAACTCCCTACCTTTTGATCTCTCCCACTAGAAATCAGCTCCTCTCTGACATATCATATACCTTATCTCTTTTACAGGACCTTGGACTCATTGTCAACCTCGACAAATCTCAACTGATTCCTACACAACACATTCATTTCATAGGTGCCATGATAGACTCCAACGCCCAGAAGGCATTCCTCCCAGAGGACCGGTTCCTCAATCTCAAGCGGGCCATCACTGGCCTCCTCTCCCAGAGACATGCTTCTGCATGGACCATTCAGTCCATCCTGGGCCACATGGCTTCCACCACAAGTGTCACACCTTTTGCCAGGCTCCGACTCCGCCCGCTTCAGGCTTGGTTCCTTGCTGCCTTCAATCCCCTTGCAGACAGTCAGTCTGTCATCCTCCACCCTCCCTCCCTGTCCTTCGGTCACTCATATGGTGGACAAGGGAATCCAATGTGTGCTCGGGCATGCCCTTTCTTGCCCCCCACCCCTCCCGGTCAGTGACCCCGGTTGGCTCCGAGGGAGGCTGGGGAGCCCACACGCTACACCTCCAGATCAGCGGCGCTGGTCCCCGGAGGAGATGCAACTCCACATAAATTCACTCGAGATGCTGGCAGTAGAGAAAGCCCTTCGGCGTTCTCGAACCTAGTTCACAACCGCACCGTCCAGATAATCACAGACAACACCTCTGTCCAGTTTTATCTCAACAAACAGGGTGGGACTCACTCGCACAACCTCCTGGCCCTCTCAATTCGCATCTGGGACTGGTGCATACAGAAAAACATCTTCCTGGTGGCAGTTCACCTTCCAGGCAAGGACAATACCTTAGCAGACTCCCTCAGTCGGACATCCTGACCACTCACGAGTGGCGTCTTCATCCCAGAGAGTTCAGGTTCCTAACCCGCCGATGGGGCCACCCACAGGTGGACCTGTTTGCATCCCCGACAATGCTCACTGCCCCCTTTCTGCGCAAGGCTAGACCTCGCGCATCCCCAGGTTGCCTGGGAGATGCCTTCCTTTTCAAGTGGTCCCTAGGCTTCCTTTACGTATTTCCACCCCTCCCACTCCTCTCCAGAGTGGTAGCAAAGATTGTCTCAGACAAGACCGATTGCATCCTCATAGCGCCATGGTGGCCCAGGCAACCATGGTTTGCCCCCTCCTCCATGCAGCCAGGGGCAACTTTCTGCGCCTGCGGTCCAGCCCGACCTGCTGACGCTACAAGACGGCCTACTTCAACACCCAGACCGCCCAACCCTCCGCCTGACGGCTTGGAGGATAACCCCTAGACCACGTCTCTGATGCGGCACGCCTCATCTTGTTGGCGGCCCAGAAGGCTTCGACTAAAAAGTCCTATACCTACAAATGGAAAAAGTTCGCTACTTTTTCCGAATCCCGGGGCCACCCTCCTCTTTTAGCCCCTATTCCGGTGGTAATAGACTTTTGGTTCATCTTTCATCCCTTAATTTTTCTCTCCCTCGATAAAGTGCTATCTAGCTGCCCTATCATGGTATAGGAGGAGAGGTGGACTCCGTCCCTCTTTCAGGATCCTATTATCCACATGTTCCTAAAGGGTTATAAGATGATCCACCCCCAGTTTCCCACCACCTCCAGCCTGGAGCCTTGAACTTGTTCTCTCCCAGTTGTCTAAACCCCCGTTCGAGCCCATGGCTCACGCTGATATCTCCCATCTCTCCTGGAAAACAGCGTTCTTGGTTGCTATTACCTCAGCCAGGAGAGCTAGCGAGATAACAGCCCTTAGGGCTGATCCCCCGTTTATAAGGTTCCACGAAGACAAGGTTGTTCTTCGGACCGATGTTACTTTTTTACCTAAAGTTGTATCCCATTTTCATATGTCCCAGGACATCACTCTCCCTGCCCTGTTCCCTAAACCATCCTCTCAGTTAGAGGTGTCCCTACACTCCCTGGATGTCAAAAGGGCACTTTCCTTCTATATTGACAGGACTGCCAGTTATAGGAAGTCGCCCAGACTTTTCCTTAAATATAGAAAGGATGCCCTTGGCACTCCGGTCTCCTCACAGCGTCTGGCGTCATGGATAGTTTCCACAATTCGGTTGGCCTATCAATTGGCAGGTAGAGATCCTCCCCCGACATTACAGGCACATTCCACGAGGTCAGTTTCTACCTCTCAGGCCTTTCTGCGGGGAGTTCCAGTTCATGACATCTGCAAAGCGGCAACATGGTCAACCCCTTCCACCTTTGCATCCCATTACAAGCTGGACATCATCGCCAAGAGGGATGCAGCCTTTGGCAGAGCCGTTCTCTTTTCGTGTGTGGCATGACCCACCTCCAGGTAAATAGCTTGTTACTCACCCATGTGTGTGGATTTCACAGACCACATGAAGAAGAAGTATGGGTTGCTTACCTGTAACCATATTTCTTCGAATGTCAGGTCTGTGAAATCCACAGGAACCCGCCCATCCTCCCCACGGTCATGCCTCTTTTCGTTCTGTGTTTTCGCGGAAACGGACTGAGGAGCAAGCCCCGCCTGGGCGCTGGGGCTGATGGGAAGGTGGGCGGTGCTTGTATTTAGATCTTTCTAGTAGAGTATCCGAGAATCTGCGCATGCGCGGGGGAAAACCCATGTGTGTGGATTTCACAGACCTGACATTCGAAGAAATATGGTTACAGGTAAGCAACCCATACTTTCCTTCCTGCTTAGTTAACTGAGAGCAAACTGCTTAATTGTAGTTTGGTTTCACATTACAGCAATTCAGGAAAGCTGGGGACAAAGAGAGAAAGCGAGGGCCCTTCCAGGCAGGCCATATATCCCAGGACCTGATAATAAAATATAAACTTTCTTTATTTCCTGCCCTCATCTCCCATAGGGCGGCTTACAAAATAGCACACCATGGTGCAATATAACACATAAAATGCAATACATCAACAGATAAAATCAATAACATATTTACATAACACCAGACATATAAAATTCACAAAAGCAATCTCTATTAAATAAAATCAATAAAATTCGACTGATCCCAGAATTTCTGCATGAAACAGGATTATATGAGTTTCTACTGCCAGATTATCTGGGATAAACAGAAAACCGGAGCAGTACCATTTGCATGTTTTCAGCTCAGCGTTTTGACCCACTGCGCCACCAGGGATTCCAGATTACAATATACACGTATGTATATAGGCAAGCATTCAATGTCTTTTATACAGTGAACAGTGACATACAATACACAAACAAAGGATAATGTTTCCCTTTCCATCTCTGACGTCTGGAGGTGATGCTCAACTCTGTTCCGTTTTTCCATACCAAGGAGCCTGTTGTCCGTTGACACTCCTGGTCATGTTTTGCCGGCATGCCTTTTACCTTCTCGCCAAGGCAGTACCTATTGATCCCCTCACATTACATGTTTTCAAACTGCTAGGTTGACAGGAGCTAGGGTTAACAGTGGGAGCTCACCCCAAACCAAGGCTTTGAACTGCTAACCTTTTGGTCAGCAAGGGGGTTTTTTGCAGCTAGTGGTTTAACCCGCCGTGCTACCATGGCCCTGTAGTGGAATGACCTTATTGCACAAGTTGATGACAGCAACGTTATAGGGTCATGAACTATTGATGGGTTTTGTTCATTAATAGTGAAAGACAGGTTACTTGCAGTGAGGAGGCAAACCGGCAGTGGGATTTTTTGCAGCATTGTATGTTAACGATGCAGCTTCAGTGCTGATTTGCCAGTCTCGTATGATAAAGTCCACACGCAACACAATTATAGCAACATATTCTAGTTTCACTGCTATGGTTTCATCCCATGGGATTAGCAGCTGAAGGAGCCTCATTTATAACTCTCAACCAAACAATTATCCGCTGTCCCCTCTGAAACCTACATTCCCCAGGATCCCATGGGCAGTTCCAAGGGAATCAAAGTGGCATAACTGTGCAGTGCGAAAAGGCCTTCAGTCTATTGACTGCCTTCAATACAAGCATTAGGTTCTTTGCCCCAGGTAATATCGCGTCTTGGACTTTGGCTTCAGTCAGGGTTTTAATTCCTGCTCCCATTACAAATCACAGAATAAGAATTTCCCACAACCATGAACTAGGAAGGAGGGATTTGATGGTGACAGGCTTCCTTTTTTCATGTATAGTAGAGTCTCGCTTATCCAACCTTCACTCATCCAACATTTTGTATTATCCAACGCAGTCTGTCTCCCACCCGGATCCACAGCTGTTTCAATATATTGTGATGTTTTGGTGCTAAATTCGTAAATACCATAATTACTACATAACATTATTGTGTATTGAACTGCTTTTTCTGTCAATTTGTTGTAAAGCATGATGTTTTGGTGCTTAATTTGTAAAACCATAACATATTTTGATGTTTAATATGCATTTCCTTAATCCCTCCTTATTATCCAACATTTTCACTTAACCAATGTTCTGCTGGCCCGTTTATGTTGGATAAGCAAGACTCTATGTCAGGGGTGGGCAACCTATGGCCCGCGGGCCGGATGCGGCCTGGCAGCCGGTTCTGTCCAGCCCGGGAGAACCGGGAGAAGGATGTCGGGGGCGGGGCCAAGAGGAAGGGGTGCCGGTGCCGCCGTCCGATCGCGGGCTCTGTGGGGCCTGTGTTGGCAGGCAGGCCGGAGGAGCGGCGGCTTTGGAGTGCCTGCATTCCTGGAGGCGATCTGGGCCTGCAGCGGGAGTACTTGATCGTCTTCCGGGTCGCCATGGCGATGAGTCGCCTCAGATTGCCGAGTGCTCCCCCTGCAGGCCAGGATCGCCTCCAAGGATGGCAGGTACTCCAAAGCCGTCACTCCTCCGGCCTGTCTGCCAACACAGGCCCCACAGAGCCCGCGATCTGATGGCGGCAGCGGCACCCCTTCCTCTTAGCCCCGTAGGGCGATCAGCTGGGGAACGGCTGGGGGCGAGAGCGGGCAGAGGCCTGCAGCCTCCGATAGCCTGCTGCTCTGCTCTCCTCTGCTGCTGCGGCGGCTGGGTCTGCTTTGCCATCCTCTGGGCTGGGGCCATTGGGCCATTCCATCTTGGGATCCTTCCTCTCTTCAGGATGTCAGCCTTCATCTTGGTTCGCACCTTGTCTTCTTAAATTTAATTTAAGTGGTTTTTATTATTATTGTATAATAATTTTATAATAATAATATAATAAATAATATAATATAATGTTACTGTACATTATATAATTTCAATATATTATAATGTCTAGATATATACTATAATATAATAATTATGATATTAATACTAATAATATATGAATATTTCTTGATATATTAATATGTTAATATTAATGATGTGTAATATATAGTAAATATAGTAAGTAAAATAAATAAATAAATAATGTAGATTAGAATGTAGTTCATCCTTTAGGTGCAGCCCTCCATAATATTTTTTGGCTCTCGTGTGGCCCCTTGGAAAAAATAATTGCCCACTCCTGCTCTATGGCAGTCTTTCTCAACCAGTGTGCCGTGGCACACTAGTGTGCCGTGACGGACCTCCTGCTGTGCCGCGAGAACAGCTCTCTGCCCCCCTTCCTCCCCCCTCCTGCCGAACTCCTGCTGCTTGGGGGAGGAAGGGCCGGGCAGTGGCGAAGAAAAAGAAGGGGCCAGGGCGCTGCCTCCTTCGGCCATTTCCCCAGCCAGCCTCCAATCCGCCATGACTCCCACCATGACTCTCGCCCCTCGCTCGCTGAAGCCGTGTGGAGGAGCCCCACCCACTGAAGCCCGTCCACCGCTCATGCTCTTCCTCTGTAGGAGAGCTGAAGCTGGGGGGAGGGGGCGGGGCATGGCACGGCCTGGCTCTGCCCCCTCCCCCGGCTTCGGCACTCCCAGAAGCTGCTCCAGCCTTGAGGGGACAGTGCCAAGCCAGCATTGTGCTGGCTCTGGCACTGCTGGCTTGGCACTGCCCCCTCAAGGCTGGAGCAGCTGCTGGGAGAGGTGAAGCCGGGGTAGGGGCGGGCATGGCACGGCCTGGCTCTGCCCCCCTCCCCCGTCTTTGGCACTCCCAGCAGCTGCTCCCAGCAGGCCACCAACCCCAAGCCGTTCTTTACTGTGTTAGAGTGTCATTTTGTGTCATTTTGGTTGGTGGTGTGCCCCCGGATTTTTTTAATGTTAAAAGTGTGCCGCGGCTCAAAAAAGGTTGGGAAACACTGCTCTATGGTATATGCAAAGGAAAAGTCAATCCAATTCATCATCACCATACAGCTTGTTCATTTCTATCCCCTTAGGGAGACATAAAATTAAATCTGAAAAAAATGAAGCTTATTAAAATAGAAATCCATTTGAGACTGGAAGTATAGTAAGAGGAAGGATGTTTTTATTGTGTTTATTGTTTTTTTGATGTCTGATATTTTGTGATTTGTGGTTTGGGCATGGCCCCATGTAAGCCGCTCCGAGTCCCCTTTGGGGAGAGGGAAGTGGCTTATAAATAAAAAAAATGATTATGATTATTATTATTATTATATTAGGGTTTTTGATACGAAAGATGTGAGCCGTTCTTAAGCATCCTCCTTTATGCATTCAGGAGTCTGCTGTTAATGGGGATGGGAAGAGGCAATTGGCTGTGATCCTTTACTCCTATTGTCTTTTTTTTTCTATGACATTTTAGTAGGAAGAACAAGAAAACGATCAGCGAAGAGAAAGAGTGTGCATCCATCCACTAGCCAAGAAAACACATTAGCAAAGAAAATAACTTTTGTGGTAAACCAGATTCTGTGTTGTTGATTAAACAAGCTAATTATTTCAGTTTATTCTAGAGATGAACACAGAACACAACAGTTGAGAGGCAAGCTGTCAACAACAAATCTGAACAGTTGTCAAGGCTAAGATAAACAAACTGGGACTGATTTTTTTAAAAAAATAACATACTTTTCTCTTCAGAACTCAATATATAATATCTTGCACTTATTCCCTTTCTATACGTAAATCACAGGTCATTTATCTCAGTCGTCTTATTCCATCTCAAAGGAAATTGGGGGAACATGGTTTTAGCTGGAGATCAAGAATTTGATCTCGGGGTTTCTGCACATTAGATAAAAGTTGGTTTTACATTAAGGAAAATAATGATGTGGAAGCTTGAATATTACATTAATCTTCAAATTACCTTTTGTGATTCTTGTTTTTCTGTATGACTATGTATGTCCAGAGTATATATGGCTGCGGTTAGCACTGAGGGTTAAACCGCCAGCTACAGAAAATCTTGCTAACCAGAAGGTTGACAATTGAAGCCGTGGGTCAGGTCGAACTCCCACTATCAGCCCTAGCTTCTGCTCACCTAGAAGTTTGAAAACAGTAGATGAATAGGTACAGCTTTGGTGGGGAGGTAAAAGGTGCCTCTGAAGAAGTTATGCTGGCAATTTAACCAAGAAGCGTCCATGGAAAATAGGCTCCTTGGCATCAAAAATGGAACAACAGAAATGAAAAAGAAGGAAGCCTTGCCTTTGTGTACTGTCTGTCTTTGTTAATTGTATAACGGCATTGAATGTTTGCCATATATTTGTTCTGAAATCCGCTCTGAGTCCTCTCGGGACGATTATTATTATTATACGTCTATACTTTGTAAGAATTTTATCTATATATTTTGGACCGAGGAATTTTGCCCTTACATCTTTATATCTTTTATTATTTTACACTTAGAATCCGTGAAGGTAGGTGCAACCTGTCAAGGCTTTTGAGCTATTCTCTGCAGCCTCTTTCTGCCTTTGTGTAGTGGCTCACCCAAAAGCTAATTATTTTTAGAGAAATGTAGGAAGTGTGCCTCCTTTGAAAGGAAACTTTGGAATGACAGTATGGATTGTGTGTCCTTTATCCAGGAGAGCTTGTAAACCATCCATGGAAAAAGCACTCTGGGCATACGAGGGTTGGAACTTTAATAGTGGCAACTGTTTATTTACATATAATATAAAGTGATATATGCCATCAAGTTTTACAGTCTTTCAATATAGTCGCCAGCATTGTGTACAACCCATTTTCAAGAATGTGGAAGTTCCAACCTGTTGCAGCGCCTGTTCTGTTGATAGTTCAAATGGAGCGGTCTACTGCTCAGTTCTACTCAGTTCTGAAGTGAATGCCACAAAGTGGTTCCTTCATCTTTGGAATGAAGAAATGGTGGGAGTTGGAGTCCAAAACACCTGGAAGGTCCAAGTTTGCCCATGCCAGCTTTCGACAGAGACCTCTTCCTCCCCCTTCCCCTTCGCGCCCTTTCTTAGCTCTAAATACGTACTTTTTCTCGCCGCTTCTGCCGCTATTTTGATCCGAGGGGGCAGTGTGAGCGTGCTCAGGAGGGGAGGGGGGAGGGAGGAAGACATGGGGTGAGTCTGCACAGTAGCGTGAGCAAAGCGAGGCAAAGCGAGCAGAGCAAGGCTGGGAAGAAGGGAGCCTGAGTGGAGAAGACAAAGTGTTTGGCAGGAGGGGGAAGAAACGGTATTGGAGGTTCCAATTTCTCACGGCACACCTGATGATCTCTCACGGCACACTAGTGTGCCACGGCACACTGGTTGGGAAACGCTGCTGTAAGGCAATGCAGATTCCCCGCAATGACACTGCCATGCTGTACGACCTCTGCCACATTCAATCTTTATCCAACTCCATTGTTCTTGTTTCAAAAACATAATGACAACACTTCCTTACCTGTTTCCTTCAAAGGGCGTTATGAACTAAAATAGCAAACATCATTATCTCCTCCTAGAGTATGCCATGATTCCAGATTTTTATTTCTTCATTCACCGGTAGACTTCTGTTTCTACTATCACAGTTTATTTGATGGTGAAGAAAATTCATGGAAGCCCTTCAAGGGCTGGTACTTTCCTCCAAGCTACTCTACAATATATCGTAGCTCTCCCCTACATGACTTCAGAAATGCAAAGTATATTTTTGTAGTGAAAGAACAACCTACTTTAGCGATCTTTGTTATTATTTTAGCATTTAGAAATATGTCACATTTCATCATATGAGGTAGAGAATATTCACTATTATGGGCCGGGCTTTAGCACAGCTGGTTAACTGCCAATTGCAGTAAATCTTGCCAACTGAAAGGCTGACAGTTGGAAGTCAGGGTGAGCTCCTGGCCTTTAGCCCAGCTTCTGCCTACCTAGCACTTTCAAAAACAGCAATGTGAGTAGATAAATAGCAGGGAGGTATTTAAGGCATCCATAAGGAAATGCCAGAAAAATGCCAACGATTTGATCAAGGAGGAAGTTAACGAACCAAGTTCTTCGGCAGGGAAAGTGGAGCGACAGCACGCACACTCCCTCATGGCCAGAACTGAGCACAGCCTCCAAGATGCCGAAGATGGGAAAACCTATATATCCCTCTATCTATGTACAGTTGTCTGTCTTGTCAGTGTATAACGGCATTGAATGTTCGCCATTTTTTGTGTTCTGTGATCTGCTTCGAGTCCCCTTTGGGGTGAGAAGGGTGGAATACAAATACTGTAAATAAATAAATAACTAAATAAAATAAAAACCTCAAGAAAAAGCTGCTTAAAAATAAAGCTAAGCAGCCCATTTGTTTTTTCAGTTTTTATCTTTTGAATTGTTTTAATAATTGTAATATGTAATTCTATTTTAGCATTTATATTTTGCAGGCTTATATATTGTATAGTTTTAAAGTTATTATCTGCTTTGCATCTTAAGGTCCTTCCACACAGCCATATAACCCAGAATATCAAGGCAGATAATCCACAGTATCCGCCTTGAGCTGGATGATCTGAGTCCATACTGCAATATAATCCAGTCCAATGTGGACTCTATACAGCTGTGTGGAAGGAGCTATAGTCCTGAGAGAAAAGCAGGGTACACATACATATAATAATAGTGATAATAAAATATAACAATTTACATCAGTGGTTGTATAATCTCTTTCCATAACAACAACAAAAGCAATATGTTTGCAAAATGTCAGCCTGTGGCATCGATTGAATTCTGGCTGATGTATGTGTAAAGTTTACACTCTGTAAGAAAACACATAAAAGTGTCATTTTCTTTTCGGTTGCTACTTTTATTTATGTGGAGTTTCTCTCAGCTTGTGTGAAAAGTAGGTTCTGTAAACAATTTTGACACATTCACGCTCTCTAAGTCTGGGAATGTTATTTACATATCACAGCAATTAGTTATAAACTTAATGCAAATCAAATGAATGACAGTGTCATACTGCAGTTTTCAGAAGGGTTCTTCAGTTCTCTTTTCAGGATTCACTGTGGGTAACCAAGGAAAGATAAATATAATCTCACATTTTTTTTCTCTCTGGGGCATATCTATACAATCAGCTTTAAACCAATCTTCTCATCATTCTTTCTTCCCAAAGTACTCTGACAATTGTACTTTCCTGAGAATAGATCTTGAAAGTTATGAACTCCTCAACAGACAGGGAAAAAATCATTGTATTCTTTAGTGGAAACCATTATTTGTAACCAATCAGCTTTATCATACTTTCTACACAAAAATATTGGGAACTGAAAGAAAGCTGATAAAGGCAGGAACAGAGCTTGGAAGGTATTACCTATGATCATATTATCTGAACCCTCTTTTTGAGAGAAATGAGGGCACAGTATTGCTAGTTTTCTAAGGGAGAACAATGACTGGGAAGACTTTGAATTTTTGTGTAATTTTATGTAATTTATGTGGTTACTTTTTTCATTACACTATGTCAGTGTTTCCCAGCCTTTTTTGAGCCGTGGCACACTTTTTACATTAAAAAAAATCCGGGGGCACACCACCAACCAAAATGACACAAAATGACACTCTAACACAGTAAAGAACGGCTGGGGGATGGTGGCCTGCTGGGAGCAGCTGCTGGGAGTGCCAAAGCCATGCCCCGCCCCCTTCCCCGGCTTCAGCTCTCCCACAGCTTCTCCAGTCTTGAGGGGGCAGTGCGAGCGAGGGGCGGGAGTCATGGCCCCCGTCCCCGGCGCTGCTCTCCTCCATGACTCCCGCCCCTCTCTCACTGAAGCCGCACGGAGGAGGAGGAGCATGAGCGGTGGATGGGCTTCAGTGGGCGGGGCTCCTCCACGCGGCTTCAGCGAACGAGGGGCGAGAGTCATGGTGAGAGTCATGGCGGATTGGAGGCTGGCTGGGGAAACGGCCGAAGGAGGCGGCGCCCCGGCCCCTTCTTCTTTTCTTCGCCGCCGCCGTTCTTTCCCTCCTCCCCCCAAGCAGCAGGAGTTCAGCAGGAGGAGGGGGGAAGGAAGGGGGGCAGAGAGCTTTTCTTACGGCACAGCAGGAGGTCTGTCACAGCACACTACTGTGCCGCGTCACAGCATTTGGGAAACACTGCACTATGTAACACGATTTATGTTCCTGGGTTATAAATGTTATTTCCTAATTGCATCTATCATAAAAACATGGAAAAAGTCTATTAAACTGCAAAATTTTGTTTTTGCAGGGCCTCCTTGCTATAGTTTTTCAATGAATATCTTATCAAGTCTCAATCAATTCAACATAGTATGCGAAAGCAATAAAAATGAAGTTTCTGGAATAAAACAACTACTTTCAAAGTAATCACCACACAATTAAATAGGAAATAACACTTTCAAACCAGGAACAGATTTTTCCCCCAAAATTTATTACATAGTGTTATGCTCTTTGCTAGCCAGGTGAGGACAAAAAAATTAATAAATCCTGAAACCAAGATTATTTTAATGTCTTTATTACACAATAAAAAGAGAACATATATAGAAAGAAAATGCACAACAAAATAATAACTTCAAATAACTAAAGTACACGATATATTAGTGCTGTCCAAAATTATTGCTAATCCTTGTCAGTCGGATCAAATTAGTTAAATTCAAACTTACGATGCGATATCCAATGCACGGGCATGGTTTGCGCCAAAAACTTAAGAATTGAAACTTACCCAATACTTTTTCGTTGGAATTTTGTAAACCTTGGAAGCCTCCCAAAGTCAGTTTTTCAGTGCAAGGAAGCAAAGCAAAGCCTTTCCTCTTTAAATTAATGGCATCTCGCCATTAGGACAGGAAAGCAGCAGGGAGGATGCAGAGTTCACTGGAAAAGGGACTGAGAAAGCACAGAATTTTGGGAAATGTAGTTTGGGAAGGCAAGGAGCCCTATGCCAGAGAATTAATAAGACCTTGCCCTAAACTACATTTCCCGGAATTCTGCTCAGCATCAGAAAGCCCCAATCAGGACAGGGGAGAGATTTGTTGAATCTGCAAAGAGGAGGACTGACTGATACATCTCTGTGCTGGGCTGGGGGGAAAATCCCTACATGAAACCTCTCTTACTTAATATGAGAGACATTCAATGAGATACCGTGTTTCCCCGAAAGTAAGACACCCCGATTGTAAGACGATCGGGGTGTCTGGGGGTCGGCTTATATAAGCCATACCCCGTATATAAGACGTACTGTTCCGCCGCCGCCGCCGCACGGGAGGTGTGCGCGCACACCTGCGGCACACCTCCGCGCACACCTCTTCGCCAGGGCTCCAGGCAAGGGAGGGGGAAAGGAGCCAGGGGCGGAGGGAAGCGCGACAGCGTCACTGTGCCAGCTCGACCACCACGCCCCTGGCTCCCCTCCCTGCTTGGGAAAGAAAGAAGGGAAAGGAGCCAGGGCGTGGTGAGGATCGGAAGCGTCACAGTGACGCGTCGTCCCTTCTCCCGCCCATGGCTCTCTTCTCCCACCCTTGGAAGGGAGGAGGAAGAGAGCCATGGGCGGACGACGCGATGACGCGTCAGTGACGCCCATGGCTCGTCCCCTTCTCCCGCCCATGGCTCTCTTCTCCCACCCTTGGAAGGGAGGAGGAAGAGAGCCAGGGGCGGGAGAAGGGACGACGCGTCACTGACGCTCATCGCCGTCGCCCATGGCTCTCTTCTCCCACCCATGGCTCTCTTCTCCCACTTCCCCACCCCTTGAAGGGAGGAGGAAGAGAGCCAGGGGCGGGAAGGGATGACGCAGCGTCACGGACGCGCCATCGCCTTTCTCCCGCCCATGGCTCTCTTCTCCCACCCTTGAAGGGAGGAGGAGGAGCCAGGGCGGGACGGGCCGATGGGCGCGTCGGCCCATGGCTCTCTTCTCCCACCCTTTGAAGGGAGGAGGAAGAGAGCCAGGGGCGGGAGAAGGACGACGCGTCACTCGCTGGCGCGTCCCCATGGCTCTCTTCTCCCACCCTTGGAAGGGAGGAGGAAGAGAGCCAGGGCGGAAGATGACGCGCGTCAGTGACGCGGCTTCTCCCCGCCCCTGGCTCTCTTCCTCCTCCCTTCCAAGGGTGGGAGAAGAGAGCCATGGGCGGGGAGAGTGACGCGCGTCACTTCGATCCTCACCCGCCCCTGGCTCCTTTCCCTCCCCTTCTTTCCTCAAGCCCTTTGAAGGGGGGCGTGGTGAGGATCGCAGGAGGAAGAGAGGTGTGCCGCGGAGGTGTGTCGCAGGTGTGCCGCGCACACCTCCGCCAGGGGGGTTATATAAGACGGACGTAGGGGGATTTTTGGGAAAAGAAAGTAAGACGCTGTCTTACTTTCGGGGAAACACGTAGCTGTTGTGACTTTTTAAAATAAACGTTATCAAAACATTGTTTTCAATTCCCTAAAATCAGGAGATGTTTGAATATTTCTGAAAATTGGGGGGGGGGAGGATGATTTCCTGTTATCTTGTGTCCTTGTATAGAAAATTTAAGGAGATCACTCTTGTAGGTTTGTTTTTTTAAAAAAAGTTGTCTGTAAAACTGGAAATTCCCCAAAAACTCAGTGGATAAGTGAAATGTTCTGAAACTTGGTGGGATAACAGTGGTAAATGTGTTCTATCATCGCAGCAAGTTTCACTTTTCAATAGCTGTAAAAATGAGGAAGAAAGGAGCCCTGAAGTTTTTCCACTTGCAAAATTACTATAATGAAAAAGTAACGAAATTTTATTGCTCTCATTATAGTAACTAAATTTTCACTAATGATACTGTAGAAACGAAACACTGGTGCCCCCTAATTTTGTAATGAGGTTTGAATCATTTTTTCCATCAATTGCACAGCCTTCTCTCTCTCTCTCTCTCTCTCTCTCTCTCTCTCTCTCTCTCTCTCTCTCTCTCTCTCTCTGATACAAAAATACAAATAACAAAACCGGAGGGAGGGGAAAACACGTGAATTCGACCTTCTCAATTAATTTTGACAATTGTCCACTTGTCCTCCCTTTTTTAAAAAAATTGTTATACACAAACTGCTATGCATTTGTAATAGTTGCTATTTTTCACATGCTGATAGTCTCTCCTAATAGTTTCGCCATTTTTTGGAAAAAGTATTCAATCAAAATCATTAATTTGTCCATCTCTATCAAATTGTGTAATTTCATCAACCTGTCTTCTTGTCATGGAAAGGCTCTATCTTTCCACTACTGCAAATTGAGCAGTCTGGCACCTACAATTATGTGCTGGGGAAATCTTCCATGGGTGTATGAATGAATGCAGTTTGACACCACTTTTTCGTGTCAGGAGCACATCGCTTGTGGTGTTTGACGTTGTCCTGTGGATGCCCGGATATTTGATGTTTTTACCATCTTGTGTGGGAGGCTTCTCTCATGTCCCTGCATGGGGAGCTGGAGCTGACAGAGGGAGCTCACCCACTCTTCCCGGATTTGAACTGCTGACCACTTGGTCAGCAGTTCTGCCGGGACAAGGGTTTAACCCATTGTGCCACCCGTGGCTCCTTTGACACCACTTTAAGTGCCATGACACAATGCCGTGTAATCCTGTGAATTAAAGTTTGCTGACATACCAGCACTCTTTGATAGAGAAGGCTAAAGATCTTTCAAAACTACAGCTCCTGTGATTCCATAGCACTGACTAATGGCTGTCAAAGTAGTATCAAACTGTATTATTTCTACAGTATAGATGCACCCTAGTGACCTAGTAAAAGTAAAGTAAAAGTGAAAATATTCAGATATGTATATTCACGTCTGTAACAGCCTTTGTTTGGAAACACTTTTATCACAAAAGACAAGGAAACATGGGTGGAATATTTCCCCAGTAAACAGCTCAGTGTAGGCTGGGATTAGGTTCAAAAAAAATTTTTTTTTAAAGAGACGTTTTTAAATATAACTCTGATATACACATAGATAAGTACAGAATGTGAAAAACAGACAAAAATTGAATTCAACTCTTCACATTACTAAAATAAAGAAAAGGGAGGCATATAAAAGCTGTGACTTCCAACATTAATGATTACATATGTTCAGATGTAATACTTAATCTACTAATAACTATAATTTGTAGCATATTACATTCCTTCTAATCTTTAAATCCCACTGTTGATTTAAAAAACCCCAATAATCCCCCCCCCAAGCAATCAATCGACGGGTGCACTTACATTGTGGTGTTCCTGCAGTTTGACTTCACTTTAACAGCGATGGTTCAATGCTCTGGAATCAGCGGAGCTGTAATTTTACAAAGTATTTAGCCTTCTCTTCCAAAAGGTCATAGTGCCTCGCCAAACTACAAGTCCCAGGATTCCGTACCATTGAGCCAATGCAGTTAAGATGGTGCCAAACTGCATTGATTCTACAGCATAGATGTGCCCAACAATTGCTACTTTGGTTAGAAATACTTGATGATTTCTATCTAATCAATATAGTTACTCTTTTTTTATCCATCTCTTTGAGGTCATACAATTTCATTAGTCAATTTTCCAGTGGTGGAATGGTCATGTCCTTCCATTTCTACACACACAACAGTCTGGCATGTTCACATTAAGAAGGAAAGATCTGATTTGTCATACTTGCATTAACACATAGTCAGCCTTTCCTCGGAAAAGAGCTCCACATAGGCAGTTGGTGTGCTGGCACTGGGTTCAAATCCGGACATGTCTTTGGGTTCTGTAGGAAAGTGGTCCACCGGGTCCCTTCGTGGGCGTAACCCTATGGAAATGCATGGCCCACAGGTGGACATGGGACGTGTTGGAGCTGGGTGCTGAGGAACGATACTGCCACTTTCTCCCAGCTGGGGAATAGCCAGGCTCTGTGCCTCCAGGAGCAGTGCCAGCCATTGTACCCGCCCCCACAGGAGTGATGCTGTTTGATCTTTATCCCTCCCTCGTTTTGTCTGTAATTATCAACGCATCATCTCTCATAAACGGAATCAAACAAGATTTATTGCAAAGCCAAAGCCAAGGCCAAGCTGGATTTCTTCTTGAGTCAGAGTAGGAGGAAGGTTGGCGTTCACAAGGTTCCCATCATTGTTTGTTTGGCTGCCTTCCCATCGGAGCTGGAAGAAATGCTGAATTTCATTTTCTACTCATGGTGCTTCTTTGGGTGTCCTTTGGCATTTCATTGTTTGCAGCACACAAAGGCTCCCCCAGCTCTGGAGTTCAGAGGCAATTTGTGCAGTGTGCTATTCACTTGGCTATACCTATGCTGGAATAGTGCTAGTGTTTAATGGCTGCATTAGAAGGGAGGCAGTGGGGAGGCATTCAGGGTTATTACCAGAGCTTGGAAAAATGACTTTTTGGACTACACCGCTCAGAAGCCCCCTGCCATCATGACCAATTAAGTAGGTAATAATTAGCTCCTTCTTCAAGAGGAAGTAAAGGTTACCTCTACACCAGGCATGGGCAAACTTTGGCCCTCCAGGTGTTTTGGACTTCAACTCCTACAGTTCCTAACAGAGAGTAGCCTGTTAGGAATTGTGGGAGTTGAAGTCCAAAACACCTGGAGGGCCAAAGTTTGCCCATGCCTGCTCGACACTGTAGAATGAATGCAGCTTGATTGCACTTTCATTGCCGTGGCTTAATGCTATGGAATCATGGAAGTTGTCATTTGTTGGAAATAGCAACCTTCTACAAGCCTCCTATCATTACGTATATCAGTGTTTTTCAACCTTTTTTGAGCCGCGGCACATTTTTTACATTTACAAAATCCTGGGGTACACCACCAACCAAAATGACACAAAATGACACTCTAACACAGTAATATAGTTAATATGTTTTTAAATGTATTTATACACTCAGCGTGAAACCTGGGCCTGTTTTGATGAACACAACATAGATATCCTGGCAGGAATGCCAGAAAGACACAAACTTCCCACACAGAACTCCCACAACCAAGAGAAAATACTATAAGAGTTTGGTGGGCATTGACCTTGGGTTTTGGAGTTGTAGTTCACCTATATCCAGAGAGCACTGTGGACTGAAACAATGTTGGATCAGGACCAAACTTGGCATGAATACTCAATATGCCCAAATGTGAACACAGATGGAGTTTGGGAAAAATAGACCTTGACATTTGGGAGTTACAGTTTCTGGGATTTATAGTTAACACACAATCAAAGAGCATTCTGAACTCTTGCAACAATGGAATTGAACCAAACTTGGCATATTAAACTCTTGTTACTAACAGAAAGTATTGAAAGGGTTTGCTTGGGAATTGACCTTGAGTTTGGAAATTGTAGTTCACCTACACCCAGAGAGCACTGTGGACTCAAACAATGTTATGTTATGTTGTTGTTTGTTTTCTATCCAGAATCACAATGTTGGAAGGAGGCTCACCACTTTAAGGTCCCTAACAGGCATGGGAAAACTTCGGCCCTCTGGGTGCTTTGGACTTCAGTTCCCACCATTCCTAACAGCCTGGGGCCCTTTCCTACTGAGGGGAAAAAAGGAAAAGAGCCTGAGGCTGCTAGGAATGGTGGGAGTTGGAGTCCAAAACACCTGGAAGGTCCAAGTTTGCCCATGCCAGCTTTCGACAGAGACCTCTTCTTCCCCCTTCGCGCCTTCTTCCCCCTCCTGCCGAACACTTACTTTTTCTTCTACACTGCCGCTTCTGCTGCCATTTTGATCTGAGGGGGCAATGTGAGCGTTTTCAGGAGGGGAGGGGGGAGGGAGGAAGACGTGACCCGTGTGGGCGCTACTGCGCAGACTCGCCCCAGAGCAAAGCGAGCAGAGCGAGGGTGGGAAGAAAGGAGCCCGAGTGGAGAAGAAAAAGTGTTTGGCAAGAGGGGAAAAGGGTATTGGAGGTTTCAATTTCCCCCGGCACACCTGATGATCGCTAATGGCACACTAGTGTGCCACGACACACTGGTTGGGAAACACTGGTGTATATAATTCAGATTGCTTGCTGTATTGTATGTGTATGATTTGATACGTAATTTTCCTTAACTCTATGTTGTTCGAGGTTGTGGAAGAGGGGGAATGGGACTGCAGATCATGTGATCAGATCTGGGACTATTCAGACTGAGACTCCATTTTAGGCGTCAGTATTGTGTTGTGTTCAGTTAGTATTGTATAGTATGGTCAGTGTTTGTTATGCATTAGACATAAGACAGAGAAGAGATTGCAACAGAATGCCTCCGAGGCCAGAGGTTTAGCACAGCTGTTAAATCATCAGCAGCGAAAATATCTATCAACCGAAAGGTTGCAAGTTCGAACCCCGTGTTGGGTGGGCAGCCAACCCGTCAGCCCTGCCCACTGTTTACCTAAGCAGTTCGAAAATAGCTTTAGCTGTAAATAGAGAAATTAGGTACCGCTAAAAAGCGGGGGAGGTGTTTTACAAGGCCATAAAGAAAAAGATCAGAAAATGCTGGAATGAGGAAGTCCTGACATCTCTTCGTCAAAGAGGATGGAGCAACAGCACCCCTTGTGGCACGACACAAAAACCTCTTTCTGTTTTGTCTGTGTACTGTGTACGTCTATACAAACGGCGTTGAATGTTTGCCGTGTATGTGTACTTGTGAGCCGTCCTGAGTCCCCTTCGGGGTGAGAAGGGCGGAATATAAATAAAGTGTTGTTAAAGTGTTATTATTAGAGAAGTTAAACTTCCAACTGCTAAGCAATGCACCTGTATCTTGAATACATGAAGTTTGTAAGTAAATCAACAATGTTACTTTTAACAAAGACTACTTATTTTGTCTTGTGAGAGCATGATAGTGGTTGCTTTATAATTTTTATATGATATTGTTTTATATTCATGATTGTTTAAAACCAAATATATTTTGTGGGAGGGTAGATGTTTTGGAGCAACTGAAATGACAATTCTGAAGATCTGCTATATATTTTGTGCATGTTATTGTACTGCATTGCCTTCACAAAAAAGTTAGTGCTGAAGCCGCCCACCTCTCATGGGTGGGGCTACAGCCAGGGAAATGACTGAGGAGGGAGGCGGGCGCCATGGTTACAGGTAAGCAACCCATGTTTGCCTTTGCAATGAAAAGAAGATTAGCAAGCCACTGACCTTGGAGTCATGCCACCGCTGAGAACAAAACCGCTCTACCGAAATCAGTCTCCCTTTGGATCTGACGTCCATCTTGTAGTTGGTGACACCGGGATGATCTCGTCCAGGAATGAAAGCAGTCGAAGTGGACACCGATCTCGTGGAATGTCCTCGAATCTGCTGTGGCGGCTCTCTACCGGACATCCGGTAGGCCAGCCGTATCACCGCAACAATCCAAGCAGAGAAGCGTTGCGGGGATACCGGAAGGCCACTGGCATCCTTCCTATACTTTATAAACAACCTAGTGGTCTTACGCAGAGGTGCAGTTCTGTCAACGTAAAAGGCTAACGCCCTGCGTACATCCAACAAATGTAAACCCTGTTCCAACTGAGAAGAGGGATTCTGAAAAAATGAGGGTAACAAAATCTCTTGAGAGAGGTGAAAGCGAGAGACCACCTTGGGCAAAAACGCAATATCAGTGCGTAATACAGCCTTGTCTTTATAAAATTTTAAGTAGGGAGTGTCCACACGCAAAGCACAAAGCTCGCTAGCTCTCCTGGCAGAGGTAATTGCCACTAAAAAAGCTACCTTCCAAGTAAGGAAGGAAATGTCCACAGATGCCAAAGGCTCGAAGGGGGGCTTTGACAAAGCCGACAATACTAACTCTAAGTTCCATAAGGGAGCCACTGGAGCCACCGGGGGCCTGGCACGTAACAACCCTTTAAGGAACAATTTGACCATAGGGTCTACAAAACATGATGGCCGGCCAGAGCCTCTCTTATAAGAAGAGATGGCTGCCAGATAACATTTAACCGAGGAAAACGAGAGGCCCCCTTCAAAGAGAAAAACCAGAAAATCCAAAACAATCGAGGTGGGAGCTTCCAACGGGGAGCTTCCCTTTTCTAAGGCAAATTTAGAAAAACGGGACCATTTTAACGCATAAGAAGTCTTAGTGGAATCCTTAAGGGCGGAGTCTACTATGGCTCGGACCGGGGCAGAAAGGGAGGATAGAGAGGTGCTCAACCGGGAAGGATCCTCCAGGCCGTCAACTTTAGCCGATGGATGTCCGGGTACAGGACCTGACCCCCCTGGGTAGACAAAAGGTCCGTTCTGTTGGGTAGATGATGGAACACCCCCTTGGACATGGTCAGAAGTGAGGAAAACCATGCCTGGCGAGGCCACCAAGGAGCTATCAGTATGCACCTTGCTTTGTCCTTCTGGATCTTGGCTATTACCCTTAGAAGAAGAGGGAAGGGGGGGGGGGAAGGCGTACAGCGACTGATCGCCCCAATGGAGGAGAAAGGCATCCCCTAGACAACCCCGAGGGAGGGTCCCCTGGAGCCGGGAACAAAACAGGGGGCATTTGGCATTCTCCCTGCTGGCAAAAAGGTCTATCTGAGGCCTCTCCCATGCTGCAAAGAGCCGGAAAACCTCCCGCTGATGTAGGGACCACTCGTGTGTCGACAAGGGGGATCTGCTCAGGGCGTCGGCCAACACGTTCTCCTCGCCCGGGAGATAGAGGGCAACTAGGTGGATATTCCGGTCCAGGCACCATTCCCAGATCTGAATGGACAAAAGCAACAGGGTCTTGGAGTGAGTTCCTCCCTGCTTGTTGATGTAATACATAGTGGTCGTGTTGTCCGTGACCACTTGCACACACCTCCCCAGGAGGACCCTTTCGAAAGACTGTAGGGCCTTCATAACTGCCAAAAGCTCGAGGACATTTATGTGAAAGGTTAACTCCCTCGAGTCCCAGAGGCCCTGAGCCCTCAGCTCGCCCGAATGGGCACCCCAACCCCTCATGGAGGAATCCGTAGTGATAGTTATGGAAGGGGAAGGGGCAGAGAACGGGAGTCCAATGCACACATTGTCCCGCTGCGCCCACCATAGCAAGGAGTCCTTGACCTCCTGAGGCAAAACCAGCCACATGCGAGGATTGTCCACCAGAGGGTGGAATACAGAGAGGAACCAGGCCTGCAGAGGTCGGAGGCGCAGCCTGGCATATGGTGTTACCGCTGTTGTAGAGGCCATATGTCCCAACAGGACCTGTACTTGTCTTGCTGGCAAGGAAGTCTTTAACAAAGCCTCGTCGATGAGAGCCTGCAAAGCCGCGAAACGGCCGGGAGGCAGGGAGGCTTTTTCTTGTACTGAGTCCAGCCAGGCACCGATGAACTGAATCTGGCGTGTGGGGTTTAGCTGCGATTTCTCCAGATTGAGGACCAGACCTAGAGACTGGAGAAGAGACAAGGTGGTAGAAAGACAATCTCTAACATGGGCAGGGGAATGACCCATAATAAGCCAGTCATCGATGTATGGAAAAATAATAACCCTCTTGGTCCTTAAATAAGCCACAACGACGGCCATGCACTTTGTGAAGACACGCGGTGCGGAGGCCAGGCCGAACGGGAGGGAGTTGAACCAGTAGGCCTGTGTGCCAATACGAAACGAGAGAAACCTACGATGAACTGGGGCTATAGCCAAATGGAAATAAGCATCTTTCAAATCAATGGTTACAAACCAACAGTTTTTATTGAGAAGAGGGAGTATGGACAGCAGAGTCACCATCCTAAATTTCTTGGGTGTGATAAACTTGTTAACGCCCCTCAAATCTAAAATTGGGCGGAACCCCCCTTCCCGCTTGTTAACCACGAAATACCTAGAAAAATAACAAGAACTGTACATGGCCGGGGAAACCCTGGAAATCGCCCCCTTCCTGAGAAGGGAGGAAACCTCTGAGGCCAAAATAGCAGAATGTGGC